>BLSH010325234.1:108202-119854 GCA_018402905.1 Glandirana rugosa | reverse complement strand
GGTTCCTGCATTTCAGCGATAACTCGCAGTGCCCCCCCCCCCCCTTAGATTGTTTAAAATTCACCCCCTAATTGATTTTTTTCCTAAAAATGTTTGCTGAACTTTATATCCCTGAGCAGCAGAATATCTCCATGGACAAATCCCTGGTCCATTTCACAGACCGCCTGGGGATGAAGCAGTATATCCCCAGTAAGAGGGCCAGGTACGGATTGAAGCTCAACAAGCTTTTGAAAGTTCCACTGGAAACGTGCACGCCTTTCGTGTATACGAAGGCAAAGATTCCCATCTCCAGCCCCTTGACTGTCCACCGTACATGGAAATAAGCGGGAAAATTGTCTGGGAATTGGCATACCCACTCCTTAAAAAAGGATATCATATTTACATGGACAATTATTATACGAGTTTGCCCCTTTTCCGCCACCTATATCGGAAGGATACTTTGGCCTGCGGTAAAGCAAGAAAAAACAGAAAGAGCTTCCCACAGAGTCTAGTCACCACAAATCTACAAAAGGGGGAATCAGCAAGCCTCAGGAAGTGTTGGCCGTGAAGTGGAGACACAGGAAAGACGTGTACATCATGTCCACAATCCACGATGACACCTCAGTGGAACTCCTCAGAAGACGCGGCCCTGTTTAAAAGCCTCACTGTATCCATGAGGACAATAAATTCATGGGGGGGTGGATTTAAATAACCAAAATGTTGCAGCCCTATCTATCAACCCGAAAATCCCTCTTCTGGTACAAAAAAGTTGCGATTTACTTTTTTCATATGGCCATGTACAATGCATACGTCACCTACTGGAAATCAACAGAAAGACCCAACCCCTTCCTAAACTTCATTGAAGACATCATTACTGCCCTGATATATCAACAAGGATCCCCCCCAGAAAGCAATTGCTCCAATTGTGTCAGAAGACTGCATGAGCGTCTTTTTCCTGACCATATTCCCATATCAGCAACCGGAAGAAGACGCCAAAAAAATGTCGGGTGTGCAGCAAAAGAGGAGTTAGGAAAGACACCAGTTTCTATTGTCCCCAATGTCCCTCCCAACCTGGCCTTTGCATCGGAGAATGCTTCAAACCCTTTCATACTTGTAAATTAGTATCCCATATATCAAATAGACTGCCATTTCCCCATTTTCAATTCCTGTGCTGATTATTTCCCTGGAGCCTCAACCAACCATACTACTGCCTTCCATGTGAACTGACCCTGGCTTGTTTATTGACTATGCCTCTGCCTGCCATCTGCATTGTTTATCCGCCATGTTTCTGCATTTCACATGAACTGACCCTGGACTATATGAACTATGCCTCTGCCTGCTGTCTGCATTGTTTTTCCGCCATATTTCTGCCTTCACGTGAACTGACCCTGGACTGTATCGACTATGCCTCCACCTACCATCTATTTCTGCCTTTTACCTGCACTGACCTTGGCCTGTTGACCATGTTTTGCCTGCCCCTTGGACTGATCTTTCACCCTGCTACACAGGGGTCTCACATATGTGAGGGGCTCCAGAATGGTGTTGTGATTTGAGAAAAACAGTTATTGGGTTTCTCTTTGTTTTGTAATTCCCAGAACAGGATCTGTTGTCTGGAGGCTTCAAAGCGATTTGGGTGGGAGAAGCCTCTACCCCTGCCCCCATTCTTTCCTGACCGAGGCTCTAAGCTTGATGTTCCTGCCTGCTGCCTGGACAAAAACTTTGGCTGTACTGACAATATCTCTGCCTGCACTGACCCAGGACTTTTTATGGACCATTTGCCTGCTGCCTGGACCAATACTTTGGCTGTGCTGATCATATCTCTGCCTGCTGTCTGTAATATGGACAGTATTCCTGCCTGCTGCATGAACGATCCTTTCGCTGCTGCTGACCACATCCCCGCCTGCTACCTGAACCAATGCTTTGACTGTACTGCCAATATCTCTACCTGTACTGATTATGGACAGTATTCCTGTCTGCTGCCTGTTTTGCTGTTGATGTCCACGTTCCTGCCTGCTGCCTGAACAGATACTCTCCTCTGTTGACCACTGCACTACTAAAACCACAGGTAATCTTTTCTTTACCCTTTGCTCAGCAGAATGTATTTTGGTTTGTAATTGGTATGTGCAGTACATGCTATGTGTTAGAAATATGAAGGGCCTTCAACAATGTGACAGGAATGTATGTGTGTGTTTTATGTCCCTAGAACACCTGGAGATGGATGTTGGGCCTCTGTATGTGGCCAGGTTGTGTAAAAGTCTCACACATGTGGTATCACCATACTCAGGCGGGGTAGCAGAATGTATTTTGGGGTGTCATTTTTGCTATGTACATGTTATATGTTGGAAATATTTTATGGATGGACAACTTTGTGTAAAAAAAAAATGTGTTTTCATTTTTTTTCAATTTTCCAAAAACATTTGGAAAATAATGAACCATTCAAAAGACTTATTGTGCCCTATACATTGGGGTGTTTGCTTTCCATAATTGAGTCATTTTGTGGGCATTTCCATTGTCCTGGTGCTCCAGGGCCTTCAAAATTGTCATAGGTTGTCAGGAAGTTTATGTGTAATTTATGCTTCTAAAACACCTGAAGGTGCTATGTCAACGTTGGGCCTCTGTATGTGGTCAGGCTGTGTAAAAGTCTCACACATGTGGTATTGCCATATTCAGAGCAGAATGTATTTTGGGGTGTAATTTTTGCTATGTAAATGCTATGTGTTGAAAATATCTTATGAATGGACAACTTTGTATAAAAAAAAAAATGTGTTTTCGTTTTTTTTTTTTCACATTTTCCAAAAACGTTTGGAAAAAAATGAACCGTTCAAAAGACTCATTATGCCCCATAGAAGCTACGTTGGGGTGTTTGCTTTCCAAAATGGGGACATTCTGTGGGCTCCCTCTTCACCCCTTTTGCTTTTCTTTTGAGCTGCTTTCCCCCTCTTTTTCTACTCCCCCCTCCTCACTCTCTTTTTCTCTTCACAACCCACTCTTTAGCTCTTTCCTCCTGGAAGCAAACCCCTCAACTCTAACTGAGGTATTTGCTCATCAAGTTGAGGCTCAGCATTCCTAGCTCATGATTAACAACTCAAGTTTAGAACCTTGAAGGCTTACAGACTTATCATACAATTTATCCTGTACCTGGTATGAGGACTCCCAGTCCTTTTTTGCAAACCCCCGGGGCTACTATAACCGGGATCAGCGTAACTAACCATGGTTCACAAGTACCAAAAGGTTATCGAGACCCACCTAACCAAAAACCTCTAACTGTCCATCAATGGACCCATAGCATGTAATCATATGTTACCTCACTATGCTTGACTGTTAATACCTGTATCTTATGTCACCCAGGGCTGCGCCCCTACCTCAACATTGAGTTGCTACAATTCTACTATCTCCCCCTTTTCAGGAGGAAGATGTTTTTCTGATATATTCTATTCTTATTTCTTGTTTTCAACCCACAATAAAAAATTTGAACAAGGAGAAATGAGATGTGTAATTTATGCTTGTAGAACGCCTAAAGGTGCTACTTCAACGTTAGACCTCTGTATGTGGCCAGGCTGTGTAAAAGTCTCACACATGTGGTATCGCCATACTCAGGAGGAGTAGCAGAATGTGTTTTGAGGTGTCATATTTGCTATGTACATGCTATGTGTTGGCAATGTCTTATACAGTATCTCACAAAAGTAAGTATTTTTACTTTTTTTTACTTTTTTTAAGGTGTGTACTCACTTTTTTTGCCAGCGGTTTAGACATTAATGGCTGTGTGTTGAGTTAAATTTACACTGTTATACAAGCTGTACACTCACTACTTTACATTGTTGCAAAGTGTAATTTCTTCAGTGTTGTCACATGAAAAGATAGAATAAAATATTTACACAAATGTGAGGGGTGTACCTACTTTTGTGAGATACTGTAAATGGACAACTTTGTGTAAAAAAAAGTGTTTACATTATTTTTCCACATTTTCCAAAAACTTCTGGAAAAAAATGACATGTTCAAAAGACTCATTATGCTTCATAGATTATACATTAGGGTGTTTGCTTTCCAAAATGGGGTCATTTTGTGGCCAATTCCATTTGTCCTGGTGCACCAGGGCCTTCAAAAGTGTAATAGGTGGTTAAGAAATGAGATGTGTAATTTATGCTCGTAGAACGCCTGAAGGTGTTACTTCAATGTTAACCCTCTGTATGTGGCCAGGCTGTGTAAAAGTCTCACACATGTGGTATCGCCATACTCAGGAGTCACAGAATGTGCTTTGGGGTGTCATTTTTGCTATGTACATGCTATGTGTTGGAAATATCTTATAAATGGAAAACGTTGTGTAAAAAATGCATTTTCATTTTTTTTTCCACATTTTCCAAAAACTTCTGGAAAAAAATGACATGTTCAAAAGACTCATTATGCTTTATAGATTATACGTTAGAGTGTTTGCTTTCCAAATTGGGGTCATTTTGTGGGCATTTCCATTGTCTGGTGCTCCAGGACCTTCAAAAGTGTAATAGGTGGTTGAGAAATGAGATGTGTGGGGGCACATGCGCAAAGTCTCCCTGGTTGGACATGTCCACCTAGAGCTCCACTTCAAGGAGAGACACAGAGTCGCATAACACATCAGCCAAGCCACGCCACATAACACAGCTGCCTCGCTCAGCCTCCCATAAGACCCAGGCACAGCGGGCATGGTTACCGGCGGGTCCCGGAGCAAATTCAAGTCCAGAAACATCTGTGAGGCCCTGGCTCCACCGACAGCTCCACATTCCAAGTCACTGCAGCACAGACTGAAGCCGGCAACAAGCAGAGGAGAGGGTGAGTCAGATGATGATCTCTCAGACACTCCACATTCCTCATATTCCAACCCAGGGCAACCAGGTATGTTAAAACAATTTGAGCAAATGCTTCAGTGTACAAACTTAAGATCGAATTACTGAGTGCCTCTCCAGAGAAATAAGAGAGCTGGACCAACGTACAGCTGACTTAGAGCAGAGGGTTGATGACCTAGAAACCTTCCTCCACAACCATACAGATGAGATAGAAGCTCTGCGTGAAGAAAACCAATCCCTTCAAACCCAGCTAGAAGATTACGAGAACAGGGCCAGACGTTCTAATATTAGGATCTGTTGGATCCCTGAGACTGTACTAGACCTCCAATCCACAGTCACAGCCCTGTTTCAAGAACTATCCCTATCCATTCCTATTGAGCCCCTGGAGATGGACCGGGTACATAGAGCTCTCGTGTCACGCAAGCAGGAAGGACCCCCACGCGTCATAGTAGTGAAAATGCACTACATGAAAGATCAACTCCTGCAAGCTGCACGCCAGCTAGAGTCTCTATCATTTCAAGGCCACGACTACCAGTTGTTCGCCGACCTCTCTCCAAACGGAGAGTGCTCAAGCCCCAATTACAAATTCTGCAGAAGCATCACATCACCTAATCTTGGGGATTCCCCTTCTCCCTCAGATTCACCTATCCAGGCCGTAAACATTCCTGCAAAACACCCAAAGATCTTAATTCCCTTCTCAGGACCTGCGTCTGGCACCACCTTTATCAACTTCGGCCCCCGACAACGTCAGTCAGCCTCACAATGACCACAGAAAGCCTCCACATCCTCATCTGGAACAACCAAGCATGGAAGATTGCTGTCTCCATCCCAGGCCCCACTGGACACAATGGACTGTTGGTAACCCTTCCAGCTAAATTTTCCATTTACCCACCAGGGTTTGGCTGTACCCCCTATAGGGTGCACTTTTTTTAGATATCCCCCTCCTGTTTGGCATTTAATTGCCTGTTGGGCATCTATTCCACCCCCATGCAGTTAGAACACTCTACTATGTTCACTTGCACCTACTCTTCCAAACCAAACCCACCTCTGTGTCGCAGAGTGAATCAACAATGTTTGGTTTGTTTTTGTAAATGCACTCATATCTGTTGTAAACTAATATGGAACCCATGATCTACCATACCTTGACCCCCTCCCAACATCCTACCCTTCCCCTGTTCTCATCCAGATGACCTTAGACTTGAACTTAGCAATACCCTTACCCTCCCCTACTCCCCCATCTCCCCTCCCTCACTTCCTGTTTATTGGACCTAGCTCTGAGAACTCATGGGCCCACTAACCCTCGGGTCTCTTTCTGTAGAACATTAGGAGTTTATAACACTACAGCTCTACTGACCCGACCCCAGTTGCCCGTGAACCGTGGTTAAAGCACATGGGATACCACAGGGTAATCATCAGCTTCAGAAATCCAGAGACTCTTTCAAATACAGTCATAAATGGCCATTTGTTAAGTCTATCTGTGCTCTATAGCCTAATTACAACCGCAAAATAAGGTAACTTATAACACACCAGCTTACAGCTTTACCTGGGCGAGCCCGGCTCACTATCACCTGCTCAACTTATTCCCCTCAACGCTCACTCATGTAGAGCCCTCTTATATACGAAATATCCCCTATAACTTTATACCTTTATTTGCCTTATTGTTGATGGCCTGGCTATTTTCACTGACACTTCACACCATTACATCTTCTTAAAGACGACTCCTGTGTCCCCCACGGCTGTCACTGCTGCCTCCCATTTGCCTGTGGATGTTCCCTTTTGGACTACCCCCAGGCTAAACCACCCCCTCTGCTCAGGTACCTCGAACCTGCCCAGACAGGACTCATACACCCCATCCACTTCTCCCCTGTCTTTCCTCGACTTACACGAATGCTCTCCTTCGCTTTCCCCTCTCTAAACTTTCTCTCCTGGCTTCTCGCCTCTCCTCCCTCCATCTCCTATCTTCACCTGGAGGAGAAGACCAGATCTAGTCTCAGTATTTTTAACAGGCCCCTCCCTTTCCTCATACCATGGCTCCACTAAGCGTCCTCACACTTAACGTACAAGGGCTGAATTCTCCCCAGAAACAAGCCAAGGCCTTCTGATCGTTCGCTTCAGCCAAAGCTCACGTAGTCTGCCTCCTGAAAACCCATCTCCCAAACCAATTCTCCCTCAAATCTGTAGGCATTTCCTAGCCACAAATATTTACAGCCTCAGCCACCAAACAAAGGGGAGTCCTAGTGGCTTTCTACCATGCTACCCCTTTTACGCTCAAGGAAAAGATTAAGGACTCTGAAGGCAGGTACCTCATTCTGATAGGTCATCTCTTTGACGCTGAAGTAACAGTGGTGTCCTACTAAGCCCCCAATTGCAATCCCACATCTTTTCTCTTACATCTTCTACAAGTCACAGACAGGCATAAGTGCAGCACCATTTAAATTTGTAGTGATTCTAATCAAGTTATTTACCCCTACCTAGACAAAACACCATTTGAAGCCTCCACAAATCTAAACAAACAAACTTTTCAACAATTACTACATCGCCACTCATTACTAGATTCCTGAAGAACAGTCAACCCAGCCAGGCGACAATACACCTACTACTCACACCCACATAAAACACGATCACATATTGACCACATCTTCATCTCAGTTGGATCGTCACCCATGCTCCTTTCAGAGGCCATTCTACCCTTCACTTGGATGGATCACAATGCCGTCCTCACCTCTCTAAAATCCCTACTACCTAGACAGATAGACCACACTTGGTGCCTAAATGATACCCTCTTGGCCCACCCTGCACACCGCACCATTATTTCCCTCGCCATCAAGGACTATATAACCCACAATGTCACAGATGATGTCTCCTACCTGACTATCTGGGAAGCCCACAAACCTGTGATTCAGGGCACCTGCATTAGACTAGCCACCTATCTCAAGAGAGAAAGCCAGACCCTACATCGAAAATTGGAAACCACATTTCATCAATCCCATGCTGCCTTTCAAAACCACCACACACCTACACACAGACAGGCCTTGGAAAGGCTAGGCTGGAATTGGATCTCTTCCAGACTGAATCGGCTGAAAAATCCTAGGCATAAATACTACATGAAAGCAAACAAACCCGATACCTTCCTGGCACTATCCTTTCATGGAATGGACCAGGTCTACAAGCCAATCAGATTGAAAATTGGGAGGGATTCCTATTCCAGCAAACATATAAAAGTCCTGTCTGTCTTTCGAAAACATTTAGCCGAACTCTACTCAGCCGATAGTGGGCTTGATGAAACCCACGCCTCTGCACTCTTCTCCACTCACTCACACTCCTCTCTCTGACAGCCTCTCAACGGATCGACCTAGAACGACCGATCTCTCAACTAGAAGTCTGTAATGCCATCAAATCATTAAAGAAAAATAAGCATCCTGGCCCTGATGGCTTCACAGCTTCATATTATAAACACTTTGCCAACTTACTTTCACCCCTCCTGACGAGGGCCTTCAACTCCATTTTAAAATACCACGCTTCGATTTCCATGCTGACTCCCTTACAACCATAGTCTCCATGCTCCCAAAACCACAAACAGATGATATCTCTTGGACCAATTACCGCCCCATATCGTTACTGAACATTGATATTAAACTCATTGCGAAAATTATCTCCACTCGTTTAAACTGGATTATAGAGTCCCTCATCCATAAAGATCAACTTGGGTTTCTCCCTCTGAGACAAGCAGGAGACAATGTCCATAGGGCAGTCTTACTAACACACGTGGCCCGTTCACGCCATATCCCTGCATGCTTTGTATCATTAGATATCAAAAAGGCCTTTGACCCCTATCCCCGCTTCTTTTCGCCCTTGCAATCAAACCCTTAGCCCACCTTATACGCTCTAACCCGGACATCAAGGGCCTGGAATTGGGTGGCGTTAATCACAAGCTCTGTTTGTTTGCAGACGACATCCTCCTCTTTCTCTCCTCTCCTCTGACATCCACTCCCAACCAGCCTTAGACCGATTTGCAGCAATTTCTGGGCTAGTTGTGAACCCGCAGAAATCTCGAGCCCTTAACATCTCTCTACCTCAAACGATGCTATCACAACTACAGCAGACCCTCCCTTTTACCTGGTCTCCCCAACATATTTCATACCTAGGCATTAAACTTACAGCTGACCCTGCCACTCTATACTCAACCAATAATCCACCCACGCTGGCCCATTTAACAAGCCTCATGACTTCCTGGACTGCCTTGCACTTGGCGTGGCTGGGATGTCTTACAGTGACTAAACTATATTTGTTCAGAGTTCTACCAATCCAAGTGCCATCTCACTTCCTCCGCATATTACAACGCAGAGTCCTCATCTACATCTGGGGCAAGACCAGATCACGGATAGCGAGATCGACTATGTATCTTCCAAAGCTGCAATGTGGCCTTGGTCTCCCAGATTTCACTAAATATTATCAGGTGGCCCTAATGCCAAAACACCACGCCTCCCACGAAACCCCTCTTTAGGTAGCAATGGAATCAGTAGAGTGTGATCCCCTTTCCGTGGCCAACTCACTGTGGCTTCGCCTTAGCGACCGCAAGACAGTGAGGAACCCGTTCACATGCCACTCTCTCCGGATAGGGGACAATCTCAAAACCAAATTTGGATTCCAGTCTCCTCACAACCCTCTCCTATCTATCTGTGAAACCCTGCCTTTTATCTGGCATGGAAGTCCCCCTCATCCTTTAATCGATGGTCCGCAGCTAATCCAATTGGGCTCATAAATTCACAACTCCAGACACCTTTAAATCATTTCCTACTCTCTGTGAAACATACAGAATTCCAGAATCTGAAATTTTTCGCTACCTCCAGCTTAAACATTTTTTCTCTTCATGCTTAAGCACAGACATCTCTCTACCAGACATGTCCAATGTTAAGCATATATGCAAAAAGGATCCTCACGCCCGGGGCTTAATCTCCTCTTTCTACTTACAAATATTAGACCCTCCACCTCACTCATCCGTACACTACATAAATAAATGGGAATCTGATTTGGGCCTTCAACTGGACTCCACTGACTGGTCGAATATTTGGACCGCAACTAAATCGACATCACAGAATATTGCAGCCTCCGAAACAAATTACAAAGTATTGATGCAGTGGTACCTGGTCCCATCTTGGATTGCCAAATATTTACCATCTTACTACCCAGCCCGTTTCCGAGGCTGTCCGGACAGAGGCACGCACCTCCACATCTGGTGGAGCTGTCCGCTAGTGCAATCATATTGGTCCGACATCTTCCATATCCTATCCATCCTTACTAGTAAAACCATAGCCCCCAACCCAACCATAGCCCTGCTTAATAAAAAAAAACTCATGATATAACCTATCTCCAGTTCAAGTTACTTCTACAGATTACAACAGCAGCAAAGCAAACCATTGCAAAGGCCTGGAAAACCCCGCACTTAACTGTCCTGGAAACCAAGATCAGAGATACCAGTGCCATGATACATGCCAAATTAGAAGCAGTTCTCCTAAACAGGATCAAAAAATTTGAACGCCTATGGAAACCTTGGGTCGATCATTATCTGCCTCCTGACTTTTATAGTACCCTACTGCTACCCTGAATAACCATCTTTTAACACTTAGCATATTTATGGAGACTCGATCCTCATATCCTTCCCACTTCTCCTGGTGAACACCCTCATCACCCCGTTTTCCTTTTCTTTTGAGCTACTTTCCCCTTCTTTCTCTACTCCCCTCCACACTCTCTCTCTTTCTCTTCACAACCCACTCTTTACCTCTTTCCTCCTGGAAGCAAACCCCTCAACTCTAACTGACGTAACTGCTCATCAAGTTGAGGCTCAGCATTCCTAGCTCACTATTAAGTCCTCAAGCTTAGAACCTTGAAGGCTTACAGACTTATCATACAATTTATCCTGTACCTGGTATGAGTACTCCCAGTCATCTATTTTTTGCAAACCCCAGGGCTACTATAACCGGGATCAGCGTAACTAGCCATGGCTCACAAGTACCAAAAGGATACTGAGCCCCACCTAACCAAAAACCTCTAACTGTCCATCAATGGACCCATAGCATGTAATCATATGTTACCTTACTATGCTTGACTGTTAATACCTGTATGTTATGTCACACAGGGCTGCGTCCCTACCTCACCATTGAGTTGCTACAATACTACTACCTCCCACTTTTCAGAAGGAAGATGTTTTTCTGATATATTTTATTGTTATTCTTTGTTTTCAACCTGCAATAAAAAATTTGAACAAGGAGAAATGAGATGTTTTTTATGCTTGTAGAACACCTAAAGGTGCTACTTCAATGTTGGGCCTCGGTATGTGGCCAGGCTGTGTAAAAGTCTCACACATGTGGTATCACCATACTTAGGAGGAGTAGCAGAATGTATTTTGGTGTGTCATTTTTGCTATGTACATGCTATGTGTTGGAAATATATTATAAATAGACAACTTTGTTTAAAAAAATGCGTTTTCATTTTTTATGTAAGACGATGAGGAGGATTCATACCACTATGGTGTACACACTCTGAAAATGTG
The DNA here is from genome assembly GCA_018402905.1 of Glandirana rugosa. Classification (NCBI taxonomy): domain Eukaryota; kingdom Metazoa; phylum Chordata; class Amphibia; order Anura; family Ranidae; genus Glandirana; species Glandirana rugosa. Next base: position 108,508 of record BLSH010325234.1, on the reverse strand, counting down.
TCGGACCGGTGTATGGCTCCGGGTTGTAACTTCATCGTGGAAATCCACAAGATGTTCGTATTTTTTGTAGAGTAAAGAGGAACAAGTTTAAAAAATAACGTCCAACTTTTGTTTCTTATTGTTATTTTATATAGTCTTTTTGTAGAAGGAAGACTTTTCACCCTCCATCATCATAACATCGTTGAGTTACCACTCCATCCCTGCGTCGGGACACACTGTATTGTATGTCCATAATTGTCAGTTCGTATCATTCCATTGTATACTAATGTACGATACCCAGGTAACTACCTGTCAATCTCCAAAAAC
>BLSH010325234.1:83498-97415 GCA_018402905.1 Glandirana rugosa | reverse complement strand
TGGAAAAAGACCTAGGGGTCCTAGTGGAGAACAGGCTCAGCAGTGGCATGCAATGCCAAGCTGCTGCAAGCAAAGCTAACAAAGTGTTGGCATGCATCAAAAAAGGGATTAACTTCAGGGATAAATCAATAATTCTCCCATTGTACAAGTCCCTAGTGAGGCCGCACCTGGAGTATGCCGTCCAGTTCTGGGCACCGGTCCTCAAGAAGGACGTCCTGGTATTGGAAAGGGTTCAGAGAAGGGCAACAAAGCTAGTTAAGGGATTAGAGGACCTAAGTTATGAGGAAAGATTAAAAGCACTGAACTTGTTCTCTCTGGAGAAAAGACGCTTGAGAGGGGATATGATTTCAATGTACAAATACTGTACTGGTGACCCCGCTATAGGGGCAATACTATTCAGTGCAAGGGAAAACAAGAAAACACGCGGCCATTCACTAAGAATGAAAGAAAGGCGTTTTAACCTTAAGATGCGTAGGGGTTTCTTTAAGGTAAGAGCTGTGCGAATGTGGAATTCGCTTCCAGAAACAGTGGTTTCTGCTGGTAGTATAGATAATTTTAAAAAACTACTAGATGCACACCTAAGGGACCACAACATTGGGGGATATACAACGTATTACTGACATAAAATAAAACACACACATGGGTTGGACTTGATGGACTTGTGTCTTTTTCCAGCCTCACTGACTATGTAACTATGTAACTATAGGTGCTAGGTATAGCAGAAGGCTGTACCTAGCTGACAGACAGGGAAATCTACACGTGTAGTCAGTTGCCAAGGATTTATTTTGATGTTTGTTTTGTTTTGCTGTTTTTCTACGATTGTATATAGTGTAAATAAACCGCCTTTTTGTTTTCTCCTGCAACTGCTTGCTATCTCGCTGTGCCTATTTTGTGTAGTGAACCCTTCCAGGGGGTCAAACACACCCACTGCCAAGCTAACCCCTTTACAATATATATACTTGTTTGTTTGGTCTGTTTCCTTGTGTAGCTACGTGTCTGGTTTCCTTGCTGCAGAAGCCTGACATAATCATGACACCCACCAATGACCAGATCTGCTACACTTGGGAACTGGGAGTCAGTTGCTTGGAGTTTTTTGCTTGCCTTTGTCAGGATTAGAGTTGAGCGAACCCGTACTGTAAAGTTCGGGTCTGTACCGAACTTTTGGGTGTCCGGGACCCGGACCCGGACTTTTCAAAAAAATCATGTTCAAACTCAGTCTATTTCAGGCGGAGGGAGCCATATCAGTGTTGTAAAATCATGTTCAAACTGTGTGTGAAAAGTCTATTTCAGCCGGAGGGAGCCATATCAGTGTTGTAAAATCATGTTCAAACTGTGTGTGAAAAGTCTATTTCAGCCGGAGGGAGCTATATCAGTGTTCTAAAATCATCTAAGATTATTTTAGAACACTGATATGGCTCCCTCCGGCTGAAATAGACTTTTCACACACAGTTTGAACATGATTTCACAACACTGATATGGCTCCCTCCGGCTGAAATAGACTTTTCACACACAGTTTGAACATGATTTTACAACACTAATATGGCTCCCTGTGGCTGAAATAGGCTTTTCCCACACACTTTGAAGATGGTCCACATCCACCTCCATTTTTGATTTTTTTATGTGATTTTTTTTTTTTTTATTATTTTAAGTTATTTCCCTATCCCCATTTCTTTGTAGGGCACTTGTCCGACCCTTACCCCCATTTTCCTTCCTTTTGCAGACCTCTAGGACTTTCCAGGACTTTGTTACAGCCATTTGTGTGCCTAAAAGTTCGGGTCCCCATTGATTTCAATGGGGTTCGGGGTCTGTGTCAAAGTTCGGGTCCAGTCCGGACCCAAACCCGGACTTTGTCCCGAAGTTCGGCCGAATCAGCAGAACCCGAACTTCCAGAGGTTCGATCAACTCTAGTCAGGATCCTTAGAGCGAGGATTGTCAAGTGCAGCTCACACTAGAAGTTGATAAAGATCATTGTTGCTTCATGTGGCAGGCTCTCACTGTGGAGGAACTGCTGGGAAGCATTCTGACAGCACATGCCTTAGCTGTTGAGGGCAGATTCTCCCTTAGCAAAGTACAACCTTTGATTCAGGTCTGTTCTGAATTATTTCCGGTTATCTCTCAGGACCATGATGTTTTCACTCCCCCATTTACTATGTACCAAGTTGGATTTTTGGGATGGCTGCTGGAACATTGTTCTTTTTTCAGGTTCTTTTTTCAGCAGTATTCAGCCTATTCACAGGTGTTGTTGGATTATATTCACTCATTAATTGAGCAAAGTGAGCAAGGGAGAGACAAACTGATTTTAGTTCAACCTCTGCTACAAGCTTGGTCAGAGATTATATGCCCAGTGCTAGATGAGCCACATAAAGTAAGATCTTCTGATAAAAATCGAGAATCCCTTCTCTGTTACCCCTAGCAACCACAGCTGCTACTGAGTGTTCTTTACTTCCTGCTACCAATAACTACACTTCCTCTGTATGCAATCCATTGAAGGCTCCCCCTGCAGTACCCTTACCCATAGTAACCTCGCAGGCCTCTTCCTGTACTTCTGCTACTCTTCCTTTTATTCTTTCCACTACTGTTACTAACTTTCCATCAGCAGTACACTCTGGTCAGCACAATGCAACTACGTGCAGGACTCCAGTATCTAAGCCAAATAAGAGGAAAAAAAGAAACAAAACGTTTCTACTGCTCTTACAACTCTGCCACTATCCATGTTGCCTACTGATCTGGTGCCCGCTGCCCAGCCCGCTGAACCGGTGCCTGCTGATCTGGTGCCCACTGATCTGGTGCCTGCTGGCCAGCCTGATGTGCTGCTGACTGCTGCCAATGAGATCCAGTCCTCCTCGATGCTGCTGACAGCTGATGGTGTCTATGCCTCCTCCATGTTGCCACCTGGCGATGGTGTTCATGCCTCCTCCATGTTGCCACCTGCCAATGGGATCCATGCCTCCTCCATGCTGCCATCTGTTGTCAAGCCTGCCACAGGTGATCTGCCGCCCAGCTAGGCTATGCTGATTCTCGGGCTGTTTTCCTGCCACCCATCTGGACTGTGCCAATCCACTACTTGCTGTTAAGCTGGACTGTTGACTGGGTTAAACTCCTGCCTGCTGATGTGTCTGAGGCTTCTAAAGTTCCAGTATTATATGGCTTAAATGGGTTATCTGTGTGGGTTAATATCCCTCCTGTTGTCCACCCTAAGTTCTTTTTGCAGCCAGCTGATCCTGTTATGCCAAGGCCAGGAGGTCCAGATCTCGACTTTAAACAAGAGAACTGCATCTGCTGTCACAGCCCCAGTAGTAGAGGTCCTATGGAAAAGGACAGTGTTCCATCTGAACTTTGTCCTGACCCAGGGGTCATCTCTGCAATCCCTGGTGCATTTGGGAACCCGAGTGGGATAACCTGTGCTCTGGGTAGACCCGAGGCACAGGTGAAATACAGAGCAGCCTCTAGAAAGAGGAGAGAAGGTGCAGACGTAAAGAGGGATACCCTGGCATCAGGATACCTGCAGGAACCAGCAACTATGGTGTTAGGCATTCAGGTGTCCTTCAGTGTCCCAGCATTGGAAAACAGGCTGCTTGTAAGAACAAGCCTTCGGGGTTGCATGTCAGAGATCTGACCAAGAGAAAACCCAGCCAGTTTTGGGACCCCGGCGACTAGGTTCTCATCAAGCCATCAGACATTGGCAGTGGGGTAACCAGTCAGCTTGCGAACCCCAATGAGCCACTCCTTAAGGGGGGGTACTGTTAGGATTGAGTTTGCCTGCTGGGGGCACTGTGCTGTTCTGGGCTGTTTGCTGCATCTCCAGTGTCCACCTGCAGGTGTCTACCAAGAGCCAGAAGGCTGTTAGAATCAGCCACACCTGGATTCAGCCAGTAGGTAGCTATTTAAGGCTGCTTCTCCCTTCTCTGAACTCGTCACAATTTTGATTATCTCCTTGCTACCAGAGCCTTGTGCTTCCTGATATCCTGAGCTGTCCTGCACCCTACCTTGCTGCTTGTTCCTGCCCACTAGGGATTTGTGAATGGTTCGTCCCGAGCATAAGTTCGGGACGAACTTTCGTTGTTCGGTCGTTCGGCAAACTGCCAAACAAATGGGTCATTCAACCATTTGTTTGGCGCCCGAACCAACCACAATGCATTGTGGCACTGAACAGTGCATTGCAAGCCCTGATTGGCTGAAGCAGTGAAAGCTTCAGCCAATCAGGGCACAGAGCACTGTCAGAGTCATGATTGTACACTGTCAGCATGACTTTATCCAATCATGGCTCATTCCCACCCCACAGTATAAAAGTATTCTTTCATTGGCAGCCACTTTCAGTGTGATTTTGGCTGGAGAGAGATAGAACAGGGCTCTGTTCAATGCTATTAGTTAGTTAGTGTGCTATACTGTGCTATTGTGCTTCAATTGTCAGTGTAGAATATTAGCTTAGTGTCGCTATAGAGATAGTGTGAGTGTAGCGAGGAGGACCATCATTCAGCTTTGCATAGTCTGCAGCTAGAGTAGGGACAGCTCAGATAGTTTCAGTGTAGTGTAGTGAGACCGTGTCATTCATACATACATTAGTGTATATGTAGAGTAGGGACAGCTCAGATAGTTACATTGTAGCGTAGTGAGACTGTGTCACTAATCTTTACATTAGTGTATAGCTAGAGTAGGGACATTTCAGAGAGCGTCAGTGTAGTGACGGTTTGATTGCGTTACTGCAAGTTTATTGCCATTTACTTCTGTGTGCGTTACTGCCAGTTTAACGCCATATAGTTCTGTGTATGTTACTGCCAGTTTAACGCCCTATAATTCTGTGTGTGTTACTGCCAGTTTAATGCCATATAGTTCTGTGTACGTTACTGCCAGTTTAATGCCATTTACTTCTGTGTGCGTTACTGCCAGTTTAACGCCATATAGTTCTGTGTGTGTTACTGCCAGTTTAACGCCCTATAATTCTGTGTGTGTTACTGCCAGTTTAATGCCATATAGTTCTGTGTGCGTTACTGCCAGTTTAATGTCATTTACTTCTGTGTGCGTTACTGCCAGTTTAACGCCATATAGTTGTGTGCATTGCTGCAAGTTTTAACGTCAGATGTTGGTTCTGAGCTTGAGGATGACAGGAACATGAGCCTAGAGAGAGGGGAGAACACTGGTAGACAAATTGGCATTCATGTTACTCCAGATGCAGCATATTGCCAAGTTGTCTCCAGTGGTAATGATGATGATGAAGATGGAGAAATGGATATGATGATGATGATGATGATGATGAGGTCACTGATGTGACTTGGGTGCCAGATAGAGCAAAGGAGGAAACTGAAGGTGATGCGGCACAACCCCAAGGAGGACAACATCAAGAAAGAGTAGAAAGCAGCCACCCTAATCCATCACATTCTGCAGCTGTTGTTATCTCCCGGCCCACTTCCCAAAGCTCAGCTGTCTGGGCCTTTTTCAGCACATCTGCAGAAGATTTCACTGTTGCTATATGCAAACTGTGTCTCAGGCACATCAAACGTGGCAAAAACACCAGCCATGAGGGTACCACCTGCTTAATAAGGCATTTAATGTCCAACCACTCAGCCCGTTGGCAAGAGCACCTAAAAGCCACACAAAAGGGGCACAAACATGTCCCTCCTCCTCCTCCTCCTTGCTAACTTCAGTCTGCCCCTGATATACCAAGTCATTACCTCTCAGCAGCCTCCACTGACAGGGATGATGGTATAGTACAGGGTGTCCCAGGTCCTAGCAGCATATCTGCCAGCAGCACACCGCCAGCTGTAGACTGTAGCCAGCAAATTTCTCTACCCCATCTGCTGCAGCGGAAAAAAAATACATTCCCTGCCACCCACATGCCCAGCGTCTAAATGCAAGCTTGTCAAAGCGGTTGGCTCTCCAACTTCTGCCTTTCAGGCTGGTGGATTCTGCCCCCTTCCGTGAATTCGACCCAATGGGCTGTACCACAATGACAGGTTCCCAGTCGCTACTACTTTTCACGTAAGGCTGTTCCCTCTCTCTACCATCACGTGGAAGGGAATGTTCTGGCATCGTTGGGCGAGGCAGTCAGCCGTAAAATCCACCTCACTGCTGACACGTGGTCCAGCAAACATGGGCAGGGATGATATATTTAGTTCACAGCACAGTGGGTAACGTTGTTTGCAACTCAGAAGAATGCAGGACAGGGCTTGGTGCTGCAGCTTGTTGTGCCCTCACGTCTCCATAAAACTGGTGGTGATGATTCCAGACCTGTGAGCTCTACCCCCTCCTCTGCCACCTCCCTGCCCTCGTCTGCAGAATTGTGCCATGAACATCAAGTAACCCCTAAGCGTTCAAAGGGCTATTCCATGAGTCAGGCTAAACGGTGCCATGCAGTGCTTCAGCTGGTGTGTCTAGGGGACAGGAACCACACTGGACCAGAGATTCTTGCAGCTCTGCAGAGACAGGCCCAGAGGTGGTTCACACCATGCCAGCTGGAGCCAGGAATGGTGGTGTGAGATAATGGCTCAAACCTCCTGTCTGCCCTTAGACAGCGAAAATTGACACATGTGCCATGCCTGGCACATGTCCTCAATTTGGTGGTGCAGCATTTCCTAAATATGTACCCACGGATGGAAGATGTGCTAAAGCTGGCTAGAAGAGTATGTAGCCATTTCAGGCAGTCATACACAGCCAGTGGTCGGTTGGCTGAAATTCAGTGGGAAATTCCACCTGCCCGTAAACCGCCTGATTTGTGACATGCCCACCAGGTGGAACTCAACTTTGGCAATGCTGCAGTGGCTATACATGCAGCAGAGGGCCATCAACGAGTACCTGTGCGAGTACAGCACAACGACAAGCTCAGGCCGCCTCAGCTTTTTTTCCCCATGCCAATTTGCTGATTATTAAGGATGCATGCACTGTGCTGTCACCATTTAAGGAAGCCACAAGGATGGTGAGCCGTGACAATGCATGCATCAGTGACACAATCCCTGTTGTGTTCCTGCTGGAGAAGACTCTGTGTGGCATTATGGAGAGGCCACTGGAGGCAGAGCAGCAGGAGGAAGAGGAGGACTTCCTTTCCTCTCAAGGCCCACTTTATCCAGACACCATCATTCTTATGTCACAGAACACACAGGAGGAGAGAGGGAAGAGGGATGAGGAGGAGGATTCTGGCACTTTCATAGGCTTAGAAGAAGAGGAAGACATGCGTCAATCTGTAAGCCATGGCTTTCCAACCCCAGGACCCTTGGGAGTAGTACGTGGCTGGGAGGAGGAGGTTCCAGGTGCTGTCATCCTGAAAAGGACCCAAGAATACGTGGCATAAGGGAGAATGATCATTACTGGTTGGCAACCCTCCTTGACCAACGTAAGAGGAAGGTCTCAGAACTCATCCCGTCCCCACAGAGAGTGCAGAAGATAAAATCTCTTGAGGACACGTTAAAGAGGATTTTATTGAACATTTTTCCAGACTCCAGTAGGTTACAGTGTCATGGAAAGCATAGTTTTGTGTCTTCTGTTGGTGAAGAGAAGAGTGTTGGAGAAGGTTCATGGTGATGAATTTCGTAATTTATTTAGTCCTCGCCACCCAGGGCTGTCAGCTTCAACATCCCATCGGCAGCGTCTGTATCACATGGTGGAAAATTACCTTGGGGTCAAAACAGAGATGGAGAGCTTTCCAGCTGACGATCCACTGGCTTACTGGGTCATGAGAATAGACCACTGGCCAGAACTTGCCCAGTGTGCTATTGAGTCGTTGGGCTGCCCTTCATCAAGCGTGCCTTCAGAAAGGGCATTCAGTGCTGCAGGAGGTTTCGTTACTGATCATAGAACGTGTCTGTCACTGATTAAATGTTTTTGGGATGTGCAATCTCTGCAGGACTTCGAGGCTGCCTAGCATTGAGGGTGTTCAATCATTTCATCTGGAATAATGTTTTTGGTATAAGTTTCATGGGCACAATTAACACCCAAAAACCAAATTATCAGCACCTGTTTGACAGGTGCATATCATTGCAATTTTTGTTGCCTTCATTAAGAGCACCACTATAGGGTTACGGTGGAAAGGCACCACGGACACCTAAAGAGTAATTTTTCTGCACCTGTTTGACAGGTGCATATCATTGCATTTTTTTACAGCAAGGCCAATTCTTGCTTTCATCAAGAGTACCTCTATAGGGTTACAATGGGAAGGCACCACCAACACCCAAAGACCAATTTTTTGCACCTGTTTGACAGGTGCATATCATTGCAATTGTTTTTACAGAAAGGCCAATTCTTGCCTTCATGAAGAACACCTCTGTAGGGTTATGGTGTGAAGGCAGCACCGACACCCAAAGCCCAATTTTCCGCACTCGTTACTTCTATCCAAAGTCAACGTAACACCAGAATTTATCAAAAAAAATCTCTAATCTTTTTCCCAGTGCACTACATTGTGGCCCCATCATACACACTGGCTCCCCAGCTGTTGCTGAGCAAAATAAAGGCAGCTTGCAGGGAAAATCACTTTTTTGGCGTTATAAATGCAATTATTGCTGCAGCAGATTCTAGACATGGTACAGATCTGCCACTTTACAAGTAGACTAAGGGGACCCCCGAGGCACTATATTGGAAGGAATTTTTCATTTTTTATGCTTTACTTTAAAAATCAAAAAAACACTGCTCATGACATTTTTTACAAACTTTTTTTTCATTGATACATGTCCCCCAGGGCAGGACCTGGATCCCTATAACCATTGTATGCCAAATTACTTGCATATAAGAATTCAAAATAAGCACTTTTGATTTTTGACGTTCGGGTCCCATTGATTTTAACGGGGTTCGTTATTCGTGTCCGAACTTTTGCGGTTATCAAAAGTTCTGGTGCGAACCGAACAGGGGTCCATTCGGCCCATCCCTACTGCCCATTGCTCTTGTACCCAGTCTTGGTCCCCTCTACCTTGCATCCCTGCACTCTTGCCCTTTATGTTGTAGATATTGTATATAGTCAGTTGCTACGATTATCAGTTGTTTGTCTTTTGGGGTTTTGCTCACTGTTTTGCTGTGTATGGTTATTGGTGTCTGTTCACTGATAATAAACCTCACTTTAAGGATATATATATATATACATATACACACACACTTGTTTGCTTGGTCTCAGTTTCCTCGTGTAGCTACGTGTCTGGTCTCCTTGCTGCAGAAGCCTGGCATTTACAGTATGAGTTTTTAACTTTTTAATCTCTGCTGTAGTAAGTGACAAGATGGCAGCCAAATTAGGGTTAGAGTTCAAAGAGGGAAATATGTCGGATCCCTTTTTGAGCATTTTTGATTTAGGACAGGATTTGTATTGGGATGTGATGTGCTTTTGCAGCAACGTTTCCAAGTCAATGGTAACTACTAAATCAGTCAGATCTTGTTCTTCCAATAAAGTAAGTAAATCATCAAGTGCTTCATCTGATTCTATTTGGGATGAATTGTCCTGAGGCAAGGTTTTTGAATACATGCTCTTAAACAGTAGTTTAATACCACACATATTAAGATCTTTGATTACTTCAAATTTGTCCATATCCAACTCACGGCAGAAGCTGAGGCCCTTCGTCAGAAGACCTCTTCCTCTGAAGAGAGGAGACATTCAGGTAGATGTATAATATTGAACCCTTGTGATTGATCTGTGTTGGCGGGTAAGGGAGTGTTAGCCAGCATTAAGTGTTCTGTAGGGTGTCCGATTCCGGTACTAAAAAAGTAGTGTCACTGTTGGAAGGGGAGTGAGTAGAAGTATTGTTGTGAGAAGTGGTTGTGCCGATAGAGGCCAAAGAAGAAATATTTGTATTAGATGGAAGAGAAGACCCACTTCCTGAGGGTCCAATAGGACCAGTAGAGGAGACACCACATGCATTACCTTTACCCAGATTAGCAGAGGGAAACATGGAAGAGTGTTGAACTAAAGAGGGTTCCATGATACCTTTTTTGGAAGAGATAGGTTCATCACCGGATCTGGAACGTTTGGTTTTTGACATTTTTTTTATTTTGAAACCGTTTCTGTGAGGAGGAAGGAGTTACAGAGTTAATAGAAGAATTAGAGCCCATGTCACTATGGTTCTGTCCCATTATAGGGGTATTCAGATGTTGTGCACGATTAGCTTGTTGCAATTTATAGGCTTTGCCTTCTTGGAAGGCCCTTTTGTCCCTCCAAAATGTTTTCTCCTTAACTAGCAAGGTCTTATTTGTGGTACGATCAAGTTGATTCTTGATCTTCTCCCCACAATCCTTGTAAGTAGAGATTTCCTTGAGGGTTGTAACTTATTATACAGAAGGTCAATATCTTTGTCTAATTGAGAGATACATTTATGGTACTCCTCTATCAGAAGTTCCATCATAGACTTTGTACACTGCTGAAGAACATTTTCCCATTTCCTTTTAAAAGACAAGTCCAAATTCTCCAATAGTGGAAAGATCTGGACACGCAATCCAAAATGATTGATATCCTCTCTAATATATCTTGCGAAGTTGTCCGCATGCCAAAAATATGCCTCCTTTTTCTCAACCATCCTCCCTAGTTGTGAGAACAGGGAGGAAAGTTCAGAATGTGAAGCCTCTTTTTGTTCTTTAGAATAGCTAGCCATTAGTGTCTCCCAATCCTTGCCCTGGAACATTGTTCTGCTATTAATGGGTGCCTTACAAAATATTCCAAAATGATGTTTCAAGACTCAAAAATACAAAAACAGAAATTTGAACAGATAAGTAATTTGCATAAATTGCCTTCACACAATTCTAGTATAAAATGGATGGATATACTGATACAGTATAGTAGATATAGACCACTCTGCACATCCTATTGTGCCAACATCCGTAATATTTATGGAGACTGTAGTACTCCCCAGGTACAGAGAATGGAACTTTAGAGGCACAGTATGAAATTAACAATTAAAATCTGTATAAAGTTTATTCATACAAACAATTGTTTTTTTAAAACCATAGATGTCTGCATAAAACATATATACAACCATAACAAGTGGTTTGAATCGTGAGCATTTCATGTATTCCTCCTTAAAGGTGTACGCCCAACATGTTTCGAGAAACTCTGTAATCCCTTCCTCAGGGGCAATACTGTAAACAAGGAGTTGTAACATCAACTTGATTCTATAAGAAACACGAAAATTAGCATGATGGTAAATCAACAAATATACAGAGCAAGTTTATATTCACAGCATAAGAAAGTAGAGGAACCATACCAAACAATCGGATAGGAAGTGCCAGGTTGGTCATCTGGCTGCCGCCCTCAGATGATATTGTAGGGGAGGGTTAAGAATAAGAGGGAGAGGGGAAGGGGGAAAAACAAGAGGGGAGAGGAGGGAAGGAGGAAATTGATGACCCCGTTCGGCAGCCTCCATGTGTCAGGAGGGAAATCCCGGGCCTCCAACTGTTCCACACAAGGACCCCCCACATATATATGAAAGGGAGAGCGCGTAAGGATATGTCAGATGAGCCATTGAAAGGTGTATTTCTGGCAGGCAAGCAGCTAGCGGGTCAGCCTGAACAATGAGAGTGTGGCGATCTACCTGGAACTGTTTCCTTACCTGATTATTGGACTAAATGGACCCATTTGGAGGCACTGGATGGCTCTTTCGATGCCTGGCACTGATCGGATGGACTAAATGGAAGACATTGGTGGTGGGATTCCTCTGTTTAATCCATACTGTCCCTTTACTGTGCATCCACCTTTCCAAAAGTGTACCTCCCGGCTGTGGGTTTACCTTCAGTAAATTACTCACCGCACCTGAAGAGCAATAACGTTTGCAGGTTCTTCATACATAGAAGAAGTATTGACTTGCATTTGCATGAGCACCTTCCTAGTTTACTTTGGAAATTAACCAGCCGACCCAAACTTATCTGGCTGATCATTCCATACCCCCCCGCTCCTGCCCTCCTCCCCCAACCACGACCAGAATGTATTTAGATAATGTCACTCAGGGAAAACTAGCAAATTTATGAGTGGACTGTGGGTTAAGACTTCTTGGCGCATTTAATTTTAACAACCATACAAGCCCTTACATCCTTTACTACCAGGACTCATGCACTGGATTCCCCTATGAGTGAAGGCTTGAAGGCTGTTTGGATGGGTGATGGGTGAATGTGCAGCTGCTTCCTGTCAGTAAGACAGAGTTGTCTTTATTTTAATTTAAGTAAGTGTTGGTGAAGGCATTGGATTTGCCATTTTTAACCACTTCCGTACCGCCGGACGTCATATGATGTCCTTAGGTTTGAGTGGTGATATCTGAATGGTGCCTGCAGCTGTAGGCACCATTCAGATACCTTTTTTTCAGCCAGCGATTCTGAACAGGATAAAAGTGGTTTTAGCGGTGGATTCACCGCAAGATCACTTTTATCAGCGGCGGGAGAGGTGCCCCCCCTCCTGCCGCTTTCCCTTCATCTCCGCCGCTTACCGGACCCGCCGGCGGTGATGATCCGCCCCCCCCCCAGTGTCCGTAAGCCGAGTGAGCAGCTGAAGCCGCTCACTCAGCTCCATAGTATGGCAGGGTGGAAATGACGTCAGAAGTCACGTCCGCCCAACTGTCTTAAAGGGCCCATTTTTTTTTTGGGCTGTCATTTTTTTCAGATTTTTTTTTTATTGCATTTTAGTGTAAATATGAGATCTGAGGTCTTTTTGACCCCAGATCTCATATTTAAGAGGTCCTGTCATGCTTTTTTCTATTACCAGGAATGTTTACATTTTTTGTAATAGGAATAAAAGTGATCACATTTTTTTTTTAAAAAAGAACAGTGTAAAAATAAAAAGTAAAAAGTAAAATAAATAATAATAAAAAAAAAATTTAACGCACTCCGTCCCCGCGAGCTTGCGTGCAGAAGCGAACGCATACGTAAGTCCCGCCCACATATGAAAACGGTGTTCAAACCACACATGTGAGGTAGCGCCGCGATCGTTAGAGCGAGAGCAATAATTTTAGCACTAGACCTCCTCTGTAACTCAAAACTGCTAACATGTAGAATTTTTTTAAACGTCGCCAATGGAGATTTTTAAGTTGCAAAGTTTGTCGCCTTCCGCAAGCAGACGCAATTTTGAAGCATTACATGTAGGGTATCATTTTACTCAGCATAACATTATCTTTCACAATATGGAAAAAAATTGGCCTAACTTTACTGTTGTCTTATTTTTTAACTAAAAAAAAAACGGACTTTATTAAAAAAAAAAAAAAAAGCACGCTTGGAAGACCGCTGCACAAATACGGTGTGGCAAAGTTTTGCAATGACCGCCATTTTATTCTCTAGGGTGTTAGAAAAAAATATATATAATTTTTGGGGGTTCTAAGTAATTTTATAGCAAAAAAACCTGGTTTTAACTCGTAAAAACCAAACCCAAAAAACAGGCTTGGTCTTGAAGTGGTTAATTGAACAATTCTTCAATAAAGTAATGTGTTTTTTATTCAATTAAAGTGTGCCACTTAGTGACTATCTTGGAGAGTTAATCTTTCCTTTGTGTAACTCTTGTAAATTGGTGCCTGGTTGTTATGCTGACCTTAAAGCTTCAATACCCTCTGTGTCACAAACCGGTAACAAGAAACCAAATGAGGAGCAAATTTAGAAATTTCTACTCTATGTCTTTGACTTGACAACTGTATCCAAGTAATTCTAAATCAAAACAATGTGAATTGTCACATACAAGACTAGAGATAAAATACAAAAGATCATTTGTGAAAATGGTAATAGTTTCCTTTGGGTGGAAGACCAGTTGCTAGTTCCTAAATGCCTATAGGTTGTTTGTTTTGTCGAAAAAAAAAAAAGAATTATTTTGGATTATGAAGCTGTGGCTAATTGCCACAAAATACAAGGAGTAATTTTCTGATTCCTTCCTCTACTTCTATTGGCATGTGGGACATGCCAGAGTCGAAGTATTAGGTTTTATTAAGAAAAAAAAAAAAGCTGTTTTGTTTGTTGGATATCCGTAAATCCTTGATCGTTGACCAGAAG
>BLSH010325234.1:42676-57326 GCA_018402905.1 Glandirana rugosa | reverse complement strand
CCATGCCTCTTACTAAATACCTTGGAATGTCTACTTTCCAAAAAGGGGTAATTTGGGGGGTATTTGTACTTTGCTGGCTTGTTAGGGTCTCGGGACATGAGATAGGCCGTCAGTAAATCAAGTGTGATCAATTTTCAGTGATTGGCACCATAGCTTGTAGACTCTATAACTTTCACAAAGACCAAATAATATCCACTAATTAGTTTTTTTTTTACCAAAGATAGGTAGCAGTATAAATTTTGGCCAAAATTTATGAAGAAAAATTACTAATTTGCAAAATTTTATAACAGAAACGAAGAAAAATTCATTTTTTTACAAAATTTTCGGTGTTTTTTTAATTATAGCGCAAAAAATAAAAAACCCAGAGATGATTAAATACCACCAAAAGAAAGCTCTATTTGTGTGAAAAAAAGGACGCAGATTTCATATGGGTAAAGTGTTGCATGACTGAGTAATTGTCATTCAAAATGTGAGAGCGCTGAAAGCTGAAAATTGGTCTGGTTGTTAAGGGGGTTTAAGTGCCCAGTTGTCAAGTGGTTAAACAACACGGGGTTTTTATTTTTTGCTAAACAAATAAAAAAAGACTGAACATTTTGAAAAAAAAAACCATTTTCATAGTTTGTTATAAAATTTAGCAAACAGGTCATTTTTCTCCTTCATTGATGTGCGCTGATGAGGCTGCACTGATGAGCACTGATAGGCACTGATGAGGCGGCACTGATGGGCACTGATAGGTGGCACTGATGGACACTGATAGGTGGAACTAATGGGCACTGATGCGGCGGTACTGGTGGGCACTACTCAGGAGGCACTGATGAGGCTGCACTGATGGATGGCACTGGTGGACACTGATAGGTTGCAGTGATGTGTACTTAGAGGTGGCACTGATAGGGGGCACTGATACATACTGGTGGGCACTGATAGGCGGCACTGATAGGCGACACTGATGATGAGGCATTGATAGGTACTGATTGGCAGCACTAATGGGCACTGATAGGTGGCACTGGTGGGCATTGATTAGCTGTACTGATGGCCACTGATAGGTGGCACTGGTGGGCACTGATTGGCAGCACTGGTGGGCACTGATTAGTGGCACTGGTGGGCAATGTTGGGACAGATATCCCTTCAACAAACAATGTCAGCGTGAGGAAAAAAAAGCAGATTAACCAGCTTCTGTTTACATGACAGCTGATCACGTGGTAAAGGACCACTGTGATTGGCCTTTTACCTTGATCTGTGATCAGCTGAGTTCAAAGGACTTGGCAATCACAGAGTGCAGTGCCCGTACACCTCAGGGGAACGTGCGGACAGCACAAGCATGGGAGGAAATTCATGGATGCCTTCCCGGCATTGTGCTATAGCTGTCTTTCGAGAACAGATTAAAGCAGGGTTCTCCAAACTAAGGACCCCTACAAAATTTTGTTCAGTTGGTGCGCACAGTCTCCACTCCTGTGCTGGAGACTGTGTCGGGAGAGAGAATGGTGGTGTTGTTGGAGGAGGAGAAGCAGAGACTGTGTCCATTAGCCGTTGGGGGGAGAGAAGCAGAGACTGTGCACATCAGCCTAAGTACGTTGATAAGGGGGGCTCTGATGAAAGGGGGCCTCTCTCTGAAAAGTGCAAAGTGATTTTTTTCTTTGTTCATCCTTTATTATGGCGCATGTTTATTTCAAATGCTTTTGCTATAAAATAATTATGAGATTTTTGCATTTTACCGTCAATTTACTGTGCCCTTCCCAAAGCCAACCTGAAAATCACAAGCTTTACAAAATTAGGCCACTTATTAATTATTTTACTCCAAAATTTTCCTAAATTTATACTTCTGACAAACATATGTAGCTCTGCTTAGAATTTCGGGTTCGTCTGCATTGCCCTGACCTTTTGAACTCTCCAACTCCCCTGACACTCGGGGTTTAGACATTTAGTTTAGTGTGCAGCTTAACAAACACTAAGACACAGGCTAAGTAAATATTCTCAGCTTTTATTTGAACCAACTTTATGTATACATTGTGACATTATGAAAAGTATTATGTTTTACCTCGTATGCGTTCATTTTCAGTAAATTAAGGCAAAATCCGGTCCAGGTGTTACCAGCCACCTGGGCATGGTTGGTTCTGGACCAGATTTTGTGGTCCACTTGTGCCCACCAACAGGTGGTATAAATAAGCAGAAGTAGATGGACAGCCAGTCACTGCTCTGCTAGATTCTGGTAGTGTTATGGCATTAGTGAAAGGTAATTTTGTAAATCCTGCAAAGTTACACCCTAGCCCTATTGGGATGATTTGCATACACGGTGTCGCACGTGACTACCAGACCGTTGTGGTTGAGTTCGATACCCCTTGGGGCACCGTGACACATTCAGTGGGGGTGGTACCCTCACTACTTCATGAAGTCCTAGTGGGGAGAGATTTTCCACACTTTTGGAGTTTATGGGAAAACAAAATGAGTCGGTAGGACAGAGCTCCCCCTGCTGAGGAAACACTGGAACTCACACCAGACCCTTTTGATTACACAATTAAAAGGAAAACTATTGGTGTGTCCAACGGAGGCATAGGTCCTTTTCCTTTCTCTGTAATGGCTGGAGATCATGAGGAGCTAGAATTTAGCCTCCAGCTTGAGGATAATGAACAAGGAATTATCTCTGACTCTAATAATGAGAGTGGACAGAATAGGGTATCTGACCTAGAAGTCAGGAAAGAAGACTTTTGTACGGAACAATTAAGATACTCCACACTAATTAGAGCCAGAGACATTAAAATGATTGATGGCAAACCTGTTGAACCTAATGTAGGGGTGTCTTTTCCCTAAATGGCTCTTAAAAAGAACTTGCTGTATCAAGTGGTAAAGCAAGGGGAGGAGAAGGTAGAGCAATTAGAGATTCCCAAACACTATCACCGGCTGGTATTAGATTTGACCCATGGTCATATAATGGGTGGACATCTGGGTATAGAGAAAACTAAGGAGAGGATAACCCAGAGATTCTTTTGGCCTGGGTTACATGCAGACGTCAAAGAATATTGTGAGTCATGCCCAGAGTGTCAGTATTCTGCACCATCGGTCCCCATTTTCGCAGTCTGCTGGTACCGTTACCGAAATCCTGAGGCAGAGAGGGCATTTCAAATGTTGAAGCAAACCCTTTGTGCACAACCGGTGCTCGAGACCCCCGATTTCACAAAAGAGTTTGTCGTACAGACAGAAGCCTCTGATGTGGGACTGGGTGCGGTACTGTCCCAAATCAGAGACGGTGAGGAGCACCCGGTCGTCTACCTGAGCAGGAAGCATAACAGACATGAGAAAAACTCTGCCATTGTTGAGAAGGAATGTTTAGCTATCAAATGGGCCTTACAGGCCCTGAAATATTATCTGTTAGTGGGACCATTCAAACTAGTCACTGATCATGCCCCTCTTAAATGGATATGTGATAACAAGGAGAAAAACAGTCGTGTGACAAGGTGGTTCCTTGCTCTGCAAGCATTCAAGTTCACAGTGGAACATGGAGCTGGGAAACTCAAGAATAATGCAGATGCCCTTTCCCATGTCCATTGTCTGATTGGGACAGCAGTTGCTCAGACACAGGGGCTTGAGCAGAGGGGGGGATATGTGACATTATGAAAGGTGAGGTGATCGATGGACATTATGCGTCACCTTGCATGCGTTCATTTTCAGTGAACTAAGGCGAAATCTGGTCCAGGTGTTACCAGCCACCTTGGCAGGCTTGGTTCCGGACCAGATTGTGTGGTCCACTTGTGCCCACCAACAGGTGGTATAAATAAGCAGGAGTAGAGCAAAGGTTTGCTCTGGCCTGGGACTCAGGAAGCCACAAACCTAAGAGAGCTGCTGAACTGAAGTTTTGCTTTGTGCCTGAAACAAAATGTTTGCATTATCTTTGTTTTACGGGTGACTGGGAGAAGCCTTTCACCTCTGAGTTAGGAAACCTGGAAATGCTTAGAAAGAGCCCAGATGGCAAGGATTTATTTTCTGTTTTGTTTGTTTCATTTTTCATGCAACCTTTTAAAATAAAACTGGCTACAAGTCAGCTTTTAAGAAAAACCTGCTGTTTGGGCAACCCTTTTTCCCAGGGACGGTGATCCCCATTGAGCTAACCCCCCACAATATATACAGTATCTCACAAAAGTGAGTACACCCCTCACATTTTTGTAACTATTTTATTCTATATTTTCATGTGACAAGACTGAAGAAATGACACTTTGCTACAATGTAAAGTAGTGAGTGTACAGCTTGTATAACAGTGTAAATTTGCTGTCCCCTCAAAATAACTCAACACACAGCCATTAATGTCTAAAGTGCTGGCGACACAAGTGAGTACACCCCTAAGTGAAAATGTCCAAATTGTGCCCAATTAGCCATTTTCCCTCCCCAGTGTCATGTGACTCGTTAGTGTTACAAGGTCTCAGGTGTGAATGGGAAGCAGGTGTGTTAAATTTGATGTTATCGCTTTCACTCTCTCATACTGGTTACTGGAAGTTCAAGTTGGCACCTCATGGCAAAGAACTCTCTGAGGATCTGAAAAAAAGAATTGTTGCTCTACATAAAGATTGCCTTGGTTATAAGAAGATTGCCAAGTCCCTGAAACTGAGCTGGAACACGGTGGCAAAGACCATACAGCGGTTTCACAGGACAGGTTCCACTCAGAACAGGCCTCACCATGGTCGACCAAAGAAGTTGAGTGCACATGCTCAGCATCACATCCAGAGGTTCTCTTTGGGAAATAGACGTATGAGTGCTGCCAGCATTGCTGCAGAGGGGAGTTGAAGGGGTGGGGGGTCAGCCTGTCAGTGCTCAGACCATACACCACACACACTGCATCAAATTGGTCTGCATGCCTGTCGTCCCAGAAGGAAGCCTCTTCTAAAGATGATGCACAAGAAAGCCTGCAAACAGTTTGCTGAAGACAAGCAGACTAAGGACATGGGTTACTGGAACCATGTCCTGTGATCTGATGAGACCTAGATAAACTTATTTGGTTCAGATGGTGTCAAGCATGTGTGGTGGCAACCATGTGAAGAGTACAAAGACAAGTGTGTCTTGCCTACAGCCAAGCATGGTGGTGGGAGTGTCATGGTCTGGGGCTGCATGAGTGCTGCCGGCACTGGGGAGCTACAGTTCATTGAGGGAACCATGAATGCCAACATGTACTGTGACATACTGAAGCAGAGCATGAACCCCTCCCTTCAGAGATGGTCTGCAGAGCAGTAGTCCAACATGATAACACCCCAAATACAACTCTAAGACGACCACTGACTTGCTAAAGAAGCTGAGGGTAAAGGTGATGGACTGGCCAAGCATGTCTCCAGACATAAACCCTATTGAGCATCTGTGGAGCATTCTCAAATGGAAGGTGGAGGAGTGCAAGGTCTCTAACATACACCAGCTGATGTCATCATGAAGGAGTGGAAGAGGACTCCAGTGGCATCTTGTAAAGCACTGGAGAACTCCATGCCCAAGAGGGTTAAGGGAGTGCTGGAAAATAATGGTGGCCACACAAAATATTGACACTTTGTACCCAATTTGGACATTTTCACTTTCACATGTACTCACTTTTGTTGCCAGCAGTTTAGACATTAATGGCTGTGTGTTGAGTTATTACACACATAGGTTGGACTTGATGGACTTGTGTCTTTTTTCAACCTCACTAACTATGTAACTATGTAACTTCTTCGAGCTTCCAGTGACAGTCTCACTCTCTGGTTCATGCCATAAAGAAATAGGAACCTCTGTAGCAGCCGATACCTCTATTGGGTAGCGGGATTCAACCTTGATCCCTTCATTGCCTTCTACAGGGGTGGCTATTGATCTGTCGATCTCAGATGGCTGAAGTTCTATTTCATTGGGGTGGGGTGTATCACTATAATCTTCACTAGGGGCCTGAGACACTGCAACATCTTCTTCAACTGGGGGAACCCATAGCCAATCGAGAGTCAGTTCCTCCTCATCACTGTCCCCTTCTGAATGCACTGGCTGGGGATCTTTTCAGGTACTAGGCCTCATCGTAGGGGAATGAAGCATCTCTGGACAGGGAGGTAAGGGTAATCAGATAGCCTCAGAGATAGGCAATAAATGATTTTGATGCCAAGTCTTCAGCGGGCTTGTCATTCCTTCAGGACGAATCTGGTACAAAGGGAGCCCTATAGATGATGTAGGGCTGTGCACGCCACTAATCGGCCAACTTGTGTTTCCCAGGTACTCCCAAATTCTGCAACAATACCCGGTCCCCAGGCTGTAGGTCTTGAACCCTTAATTTAAGGTCAAATTTTCTCTTGTTTCTTTGCTCCCTGGCGGAGGATACTTACTTGTCCTTCTTATAAGCAATTTTCAAGTTCTTCCGTAGCCGGTCAACATAACCTTTGTACGAGGTCTAGGAAGTGTGATCCAAAGATGTCCCAAATGCTAGATCCACAGGCAGCCTAGCTTCCCTCCTGAACATCAACCAATAAGGGAATTATCCAGTAGAGTCACTCACAGTACTATTATAAGCATGAACTACTGCAGCAATATGGTCTCCCCAGTGTTGCTTCTTTTCCAATGGGAGGGTCCCCTTCATGTTTAGTAAGGTACGGTTGAAACGTTCAGGCTGTGGGTCTCCTTGTGGATGATACATGGTAGTCCTGGGCTTTTGAATGTTTGATAGTTTACACAACCTTCTGATTAATTTGCTCTTGAAATCCCTATCTTGATCTGAGTGCAAGCATTGGGGTAACCCATAATGGATGAAGAACTTTTTAACTAGGATCTCGGCTACAGTATGGGCTTGTTGATCTCTGGTTTAGAAAGCCTGAGCATATCTAGTGAAATGATCTGTCACAACCAGGACATTACGTCGCCCACTCAGGTCGGGTTCCAGACACAAGAAATCAATGCAAAACAATTCCAATGGCCCATTGGGGCGGCTCTTCCAGACAACGCCTTTTTCTGAATGCATCTGACACAGGAGCGACTGTAGCTTTCCACTCCCGCACTCATGGATGGCCAATAAAATCGGTCCCTAACCAGCTTGAAAGTTCAATTTGGCCCTAAATGACCACAATCGTCATGGAGAGCAGATAACCCTGTCAGGCAATGTTTCTTAGGGAGGAATAATTGCTAACACCTTATATCTCTTCAGAGGGTCCCCTCCGGTAGATACGGTATTTTCATCTTCCAATCTCAATCGTTCCCATTCTTTATATACCACCTTGGTGCCTTCAAGGGAACTCTTCAACAAAGTCTGCGGTTCCCTGACCAACAAGAATTCCTTTATCAAACTACCCAGTGGATCTTCACGTTTGTCTCTTCTCGTATCCTCTCTAGTCAATTGAGGTAGTTCTTGACTGCGGACTTATGTCAAGTCACAATAATACTGTGGTACTCCAGCAGGGGTAACCCCAACAGCTTCAGCCCCAGTAGCGCCTTCTCACACTGCAGGGTCCGATGCTCCCTGATCGACCCGCAGGGCCTTCGTGGGCCCTTGATGGAACTATTCTGCAAGTCCTCTTCTGTCTGCTTTTGCAACAGTTCATTTGTGTGCAGTTCATCACAAATCTCCGGTAATAGGAGCGGAACCCCAGAAATGACTGTAACTCAGTAACAGTATTTGGCAGAGGCCGGGAGGTGACGGTTTACAGCTTTTGAGGGTACGTGGCTATTCCCTTAGCGGAGACTTCATGTCTAAAGTAAGTAAATGAAGTTTGATAAAACTGACGCTTCTCTAACAACAGCTTCAACCCTTCAGCATGTGATCTCTGGAAAACGATTTCAAGTCAGGCTTCATGTCCCTCTAAAGTCTTGCCGAAGACGATAATATCACCCAGGCACACTAACACCTCTATCAGATTCATCTCACCAACAGTATTTTCCAACAGTTGCTGAAAGGTCGCTGGGGCCCCAGTCAACCCTTAAGGCATACGATCAAATTCAAACAACCCAAGTGGGCTGATGAAACCTGTCTTTTCCCGGTCCTATGGTTGCATAGGTATCTGATAATATCCACTCTTCAGGTCCAATACATGAACCACTTGGCTCCAACAAAGTGAAAGCTTCAGCCAATCAGGGCACAGAGCACTGTCAGAGTCCCGATTGGACACTGTCATCATGACTTTATACAATCATGGCTCATTCCAGCCCCACAGTATAAAAGTATTCTTTCAATGGCAGCCATTTTCAGTGTGATTTTGGCTGGAGAGAGATAGAACAGGGCTCGGTTCAGTGCTATTAGTTAGTTAGTGCTATACTGTGCTATTGTGCTTCAATTGTCAGTGTAGAATATTCGTTTAGTGTCAGTCTAGGGATAGTGTGAGTGCAGTGAGGAGGACCATCATTCAGCTTTGCATAGTGTGCAGCTAGAGTAGGGACAGCTCAGATAGTTTCAATGTAGTGTAGTGAGACCATGTCATTCATACATACATTTGTCTATATGTAGAGTAGGGACAGCTCAGATAGTTTCAGTGTAGTGTAGTGAGACTGTGTCACTAATCTTTACATTAGTGTATAGCTAGAGTAGGGACAGTTCAGATAGCGTCAGTGTAGTGACGGTTGCGTTACTGCAAGTTTAACGTTACTGCAATTGATGATTGCGTTACTGCAAGTTTAACGCCATTTACTTCTGTGTGTGTTACTGCCAGTTTAACACCATTTACTTCTGTGTGCATTACTGCCAGTTTAATGCCATATAGTTTTGAGCGTGACTGCCAGTTTAACCCCATTTACTTCTGTGTGCGTTACTGCCAGTTTAACACCATATAGTTCTGTGCGTCACTGTACGTTTGACGCATTATATTGCAGTATATTATAGTGTATCCCTGGAGTGTGTCTGTGTAGTGTGAGTACTCAAATTAAAGTGTGCCAAACACCACTTTACATTGATTAAAATGCATCTACGTACAGATTTTCACTTCTTCTTTACATTTGCTAACATGCACCGCCCCCTCCCTCCCAATAATGTCTGGGAGTACAACAAGGAGAGGCAGACATTCCCTTGGCACTGTAAGGGGGCCAGCAACAAATGTGTCCACAGGCAAAGGCGGACATGGTGGTCAGTCACTGATGCGACTTGGGTGCCAGACAGAGCAGAGGAGGAAACTGAAGGTGAGGTGGCACAACCCCAAGGAGGCCGACATCAAGAAACAGCAGAGAGCAGCCACCCTATTCCATCACATTCTGCATCTGTTATCTCCCGGCCCACTTCCCAAAGCTCAGCTGTCTGGGCCTTTTTCAGCAGCAGATTTTAAAGCAAGGTCAATTCTTGCTTTCATCAAGAGTACCTCTATAGGATTACAGTGGGAAGGCGCCACCGACACCCAAAGACCAATTTTTCTGCACCTATTTGACAGGTGCATATCATTGCAATTTTTTTTACAGAAAGGCCAATTCTTGCCTTCATAAAGAGCACCTCTATAGGGTTATGGTGTGAAGGCACCACGGATACTCAAAGCACAATTTTTCCGCACCCGTTACTTCTATCCAAAGTCAAAGTGACACCAGAATTTATCCAAAAAATCTCTAATCTTGTTCCCAGTGCACTACATTGTGGCCTCATCATACACACTGGCTCCCCAGCTGTTGCTGAGCAAAATAAAGGCTTCTTGCAGGGAAATTGTCATTTTTTTGGCTCTATAAATGCAGTCATCGCTGCAGCAGATTCTAGACATGGTACAGATCTGCAACTTTACAGGTAGACTAAAGGGACTCCCCAGGCACTATATTGGATGACATTTTTCATTTTTATGCTTTCACTTTAACAATCAAAAAATCCCTGCTCCTATAAAAATGAAGTTTTTCACAAACTTTTTTTCCATTGATACATGTCCCCCAGGGCAGGACCTGGACCCAATTAGTTGCATATAAGCCATCAAAATGGGCACTTTTGATTTTTGAAGTTCGGGTCCCATTGACTTTAACCACTTGCTTACTGGGCACTTAAACCCCCCTCCTGCCCAGACCAATTTTTGGCTTTCGGCGCTTTCACATTTTGAATGACAATTGCGCGGTCATGCGACGTTGTACCCAAACAAAATTTATATAATTTTTTTCCCACAAATAGAGCTTACTTTTGGTGGCATTTGATCCCCCCTGCGTCATTTCTGATCGCCGATATAAACAAACAAAGAGCGATGATTTAAAAAAAAAACAATATTTTTTACTTTTTGCTAAAATACAAATCCAAAAAAAATAATAATAATAAAAAATTATTCATCAGTTTTGGCTGATATATATTCTTCTACATATTTTTGGTAAAAAATCGCAATCAGCGTTTATTGATTGTTTTGCGCAAAAGTTATCGCGTCTACAAACTATGTGAATTGCTTTATGGCGTTGTTATTACTTATTTATTTTTTACTAGTAATGGCGGTGATCTTTTTATCAGGACTGCGATATTGGGGCGGACATGTCGGACATTTTTGACACTGTTTTGGGACCAATGACATTTATACAGCGATCAGAAATTTAAATGTCCACTGATTACTGTATAAATGTCATTGGCAGGGAAGGGGTTAACCTGCAGGGGGCAGTGAAGGGGTTAACTGTGCTCCCTAGGTGTATTCTAACTGTGGGGGGGTGGAGCTGGTTGAGACATAACAGAACTAACTGATTCCAGTGACAGGGATTAGTAGATCTGTCATGTCCCCTGTCACAGAACGGAGAACCGCCGTGTTTACATCGGCGGTTCCCCGTTCTGCAGCTCTGACAGGGGATCGCGGGACTCAATGTCCGCCCGACCCGCGGGCACGCCCACGCAGTGTGCGGCGGCCGCCTGCGCCAACGCCGCCTGTGAGTGTGCGCCAGGAGCGCACTCAAGAGCTGGACGTCCACCCGGAAATTCAGATCCGCGCTGGAGCCGTACTTCGGCTATAGCGCGGATCTGAAGGGGTTAATGGGGTTCAATATTCGGGTTCGAACTATCACGGTGTTCAAAAGTTCTGGTGCAAACCGAACAGGGGTCCGTTCGGCCCATCCCCAATAGGGACCCAGTTGGTCCCAAGACAGCTTGACAGTAGCTTTCAGGCAGAGTCGCTCCCAAGGCTGTGACGCCCTCTCTTGTGGGTCTAACCTCCACAGTTTCCCTACTCCTGCCACGCGTGCTTTCTTCTCCTTAAGTACACGCTGAAACGCCTGTCTCAACTGAGGATGACATTTCTGTATAAGAGCACCTTCCGCAGCCAATGGGCCGAGCAATCTCCTCACAAGATTTGCATTGGTTCCTACTAGTAATGAATTCCTACCTGCCCCAGTGGGTCGGGGGCAGACATCTGCCAGGGTGTCAAACGTTTCAGGCTTCCCAGCCAGAGAAGGGTCGAATGTGACTTTAATAGGAATATACCCCTCGTATGGGCACTTCTGGGTTCCTGTGCCCCAGATCTCTAACTCTTCCAGTTTTTTCAATGGTATATGTTGCAGATACTTATCATAGAAATCCCAACATAGCAAGGTCACCTGAGCTCCAGTATCCAATAAGGCTTGAGTGTAAATGCCCTCCACTTGCAATGAAACTATCAGGGAAGGCCCTACCAAGTCCCTTGGCAGACTTCTTACTTGAGACCCAATGGTCTAGGCCCTGGTTAGCTTCCTTGGGGGCTGGGAGGTTTTCCTAATCTTGTGATTGGAAAGTAAGGGTGGGCCGCCGGTTCGAGTCCAACATACGTTAGACTCGAACATCGGGTATTCGCCCATTCGCAATTTCCCAAACATTATGGGGGCACTCATTGGAAATTCAATTGCCCCATAATGCAGTGAAATTGCGGGGAAATGCCGCCCCCTGATTGGACAAAGCATGCACATGACCTTTGGTGATGTGTGGTCAACGCAGGGTGCCTTTGGCCAATCATAGCTTAGCGGACTCAATACATGCCCACACTATATAAGGCCGCTTCACCAGCAGCTGTATGTAATGTGATAAAGTGGGGATAGATAGATAGGTTAGTTAGCAGCGTTTAGGCAGTTTAGTATACAGATAGTTAGATATACAGTGTAGACAGTGCAAGCTATATACAGGCAGTGCAGGCAGTGTAAGAATATATATATATTGTATGTATGTATATATATATATATATATATATATATATACAGCCTAGTATATATACAATAAGGTGATAATAAGGTGATCCCCATGAGCTAATTGCCCACGCGAGATGGAGTTCAGCGGGCAACTTTCCAAAATGGAGGAATTGGTGAAGGCCCTGCTGCAAACCAATGCAGTGTGATAATGTTTATATGAAAAGATGCACGTCTCTTTTTGTACAGGTCGCATACACTGCATCACGTCAGGGTCGCATGGAAAAACAAATGTGTGTGATTACTGTTGATGGGAAAGCAGTCACTGCACTGCTGTATTCGGGTAGTGTTGTGACTTTAGTCAACAGCGTGTGTGGAGACCCTACAAAATTACACCCTAGCACGCCGTAGGTCATTTGTATCCATGGGGACACTCGGGAATACCAGACTGCGGTGGTTAAGATTGTCACTCCTTGGGGCAGCGTGACACATTCAGTGGGGGTGGTACTTTCCCTGCATCATGAGGTCCTGGTGGGGAGGGATTTTCCACATTTTTGGAGGTTATGGGAAGGCGCAGAGAGCTCCCACCAGAACCTTTTTGCCAAATAGAATAGGAGACGGTTGGCAGGACCGAGGAAGGGGGAGACCCGCATTCTTTTCCTGTAATGGCTGGGACCCGGAGGAGCTAGAAGACAGCTCTCTGCTAGAAGTTAATGAACAAGAGAACCTCTCTGACTCTGATAGTGAGAGTGGACAGAATGTGACCCCTGGCTTAGAGGTCAGGAGGGAGGATTTTTGTACCAAGCAATTACGAAATGTCACCCTCACTAGAGCCAGAGAAAATGTTAAGATGGTAGATGGGGAACCTGTGGATCATAAACGGGGGGTGTCTTTCCACTACATGGCTCTTAACAACAATCTGCTGTACCAGGTGGTAAAACACGGTGAGGACGAGGTAGAACAGCTGGTGGTTCCCAAACCCTTCTACAGGATGGTGCTAGGCCCATATAATGGGGGGACATCTGGGTATGGAGAACACCAGGGAGAAGATAACCCAGAGATTCTGCTATATGCAGATGTCAGAGAGTACTGTGAGTCATGCCCTGAGTGTCAAATGTCTGCCCCGTCACCCCATTTTCGCAGTCCACTTGTTCCCCTACCCATAATTGAAATGCTGTTCGAGAGAATTGGCATGGATTTGGTGGGGCGAATAGTAAAGTCTGCCCAGGGCCACCAACACATTCTGGTAATACTGGACTACGTGACACGCTACCCTGAAGCCATACCCTTGCGGAATACCTCCGCTAAGACTATCACCAAGGAATTGGTCCAGGTGTTTAGTTGCGTGGGGATCCCAAAAGAGATCTTAACGAACCAGGGCATCCCCTTAATGTCCAGGGTTACGAAGTAACTGTGCAAGTTGTACAAAATCTCCCATCTCCAGACCTCTGTCTGCCACCCCCAAACGAATGAACTTGTGGAGAGATTTAATAAAACTCCCAAAAGTATGTTAAAAAAGCTGGTCGACAAAGATGGGAGAAATTGGGATTTTTTTGCTATCATATCTCATGTTTGCCATACGAGAGGTTCTGCAGGTGTCTCTGGGTTATTCCCCATTTGAACTCTTGTATGGAAGACATTCCAGGGGGCTTCTAGATGTTGCAATAATGTGGGAAAGGGAGGTCATCCTGCATAGAAGTGTCATTGAGCATTGTCCTTGATGCAGGATCGAATTGCAGCTGTCCTGCCCCTTTTACACAAACATATGGAGTGAGCCCAGGAAGCCCAGAAGAGGGTTTAAGACCCAAACTTTCAACCCCAGGGATAGAGTGCTGTGCTAGTCCCTACTCTAGAAAGTAAATTTCTGGCCAAGTGGCAGGTCCCTTTGAGGTTACAGAAAAAATAGGGGAGGTAAACTACAAAGTTTACCAGCCAGGGAAAAGAGAACCAGAGCAAATTTACCATGTTAATCTCTTAAAACCATGGAAGGACAGAGAGAGTTTACCGACTGTCTCCCTTCCCCAAAAGGACAGGGTACAAATGACCCCTGATGTCCCCATAACCGTGTCCTTGTCCGTAACGCAACAAAATTATATTAAGGAATTAGTGAGTAAAATAGAGACTTTTTCTCCCCTTTACCCGGACTGACCTCAGTGATACAGCATAAGAAAAAACCAGATGGAGGGGGAATGACCCCCAAAGAACCCATCGGAAAAAGGGGCTAAAGGAGCACAAACAGCAAGGAACAACCATATGAAAAAAGGTAATTAGAGTTGAGCAAACTTCTAGAAGTCCGGGTTCTGCTGGTTTGGCCGAAATTCGGGACAAAGTCTGGGTTCGGGTCCGGACAGAACCCGAACTTTGTCCCGGACCCCGAACCCCATTGAAATCAATGGAGACCCGGACTTTTAGGCTCAAAAAATGCTGTAAAATAGTCCTGGAAGGTCCTAGAGGTCTGCAAAAGGAAGGAAATGTGGGTAATGGTGGGACAAGTGACCTACAAAGAAATTGGGACAGGGAAATAACTTTAAATATTTTTTAAAAAATAAAAACATAAAAAATGCAAAAATGGAGATCATCTTCAAAATGGGTCTGTCAAGATACCGGAGATTACAATTAATAATGAAAAGTCTGGGTAAAACTTCTACTAGAGGTAAAAACGTAAAAA
>BLSH010325234.1:6680-17118 GCA_018402905.1 Glandirana rugosa | reverse complement strand
ATAGTTAGTGTTCTGAATTAAATGTATTGTAATACTTTCACGCTCACTAAATAACAATTGCTAAAAGTATTGTGACAGCAGCTGTCACAGAAATAGTTATCCTTACTATAATGTCAGAAATTAAAAAAGGGGGGGTTGCTCAGCGCTTGTCACATGTAAACTGCAGTATCTTCAATTCTAATGACTGCTAATAATAAATTAAATAACCGTGCACTAAAAACCAATAATGTTCTTGTATAAATGAATATAAAATTGTGTCTCAAGGCTGGACACCATTTAATAAATAAATATATATTGTGCTGGTGCTAATACATAAATAAATAGCATATGTGTCTCAAGGCTAGGGCCCAAGTTTTCTGCACCTGTTTGACTGGGTCATGTCATGCTCTTAATCACTTTAAGACTGCCCGCCGTCATATGACGGCGGCAGTTTGAAGTGGAATACCGTTGTTATGGTAGCAGATGGCTACCATAACCCCGGTATCTATTTTTTCTGCAGGCGATTCCGGGTCTGATAAACGTGGTCTTAGCAGCAGATTCGCCACGAGATCACTTTTATCAGCAGCGGGAGAGGTGCCCCCCCCCTCCCGCCGCTTTTCGGTCATCTCCGCCGCTTACTGGACCCGCCCATCCTGACAAGATCAGGTCCGTCCCCCCAGTGTCCGTGAGCCGAGTGAGCGGCTGAAACCGTTCACCCAGCTCCATAACATGGCTGGGCAGAAGCAACGTCACAAGTCACTTCCGCCCAATGGTCTTAAAGGGCCCATTTTTTTTTTTTTGCATTTAAGTGTAAATATGAGATCTGAGGTCTTTTTGATCCTAGATCTCATATTTAAGAGGTCCTGTCATGCTTTTTTCTATTACAAGGAATGTTTACATTTCTTGTAATAGGATCACATTTTTTTATGTTAAAAAGAACAGTGTAAAAATAATAATTAAAAAGTAAAATAAATAATTAAAAAACAAAACAAAATTAAAGCGCCCCGTCTTTGCGAGCTCGCGTGCAGAAGCGAACGCATACGTAAGTCCCGCCCACATATGAAAACGGTGTGCAAACCACACATGTGAGGTATCGCTGCAATCGTTAGAGCGAGAACAATAATTTTAGCACTAGGCCTCCTCTGTAACTCAAAACTGCTAACCTGTAGAATTTTTTAAACGTCGCCAATGGAGATTTTTATGTTGCAAAGTTTGTCGCTATTCCGCGAGCGGACGCAATTTTGAAGCATGACATGTTTGGTATCATTTTACTCGGCTTAACATTATCTTTCACAATATGGAAAAAAATTGGCCTAACTTTACTGTTGTCTTATTTTTTTAACTCAAAAAAATGAATTTTTTCAAAAAAAAATCGGTGTGACATAAAGTTTTGCAACGGCCGCCATTTTATTCACTAGGGTGTTAGAAAAAAATATATAATGTTTGGGGGTTCTAAGTGATTTTATAGCAAAAAAAAAATGATTTTTAACTCGTAACCACCGAACTCCAAAAAGAGGCCCGGTCTTAAAGTGGTTTAAAGGAGACTTTTTTTTTTTTTTTTTATTGCATTTTATTATTGTAAATATGAGTTCTGATGTCTTTTTGACCCCAGATCTCACATTTAAGACATCCTGTCATGCTTTATTTCTATTACAAGGAATGTTTACATTCCTTGTAATAGGAATAAAAGTGACCCATTTTTTTTAAATGGACAGTGTAAAAATAAAAAATAACAAGTAAAATAAATAAGAAAAAAAAATATTTAAAGCGCCCGTCTCACTGAACTTGCGCGCAGAAGCAAACGCATACGTAAGTTGCCCCCGCATATGAAACCAGTGTTTAACCACTTCAGCCCCGGAAGGATTTCACACTTTAGGACCAGACCGCTTTTTGCGATTCGGCACTGCGTCGCTTTAACTGACAATTGCGCGGTCATGCGGCGTTGTACCCAAACGAAATTTGCGTCCTTTTTTTCCCACAAATAGAGCTTTCTTTTGGTGGTATTTGATCGCCGCTGCGTCATTTCTGATCGCCGCTATAAACAAAAGAAGATCGACAATTTTGCAAAAAAACCCAAATTTCTTACTTTTTGCTAAAATACCAATCCAAAAAAAATATAAAAAAACTTTTTTTTCAATGGTTTTGGCCGATTTTTTTATATTCTTCCTCATATTTGTGATAAAAAAACGCAATAGGCGTTTATTGTTTGGTTTGCGCAAAAGTTGCCGCATTTACGGATGATGAGAATTCATTTTTGGGGTTTTTATTTTTTAACTAGTAATGACGGTAATCTGCGATTTTTAGCAGTACTGAGATATTGGGGCGGACATGTCGGACCATTATGACACTTTTTTGGGACCATTGGCATTTATACAGTGATCAGTGCTATAAAAATGCACTGATTACTGTGTAAATGACATTGGCAGTGAAGGGGTTAACCTGGGGGGGGCGCTCTAAGGGTTAACTGTGTTCCCTGGGCGTGTTCTAACTGTGTGTGGGCTGCCTAGCAGGGGAAGGGGAGTGATCACAGCTTCCATATAGAGGACGGCAAGTGGTTAAACCACACATGTGAGGTATCGCCGCGATCGTTAGAGTGAGAGCAATAATTATAGTACTAGATCTCCTCTGTAACTCAAAACTGGTAACCTGTCGAAATTTTTAAACTTCGCCGATGAAGATTTTTAAGTGCCAAAGTTTGTCGCCATTCCACGAGTGGGTATAATTTTGAAGCATGACATGTTGGGTATCAATTTACTCTGCGTAACATTTTTTTTCACAATATAGAAAAATTGGGCTAACTTTACTGTTTTCTCTTTTTTTAATTAAAAGTGAATTTTTTCCAAAAAAGTTGCGCTTTTAAGGCCGCTGAGCAAATACGGTGTGAAATAAAGTATTGCAACAACCTCCATTTTATTCTCTAGGGTGTTCGAAAAATATATATAATGTTGGGGGGGTGCTAAGTCATTTTCTTTAACCACTTAAGGACCGGAGGGATTTCCCACATTAGGACCAGAGCACGTTTTGCGATTCGGCACTGCGTCGCTTTAACTGGCAATTGCGCAGTCGTGCAATGTTGTACCCAAACGAAATTGATGATTTTTTTTCACACAAATAGAGCTTTCTTTTGGTGGTATTTGATCCCCTCTTCGTCCCTTCTGATCACCGCTATTAACAAAAAAAACAGCGACAATTTTGAAAAAAAAAACAATATTTTTTTACTTTTTTGCTATAATACATATCTAAAAAAATATAAAGAAACTAATTTATTCATCAATTTTGCCCGATATATATTCTTCCTCATATTTTTGGTAAAAAAAATTGTGATCAGCGTTTATTGATTTGTTTACAAACCATGAGAATTAATTTATGGCGTTTTTACTATTTTTCATTTTTATTTACTAGTAATGGCCGCGATCTGCGTTTTTTTATTTTTTTTTTTTTTTATTTTGGGACTGTGATATTGCAGCGGACATTTTTGATACTTTTTTGGGACCAATGACCTATGTACAATAATCAGAAATTTAAATATCCACTGATTACTGTGTAAATGTCAGTGGCAGTGAATGGGTTAACCTGCAAAGGGCGATCTAGGGGTTAACTGTGTTCCCTAGGCGCATTCTAACTGTGAGGGGGCTGGGTTGCCAGGGGCATAAGAGATCTAACTGATCCCAGTGACAGGGATGAGTAGATCTCTTACATGCGGACTGTCAGAGGGAGCCGGGCCCACGGCCACACTGCTGTAGAGTGCGGCGGGCATGAGAGTACCCGCCCAATAGCTGTGCATGAGCGAGCCACCGTTTATAGACGGCGATTCGCGCTACAGCGCCACTCTGCAGCAGTAATTGTACGCGAGCCGGTCCGGAACCGGTCTTTCCTTAAGTGGTTAAGGGGAACCCCGTGCCAAATGTTTTAAAAACAAATTGCGTTGGGGGTCCCCCCAAAATCCAAACCAGGCCACCTTGTCCCCAGGTTGATGGGGAGAAGGGCCTCATTCCTACAACCCTGGGTGGTGGTTGTGGGGGTCTGTGGGCGGGGGGCTTATTGGTATCTGGAAGCTCTCTTTAATAAGGGCGCCCCCAGATCCCACCCCCCCCCCCCCCAAGAAGACCGAAAGAAGAAACAGAAGACCAGAAGGAGTGTGGAAGGAGAAGATGGAGGAAGACCCAAGGAAGAAAGAAGAAGAATCGGGGGAATAAAAAGAGCTATTTTACTATAAAGGATTTGTCAAAAACTGTCTGTTTTTGGTAACACTACTACACTCTTTTTTTTGGTGAATGGGTAGGGGTACAATGTACCCCTACCCATTCACATGGGGGGGTGGGGTTGGGATCTGGGGACCCCCTTATTAATGGGGGCTTCCAAATTCTGATAAGCCCCCCGCCCGCAGACCCCCCGCAACCACTGGCCAGGGTTGTCAGGATGAAGCCCTTCTCCCCATCAACATGAGGACAAGGTGCTTTAGGGGAACCTCAAAGCACTTTCCCCATGTTGAGGGCATGTGGCCTGGTTTGGTTCGGAGGGGGGCGCTTGCTTATCCCCACCCCCCTCCATGTCAGGGCTGCGTGCTTGGATAAGGGTCTGGTTTGGATTTTGGGGGGACCCCTACGCTTTTTTTTTTTTTTTTTGGTGCGGGGTTCCCCTTAAAATCCATACCAGACCTGAAGGGCCTGGTACGGACTTTGGAGGGGAACCCTACGCAATGTATTTTTTACAATTTTACAATTTCAATGCAATGCTTTTTTCAGTTATTTTTATCTTTATTGCTGGGAAACGGCAATACATTACAGCCGTGAGCGATTTTAAATGACAATTTTTCCTTTACAAATGTCATTTTGCGGTAGCACTCTTCTAAACATCCCACAGATGCGTCACTTTACAGGCATACTAAGGGGACCCCTCAGGCACAAAATTACATAAATATTTCATTTTTATTTTTTCACTTTAATTATTATTAGAATCACTGCTCCTGAAAAAAACGATCAATTTGAATTTTTTTTGCATTGATACATATCCCCTAGGGCAGTACCCAGGTCCCCATACACTTTTTATGGCAATTACTTGCATATAAGCCTTTAAAATGAGCACCTTTGATTTTTCATGTTCGAGTCCCATTGATTTTAATAGGGTTCGCGTGTTCGTACAAGTTTTTTGCCTGTTCACGGTGTTCTGGTGCGAACCGAATCGGGGGGGGTGTTCAGCCCATCCCTATTGGAAAGGTGTGCATTGACTTCCCTGGTCAGTCCCTCCTTCCCTGGGGACCCATTTTTTTTTTTTGAACAGGTAAGGGGCGAGGAGAATTCATCGCTGGCTTCCACCTTAATTTTCCCCTTGGCTTTGCAGGTGGTTTTGGTGCCTGCTTCCCTTTCTTTGCTTCTTCAAGATTGAAGCGCGGTTTTCCTTCGGGACATTCAATTAGCTCCTTCACTGAGGTCCCCTGAAGTTTTCTGCCGGCTTTTGGAAGAGCACTTTCTGCAAGGCTTGCTGTGAGCAACTGTGGACTGACCTCAGCTTGTGGGCATTTAAACTCAAGATGTCCAATCTCTCCACATCTGAAAAACCTCTTTGCTCTATTTTTAGGGAGGTTATAACCTTCTGATTGGGACCCTTGTTCCTGCACCTTTGCCTGGGCTTCCATCACTCTCATCAGGGCATGATACATCTGAGTTTGAGCCTGTGCCATTTGGGTCATTAGTTCAACTGGACCCGTTTCATTGATTGTTTTTTTCTATCAACATTGGGTAGTCCCCCTGGCTCAGATTCTACTTCACTATCCTCATATGAAAAGGTCTTGGCCTGGGCAACCCGAGAAGCCACTTTTCTCCCTCCTTGCTCCACTAGCACTAAACTCTCCCCTTCCGTGGCTCTTCTCCAATAAGGCCTCCTCTTCCCGTACCTTCCTCATTAATTCAGGGTATGTAAGGACTGAGTCCTTTTTAGTAGCAGCTTAAGAACAATGGGGTGGTTAGGACGAGCTCCTTGCTACACTCGATCTCGCCGGGCCTGGTCCACATCCTTCGGGTCAATACCCTTTTTGAAAATGATTTAATGCAGCATTCTATCCACTCTGGATATATATTCGGAAAGCTTCTCTCCCCTCTCCTTATGAGTATGGTTAAACTTGTACAACAGGTCCACAATTGTTTCAACTTTACCGAATACAGCATGCAAAGCATCTATATAATCCATAGCAACACAGGGCTTCTTGCCCATCCTCAGATTCCGAATCATTTCTGCCACTGGGCCTCGAAGACTCTCACTGAGCCGCTGTCATTTCACAGTCTCAGAAACACCCCATTCCTCCACTGGGGTCTGCCCTGGCAGGCACCAGCAGGAAGGGGCTCTCAGCAGCATCTCCCCCCACTTGTAATGGTGTCACCCGAGTGACTACTCCGTCAGTTAGGAGACTCTCTTCTTCCTGAAAGCAAGTAGGTATCTTCTTTTCCTGCCACATCACCCACAGATTGTCCAGCATGTAATCAGCTTCCACATCTAGAATATATGCCCTTTGTTCAGGAACCAGGCCTCTCACCCACTGCTGAATTTCCTTCTCAGTGCATTCAGCCCCTGAGATCTCCAAAACGACACTCCGCTCCATTCAGACTCCTTGGGCTCTCCCCCAAACAACTGCTATAGCTGAGGCGGTCTCTCCCTCTCAGGGCAAGGTTCTTGCCTGGGTTGGCTAGGGCCAGATGCAGAGAATATTCCAGACAAGCCCCCAAATGTAGCACTGCCCCCTGGAGGGCTGCTTAGAATTTCGGGTTCCTCTGTATTGCCCTGACCTTTTAGAACTCTCCAACCGCCCCGACACTCAAACTGGGTTCAGACCTAGTTTAGTGTGCAGCTTAACAAACACTCAGACACAGGTTCAAACACTCAGACACAGGTTAAGTAAATATTCTCAGCTTTTACTTGAGCCAACGTTCAATTCCTGGCTAATCAACCGGACTCAGGAGAGAATCCCCCTAAATTAAGCTTAAAGACAGTTTAATACACAGGTACAGGATGACCAGAATAAATATGATGGGAAAATTATATCAAGAATATTCAGACGATAAAGCTCAGATATCTGTAATCCCACTCTAAAATGGAGATCCCAGGACAGCCTATAAACACTATATGCCCTAATAGGGAGAAGCTGGATTATAGGGAAGTAAGACAAGGTCCCTGGGAGAATGTTAACAACAAAGTCCAGAAGGCAGGCCTGCTTAATCTTCACTGGCAGTTGGAGCTCTTTAAGATTGCATCCTAAGGAGTGTACTTTGGGTTTTAGCAAGACAAACAGCCCAAGCTGTATAGGGTATTCCTCAATGTACTGTATGGTATGGGTGTCTATGTACAGTGTCTTTGTAAAGCTCTTCAGTGTTCCCAAGAATAAGGTGTCTGTACACAGTGCCCAAACAGGGTGCTAAGGCAAGAGTTGAAACGATGGGTGACAGTCCACTCACCATCTGAAGAACATGCAGGAGCCTCCCATACGATGACTTCCGACATGCTGCGCTCAATCCCACAGCCGAAGATGACCGTAGCTCGGTGCAAGTGATGGGTGCTGCCGATGGGTTGGGTGACGCTGAGACAAGGCCTCTCCGAAAAGCAGACAGGGTTGGCCCTCCATGGCAGGCTAGAGACGCTGAGTCTCCTTGTGGTAGACCGCAACCTCTCCCTCAACTGACATGGGGAGGTATGCACTCAGCCAGGCCCAGGAAGAAGAGAGTGCCAATACGGTCAAGCCTGGCTTTTATCTTCTCTCCTAGCTGCACTTGGGTGTTTCTCAATGCCCTCTGGGAAAGGTAGTTCTTGGATGGTATCACAACTCTTGGGTACCCGCTGAGCGGAAATACTAGTCCCACAATCCTCTCTGGCCGACGCAGGGATATAAAGTCATCTGCTTGGCACCCGGCTCTAGAGGAACACAACAGAATGTGAAAACAATGGGGGGTAGTCTGCAGAATAAGTAACCGTAGTCCACTGTCGGCTACAAATATCTGCGATGATGAGACCCTTATGCATTTTACAGGCAGGCTGGACATCAAACAATATATCCCAAGTAAATGTGCCACATATGGGTTGAAGTTATATATATATTGAGAGGGCCACAGGATACACATATGACTTTCACATTTATAAAGGTAAAGACAGCCATCTGAAACCCCCTTGATGCCCAGCTTATATGGGTAGCAGTGGAAAAATTGTGTGGGACCTTATGTCACCCCTATTCCATTCCATCCCTATGTGAAAAACTTTTATACTTTTCAGACATCTTTATCTGCAGCAAACTGTAGCTTATGGTACTGTCACAATCCTGGCAGTGGATTCTGGTTTGTGCGGGGAACAACCTCTCTTAGTATCCCGATTTCGGGAGCCCCTGGAGGTGGGAACAGGAGGCTTGGGAGTACGGGATGGCACGAGGGCTTGGCTGATTGCAGGTACAAGCAGAGTAGGCTTCAGGAAGGGTCGTGAAGACATGGTAGGGTAGTGCTACAGGCTGGGTCGGCAACGGTCTGGCAATGCGGCAGAATGGAGCAGGCAGAAGAGTGGTCGCGGACAAGCAGAGGTCAATACAGGCGGAAAGCACGGGTAATCAGATCAAGCCGGGGTCACAGGAACAGATTCACACAGATTCAGATCACTTCCAGACTGCGTTTCGTAACAGGTACACTGCAAGCAAATTTCAAGGGGTTTCCACAAAGCTAAGAAGAAATTTTGGCCCTTGGATGGAAGGACAAGCAGGATGTGTATGTCCTTTCTTTCATTCATGAAGACATTGCAGTCCTTAATGGACACAGACAACAATACAAATCTAATAGTGATATCAGCCCTTCATTACATTACATTTCATGTTTAATCTCTAAAAAACAACAAAAAGATGCCTAAAAAGAGGCCTTTATTTATACTTTGACTTTTGGTAGAAACATGCCCCTAAATGTATAGTGTGATTGTTTTGGACCGCGTAAGGTAGATGCTACTAGTCGTACAGATAACTCTCTCAATCTCTGTTTTCCCACTCTTGCAATTCATTAAGGTGGAGCGTTGAGTCCTTTTTTAACTTTTATTGCAGAACAGATAGGAAGTATAAAGAAAGAGTAGAGTAAAACTGCAGGTAGAAAGAAATGAGGTACAATGAATACATGCATACCTGCAATGACATATTACAATAACATGTGCAATCAATACATGGCAAATTACATGTAACTACTTACAATGGATGCCGGGTTAGGGATACTGCCAGGAAAACACCTTGCTAGGCAGAGGATGGCAGCTGATTGAAACAGGATCCGTCCATACATGTGTACACTCTGGAATGGCTGCTAACCCTTGAACTAAAGTGCAATGCATTGTGGGATGATTACATAAACAAAATACTGGAATGAGAATGCATACCAAAAACAGTCACAAGGTGGCAGCATAACATAAGCTAAACATTAATAGAATGCAAGCTGGATTTGCCAGAAGGCATGACACTCCCCGTCTGGTGTCCTACGGATACCACACACATCAACCCGCTGAAGGGAGCAAAACAATCAGTTCACAGACAGGTCGAAGAAAAAGCTTAGGTCCGTCTTGTCTGATGACCTTAACCTGGGCTTTGCGAACTCTCCCATCTTCACTTGGGAATACCTGGGTTATAACACCCAAAGGCCACTCATTTCTCCTGGACTGAGAGTCTTTCATCAGGACAACTGTTCCAGGTTCCAGGTTGGGTTTGCTGTCTTGCCATTTGTTCCTTGTTTGTAGGTTGGAAAGATATGGTTTCTTCCATTTGCTCCAGAAGATGTCTGCCAACGCTTGCACACGTCGCCACTGACATTTGTACAAGTCCTTGGTATCAAAGTCAATTGGTAGAGCTGTAGTTACCCCAACCTTCTGAGTAAGCAAAGTGGAAGGGGTGAGCAAGAAAGGGTCTCCCGGATCGTTGGGTACAGACGTCAGAGGTCTGGCATTCATTATGGCAGCTACTTTGGCCATTAAGGTGGTCAATGTTTCATGTGTGAGCTTTGAGGTTCCTAATGATCTGTTGGAAACAGTGGTACATAGTGTGGAAACCTGAGGGCGGATTTCTGCATCAGATTCAGGCTCCAACAGTATGTAGGCGTCTTTTTCAGGAGTGATTCGAGTGTGTACTTTGTAACTGGTGGAATTACCGGTTTCATCGACGGTATTACTTACGGTCTGGAGACTGCAGACATGGGTTGCTAGGCCCTCTGGGAAAGAACGAGTGGGGAAGGTGAAACGAATGAGTCTTCCAACCCCATTGATGTCGAGATGGTTAACTGAAACTATGGTTCCTGAACATGTTTACAGTCACCGCTGCACACGTTCGCAACCGTCTGTAGAAGACCTCGTTTACCTTCTTTGGTATAGAAAGGTTGGATGTTTGTTCCTTGTTTACCGTTCTGTCGTTTGGGTTGGACCTTGGACCTTGTCAACAGGACTACTTTCTGAGAGTCAGGTCCTCTTTACT
>BLSH010325233.1:215351-225797 GCA_018402905.1 Glandirana rugosa | reverse complement strand
AATCCAATCGAGAATCTGTGGAAAGAACTGAAAACTGCTGTTCACAAACGCTCTCCATCCAACCTCACTGAGCTCCAGCTGTTTTGCAAGGAGGAATGGGCAAAAATTTCAGTCTCTCGATGTGCAAAACTGCTAGAGACTTCCCCAAGCGACTTACAGCTGTAATCGCAGCAAAAGGTGGCGCTACAAAGTATTAACTTAAGGGGGCTGAATAATTTTGCACGCCCAATTTTTCAGTTTTTTATTTGTTAAAAAAGTTTGAAATATCCAATAAATTTCGTTCCACTTCATGATTGTGTCCCACTTGTTGTTGATTCTTCACAAAAAATTACAGTTTTATATCTTTATGTTTGAAGCCTGAAATGTGGCAAAAGGTTGCAAAGTTCAAGGGGGCTGAATACTTTCGCAAGGCACTGTATATTCCATCCTATGTATCCCTATAGGTTATATTAATTTCCAGTTTGTGGGCTTGTGGAAGGACAGCGCAGTATTGAATGCACGGTGCTCCTCTTCCCCCATTTCCTGTGATGGATGGGATAGAGAGGATGGATGGACATTGGGTGACGTCCCGTCATTACTGAGCATGTGCGATCTTGTGGCACGTTCAGCTGTGCTGTGTCTCCGGCTGGATTGCTGGAAGCAGGCATCATGGGGGGCATCATGGGGGGACGTCATGGGGGGCGTCATGGCATGAATAGCACCCTATTTATATATGGGGTTGTCAGTATCTCTCCCTGAAGGTACTTTGGTGAGCAGCAGCCATTTGTTCAGCTTGGACTCTGCAATAGAAGATCGGTGGAGATGATGTCATTGGGTATTATAAGCTATGTTGGCCATTTGGTTTTGGTTCCCCCATAATGACAGAGACACTTCCGGGGGTATTTATTGGAATGGTGATGAGTGAATTCTCTTTTATGTCATTTCAGACTAAAGCCCCCGATCACACGATCAGAAAACCGTACGGAAAATACCGCTTTCTAAGCGATCGTACGACAATCGGATCGTTAGTACAGAGCTTTCCAGAGCCGATCCTGACAATTCATCCGATATTATCCGTCCAGACACGATCCGACATGCAGGAAACATTTCCCCGATCGTACGATCTTCGTTCAGCCAGCACAGCCGTTGTTGGAAAATACAAATCCACTACAACTCATCACTTCCCATTATTTATTCTGTCTTCCCAGAATATCCCTGACTTTAGTAAACTCTTCCGATTCGATCTGAGATTAGCATGCAGAAGAAACGGACGATCGTTCACCCGATAATCTCACCGTGTGTACCGGGCATAAGACATTGTGTATGCTGCCATTGTTACCAGGACCTCTATACCCTGAACAAGTCATGTAGGTCCCCATGTGGTGACCTCTCTGAATATGATAGTGACTATTTATTCTCCCTGGTGGGGGAGATTATTAACTATCTGCTTCTTTTATTATAATGCCTTCTATTCCTATATCTGAGGGGGTCAATCCCTATGCTATAGACTGAGTTTGTGGCCCCCAAGTGGGGCTCTTTGTGGTTTGTGTGTCCATCTGGTACTCCCCATTGTCTGCCCATATTGTGCCTGGCTGCTCTGGGAGAAACGTGAAACGCCCCCCTAAGATCAATGTGCACTCAGTGTAAGTGACTATAGCTACATGTATATACATTTATTTCATCTACTTATATAGGGCAGCCCATTTACACAGCACTTTACACACATATTGTACATTCACATCAGTCCCTACCCTCAAAGAGCTTACAATCTAAGGTCCCTATCTCACATTCATACATACATATACTAGGGTTAATTTATACAGGATCCAATTAACCTCCCAGCATGTTTTTAGAGGGTGGGAGGAAACCAAAGTACCCGGAGGAAACCCACACAGGTACACATTGTGAATTATGATACAAATCAATATGTTATAAATATGTATTTTGGATGTTATGTGTATCCATGTATTTTTTCAGCAACTTTATCCTATCATCCCCGCTCCAAGCCCCTGAAGAAGCCAACAAGGTGAAACACGTTGGGTTGTGTTTTTTCCTCCGTTATGTGACAAACCAAGTGTTCTGTGCATAAACAAATGTGTGATCTCATCCTTCATATGAGTGTCATTTATACACTTTCTTGGGGAGGAATTACTATCTTCGGGGGGTTCTGGTATTTTTCATGTTTTTACGAGGTTCCTATCACCAATATTAGACGCATTTTAATGACTTTTACAATACAATTTACCTTTTAAATGTATGATTGTGTATGGAGAATCATTCTGAGAGGAGGTCTCAGCTCTTGTAAAGTCCCAACCCTTTTTCTATGTTTCCATGTCCATATCTTGGGGATGGGGTGCTGATATTTCAATGATCTCATGTCTTTGTTGGTAAGTCGTGTATTTGGAATGGCAGACGCCCGTTTTTTGAGTCTCAGTTGACCTCCTCTCAGAAGTATTGATTACATTTAATTGAATGGTATAATTAGAATGTACAAAAAGTGTATAGCTATAGCTGACCTGTGTAGTCTGGGGTCATTAGAGAATCAGGACACATTTTATGGACAGGATTGGGAGGGATTACTTCCAGGATTCGGTCAGAAGTGATCGGTACAACGGAGGGCCAGCAGGATCTGGATATTTTCTTTCAGAGAATCAAAAAACCTCTAAAAAGTCCCCCCTATACAGAATTGGCATAGAAAATACTTTATATAGAACAGAAATGTGTTCCCTTTGGTCTCAGGACCCAAACCTTTCCCACCATCCCATCAATAAGTAATGAAATGAGGGGAATCTGGGAGGAAAATCTTCACACATCCTCCACTCAGATGATGGAGATCCACAAAGACCTCTATGACAAAGACATTCCAGGGAGAGACAAACAAAGGAGCTCCAA
Organism: Glandirana rugosa; assembly: GCA_018402905.1. Classification (NCBI taxonomy): domain Eukaryota; kingdom Metazoa; phylum Chordata; class Amphibia; order Anura; family Ranidae; genus Glandirana; species Glandirana rugosa. Next base: position 222,926 of record BLSH010325233.1, on the reverse strand, counting down.
GGATTGAGCTGACACCTAGGTGCCAATAAAAGTTCCCCATCAGAGTAATCATATATTGTGCCCTTCCGCAGCTTCCACAGGGGGCAGTCGCAAGGCTCCACACAGTCCATGAACTTAAAGCGTTTGTTAACCCCAAAAAATAAAGATCCTGCTGCTTTAACCACTTCAGCCCCGGAAGGATTTCACACTTTAGGACCAGAGCACTTTTTGCGATTCGGCACTGCTTTGCTTTAACTGACAATTGCGCAGTCGTGCGACGTTGTACCCAAACAAAATTTGCGTCCTTTTTTCCCACAAATAGAGCTTTCTTTTGGTGGTATTTGATCACCGCTGCGTCATTTCTGATCGCCGCTATAAACAAAAGAAAAGCGACAATTTTGCAAAAAAACCCCCAAATTTTTTACTTTTTGCTAAAAATACAAATCCAAAAAAAACATTTTTTTTCAACGGTTTTGGCCGATTTATATTCTTCCTTATATCTGTGATAAAAAAAAATTGCAACCGGCGTTTATTGATTGGTTTGCGCAAAAGTTGCCGCGTTTACAGATGATGAGAATTAATTTCTGGGGTTTTTATTTTTTTTATTTTTTACTAGTAATGGCGGCGATCTGCGATTTTTAGCGGTACTGCGATATTTCAGCGGACATGTCGGGCCATTTTGACACTTTTTTGGGACCATTGGCATTTATACAGCGATCAGTGCTATAAAAATGCACTGATTACTGTGTAAATGCCATTGACAGTGTAGGAGTTAACCTGGGGAGGCGCTCTAAGGGTTAACTGTGTTCCCTGGGTGTTCTAACTGTGTGTGGGCTGCCCTGGCTGAGGAAGGGGAGTGATCACAGCTTCCATATACAGGAAGCCTGTGATCACAGCCCTTCCCCCTCTCACAGAACGGAGATCCGTGTTTACATACACGGATCTCCGTTCTTTCACTCCAGGGGGGGCATCGTGGGTAGCCAGCGGAGATCGAGTTTGCCGCACCCGCTCCATGCCCCCCTGGACACAGTGAGCGTGCGCACTCACAGTGTACGATCTGGCAGCCACCGTCATATGACGGCGATTTGCCTGGCGGAGCCATCTTGTCGCCGTCAACCTGCGGTTGGTGGTCGGCAAGTGGTTAAAGCATTTTGGACAGCACAGTGCTGGTGCTATGTCATTTGGCCCCCTGCATCACCTGTAATACCTGGCTGATCCTGCCAGTTTCTACCCTCCCCCCTGTACACTGACTCCAAAATATCATGGCTGCCAAGCTGTGATATCAGAGTCAGTGCGTGTCTCCGTCATCCGCAGCCTGCGCTGTGTGTCCTGGGTGCTCTCTACCCCTCTCATTCCTGCATAACAGCTCTGTGTCCACACCGCCCCTCTCCTGTTCTGCTGCTTACATTTGTGTTTTTATTATAAATCGTACTGAGCGCTGATCTGCTCTGATTGATCCATCCCTTCTTTCCTCTCTCTTCCCGAAAAATGCAGCGGGCAGAGCCGCCCCTCTCCTCCTCCCCCCCTAACTGACGTCAGATGGGAATCCCCAGCCCCGCCCACTGCATATGTCGGGCAGAGAGGAGAGAAGTGACGGATCAATCAGTGCAGATCAGTGCTCAGTATAGCAGCTATATACAGCGTTATTTTCCTGTCATAGGGGATATTACTGTAATAAACACAGTGCATTATGTAAAGAGGCACAGGTGAGTTAATAACCACTTTAAGAGATCCAAGATTTTATCTCTCATAGAAGCTGAAATATTAGCGGCAGAGAGATGAAAAGAATTTCTTCTGGTTGCACACGCGATGGATTACAAATGTCAGTCAGTCTGTATTTGCTGCGTGTTTAGAATCTGAGCAAAACACACAGAACCATTGGATGTCACCTGGTTGCTGCAGGTAGGCGGTGACTGGCACTGCCCGCTGGTGTTGGAAATGCTATCCATGGCCCAGTGATCAGCGCTGTTCTGGCCCAATTTGCTGCTAGTCAGTCCAGAACACAAAACATCCTGTGGGCTGGGATGGGAACACCCCCCAGGGTTGATTGGCCCAGGGGTTAAAGTCCAGGCCGCATCCATATTCCAATAAATTGGGGAGCCTGAGATATGGACGGGGTGCTTCCACAAACTGGGGGTCTCCATACTTCTGTCCAGGGATAGACGGCAGAAAAGTTTATTTCTGTTTTTATTTTCATAGTGAATTGCCAATTGTATGCATTGTCTGTTTATCGTTTTGTATTTTTTGTAACTCCTTTTTCTTTGTATATATTTCATGCACTGCCCACTTTCAGGATATTAAATCGTAAAATTAAATTAAATCGTAAAAAGTGACTTCTGTTTACTAAGCTAGGACTCCTATCTCTGGAGAGATTGTTGTATTTTAGTGCCTAAATACTCGGTCTAAGCTACGTGCCAATCGGTATGCAATTGCTCTGTGTGTGGGCAGATTGCATCCAGATTGTGAGCTAACAGATCTGCCAGATGGAGATCTGTGTGTGTGGTGGCCCGGCAGACCAGTCTGCGGACCAACTGTTGGGTGGTGGCAGGCTATCGTTTATTGTGTGTCAGGTGTGTGGGTGTATGGACAGTAGGAAGAGTGATTAGCACCAGGGTTTTAGCTTGCAGAATAGCTGGAGAGCCCCTAGAAGTGTACTAAGTGCTAGACTGCTCCCCAACCCTAAAGCCTCATACACACGGGACGGCGATCATACATACGATCATCGCAAATCGTATGTTGGATAATGTAACTTGCATACTGACTGCACTACACGATCGTATGACCACAGAAGAACGTTCAGCTGCATGTAATTAGCATGCGGCCGTTCCTGACTTCTGAGCATGCGTGTTTTGCACAATACAACTGCTCTGTACACACGATACAACGGTCGTATGAGCGCTTGTTGGTACGACCAAGTTTTCTAGTCTGCTCATACAACTCCCTTGTACGACCGTCGTATGTTCGACTGTTCTAATCGTGCATACGAACAATCGATATCGCATACAATGGTCATTAGTACGACCTGTTGTATACGATCGTCGTCCCGTGTGTACGAGGCTTTAGAGTGTACCAGATTGTATGTAAGATTTGTATCTGCCTGTGTGTGGTCAGCCAGCTGGATTTAAGTGGAGTCTCCTTCTAGTGGTGACCAAAGGTAGTGCGGGCTGTGAAAGTACAGTGAAGTCTTACAACTCAGTATAAGTTCCCCCTTATTCCCTCATAGATCCCCAGTCACGGGACCACATCGCGGTTAGCTAGTCGCTGTGGGCGTGCGTAAATTGTGACAATCCAATTCAATCACATTCAATCACTTCCATCTGAAGCACTTTACCATGTGATCAGCTGTGACCAATCAGGGCTGGTCACAGTGTAACACAGCAAAGCCGTTTATCGGCTTTCCTGTACTCAGGTCTGCAGACCTGAGGAGTGGAGAGCCGATCGGCTGCTCTCCTGATAGGGAGGGTTTGTGCTGATGATTTATCAGCACAGCCACCCCTCGGATCTCCACACTAGACCACCAGGGAGCCTGCCCAGGGACCATTAGCAATGTCCCCACCCAGGACCACCAGGGAGCCAATCTGGACCACCAGGGAGACCACCCTAGACCACCAGGTAAGGGACATAGTGCCCAATATGAATGGCACTTAGTGCCACCTTCAGATGCCACCCTAGACCACCAGGGAATGGGCCCCTTTCTGTACATATGCCCACCAGTGCCCCTATGAGTGTGTGCCAGTGCCACATATCAGTGCCCACCAGTGCCACATACTAGTGCCCACCTATCAGTGCCCATCACTGCCACCTATCAGTGCCCAGTGCCGCCTATGAGTGCCAATCGGTGTCGCTTATCAGTGTCCGTCAGTGCCGCTTATCAGTGCCCGCCAGTGTTTCATATCAGTACCTGTCAGTGCTGCTTATCAGTGCCGCCTAACAGTGCTCATCATTGCTGCATATAAGTGCCTCATCATATGCACCCTCATCAGTGCCAATCAGTACTGCCAGATCATGCCCGTCAGTGTAGCCTCAGCAGTGCCCATCAGTGATAGAGAAAATTTACTTATTTACAAAGTTTTGTGACAGAAATAGAGAATTTTTTTTTTTTTCAAAATTTTCGGTCTTTTTTTGTTTATAGCGCAAAAAATAAAAACCCCAGAGGTGATGAAATACCACCAAAAGAAATCTCTATTTGTGGGAACAAAATGATAAAAAAATCTGTTTGGGTACAACATCGCATGACCGCGCAATTCTCATTCAAAACGCAACAGCACTGAAAGCTGAAAATTGGTCTGGTAGGAAAGTGTTCTAAGTGACCGGTATTGAAGGGGTTAAACATCACAGAGATGCGCCTTTTTACAGGCCGACTAAGAGGACCCCCCAGGCACGATATTTAAAGGAATATTTTATTTTTATTGTTTCACTTTAAGCATTATTAAAATCACTGCTCCTGAAAAAACTATTGATTTAAAAACTTTTTTCATTGATACATCTCCCCTAGGGCAGGACCTGGGTCCCCATACACTTTTTATGACAATAACATTGCATATAAGCCTTTAAAATGAGCACTTTTGATTTTTCATGTTCGGGTCCCATAGACTTTAATGGCATTCACATGTTTGCATGAACATATAGCCTGTTCACGGTGTTCTGGTGCGAACCAAAGCAGGGGGTATTCCCCCCATCCCTAGTCCTCATTTTAAAGGCTTATATGCAAGTTATTGGCCATAAAAGGGGTATGGGGTCCGGGTATTACCCTGCGATATATGTAAAAATAAAAAAAAAATTTCAATAATGATCCTTTTTCAGGAGCAGTGATATTAATGACGCTTAAAGTGCAACAATAAAAATGAAATATTCCTTTAATCACTTCCCTATCGCCGTATGCAGAATGAAGTGGTTGCATTACCCTGACTAAGCATCATATGACATCCAGCAGGATTACATGCTGGCGTGCGCCCACGGGGCCACGCAGAATGGCGATCGGTGGTGGTGTGGTGTCAGATGGACACACCACATCTCTGATCTAAGTAATGGACTTCTGTCAGAAGCTCATTACCATGTGATCAGCCATGACTAATCACGGCTCATCACAGTGTAAACAGGAAAAGCCATATATCGTTTTTTCCTTTAGTCGCGTCTGCAGACGTGAGTAGAGGAGAGCCAATCGGTGGCTCTCCTAACAGTGGGGGTCTGTGCTGATTGTTTATCAGTGCAGCCCCCCTTGGATCGCCACACTGGACCACCAGAGAGCAGACCAGGATCACCAGGGAGCCCACACAGTGATACCACCCAGGAACCACAAGGGATGCCAGCCAGGGACCACCAGGGATTCCACCGAGGGACCACCAGGTAAGGGGCACACAATGCACAATAGGGATGGCACCATGCCCACCTGTGATGCTTGCCAGTGCCACCCCTATAGCTGCTGCGATACCAGTGCCGCCTATCGGTGCCCATCAGTGCCCACCAGTGCTCATCAGTGCAGCATATCAGTGCCACCTATCAGTGCCCAGTGCCACATATTAATGCTCATCCATGCCTCCTATGAGTGCCCATAAATTCCGCTTATCAGTGCCACCTATCAGTGCCTTTCAGTGCTGCTTATCAGTGCCACCTATCAGTGCCACATATAAGTGCCACCTCTACAGTGCCCCCTCATCGGTGCTGCCTCATCAGTGCCAATCAGTACAGTCTCATCGGTGCCCATCAGTGCAGCCTCATCAGTGCCCATCAGTGAAGGAGAAAATGTAATTATTTACATAGTTTTGTGATGGGGAAAAAAGAATTCAAAATTTTTGGTCTTTTTTTATTTGTAGTGCAAAAAATAAAAACCCCAGAGGTGATCAAATAACACCAAAAGAAAGCTCTATTTGTGGGAAAAAATTATAAAAATGTAGTTTTGGTGCAGCGTCGCATGACTGCGCAATTGTCATTCAAAATGCAACAGTGCTGAAAGCTGAAAATTGGTCTGGTAGGGAAATGTTCTAAGTGCCTGGTATTGAAGTGGTTAAATATAGTACCTGGGCGTACCCTTAGTTTGCCTGTAAAGCAGCGCATCTGTATCATGCAAAAAACATGCTGCAGCAAAAATTACATTTATAAAGAAAAAAATGAGCCAAATCCCATTAAAAATGACTCACAGTTACAATTGCTGGCACCCAGTCCATTCAAGTCCTTTATTAAAAAATAAAGAAGTGTCCCTTGATGTATATCTCTCGTCAATCACAAAGCCGCTGACCTGAAAAATAGAAAAAAGCACTCCGCCTCCTGGAAGGCTACCCGCCGTATGCCCATCCTGCGCTTTGACAGTTCTTATATATGCAAGTGGCTGGGCCAACCGGCTAAATCACCCAGTGGCACCGCCCCTTCTGATGTCACAAGATAAAGGTGGCTTCAAAATTCCAATAATTCCTTCACCCGCAGACCCCCACAACCACAGCCCAGGGTTGTTGGGAAGAGGCCCTTGTCCACATCAACATGGGGTCAAGGTGCTTTGGGGTGGGGGGTGCAGAGCCCCCTGGTATGAAGCACCCATACTCCCCATATTGAGGGCATGCGGTCTGGTATGGTTCAGGAGCGCGGTGCTCACTTGTCCCCTCCCCTATCTTGACCTGCGGGGCTGCATGCTCAGATAAGAGTCTGGTATGAATTTTTGGGGGGACCCCACACTGTTTATTCTTTTAATTTTGGCATGGAGTTCCCCTTAAAATCGGGGCTGGTATAGTAAAATAAATACAAATACCATAAATCTATTCCCTATTTTGTAGACGCGATAGATTCTGCACAAACCAATCAATATACGCTTATTGAGATTTTTTTTACCAAAAATATGTAGCAGAATACATTTTGGCCTAAACTGGTGAAGAAATTAGATTTTTAATTTTTTTTATTGGATTTTTTATAGCAGAAAGTAAAAAATATTGTTTTTTTTTAAATTGTCGCTCTTTTTGTTGTTTATAGCGCAAAAAAATTAAAAAATGCAGAGGCGATAAAATGTCACCAATAGAAAGCTCTAATATTGGGAAAAAAGGACTCTCATTTTATTTGGGTAGAACGCCGCACGGCCGCGCAACTGTCAGTTAAAATAACGCAGCGCCGTATTGCAAAAAATGGCCTGGTCAGGAAAGGGGTAAAACCCTCCGGTCCTTATGTAGTTAATATGACTCTTCACATTATGGTTTAGCCACCCAGGATTGACCTTCGCTCTTCTATATTTATTGCCCATTGAAATGCACGTTCTTCACTAACGAGTGGAGGAAGTTGATTGGTTGACAGATAATCTCTGTGATTTTACAATGTTCCCCATGACAATTTGGTATTACACTTCTCAGTATAATTGATGTATTCCTGGCCTCCCAAAATGGGGAAAGGACTGGTCCGGTAAAAAACGTTATGCCGCGACGCAATAAAATTGACTGTCAACGCGCCGGCACGCCGCAAGATGGGTTTATTTTACTCTCAGGAAAAAAGGGTTATAATCTCGAAAGATAACCACTGTAAAATAGCGGAGACGTAAAAAATTAAAAAAACGCGATATTTGTTGTTTTTCTCGCTGTTAAATTTTTTTTTGTTATAAAAAATGAAAGACGATATTTTTTA
>BLSH010325233.1:163357-176126 GCA_018402905.1 Glandirana rugosa | reverse complement strand
TCTAAAATTATCTTCAAAGTGTGTGGAAAAACCCTGTTTCAGACGGGTGAAGCCATATTAGTGTTCTAAAATCATCTTCAGATTGTGTAGGAAAACCCTGTTTCAGGCGGGTGAAGCCATATTAGTGTTCTACAATCATCTTCACAGTGTGTGGGAAAACCCTGTTTCAGGCGGGTGAAGCCATATTAGTGTTTTAAAATCATCTTCAAATTGTGTGGGAAAACCCTGTTTCAGGCGGGTGAAGCCATATTAGTGTTCTAAACTCATCTTCAAAGTATGTGGGAAAACCGTGTTTCAGGCGGGTGAAGCCATATTAGTGTTCTAAAATCATCTTCAGTGAAGATGATTTTAGAACACTAATATGGCTTCACCCGCCTGAAACAGGGTTTTCCCACACAATTTGAAGATGATTTTAGAACACTAATATGGCTTCATCCGCCTGAAACAGGGTTTTCCCACACAATTTGAAGATGATTTTAGAACACTAATATGGCTTCACCCGCCTGAAACAGGGTTTTCCTACACACTGCGAAGATGATTTTAGAACAATCATCTTTCCCTTAAAGCAACAGCTGGAGGCTTTCCCTGTACAACTTGGTGATGATTTTAGAATCTAAAATCATCTCCTAGTTCTATAGGGAGAGGTTCTTACTGTAGCTTAAAGGGACAGATTATTGTTTCTTGCACAAAACTAAAAAGTGCATCTACTGCTGGTTTAAAAAAAAAAAAAAAAATTCCAAAAATAAAAAAAAACAGTGTTGGCTCCTCCTCCTCCTCCACTTTCACCGCCTCCTCAACCTCCAACTCCACATCCACCTCCATTTTTGATTTTTTTATGTGATTTTAGCTTAAAAATCATTTTAAGTTATTTCCCTATCCCCATTTCTTTGTAGGGCACTTGTCCGACCCTTACCCCCATTTTCCTCCTTTTGCAGACTTCTAGGACTTTCCAGGACTTTGTTACAGCCATTTTTGTGCCTAAAATTTGGGTCCCCATTGATTTCAATGGGGTTCGGGGTCCAGGTCAAAGTTCGGGTCAAGTCCGGACCCGAACCCGGACTTTGTCCCGAAGTTCGGCCGAACCTGCAGAACCCGAACTTCCAGAGGTTCGATCAACTCTACTAAGGCCCCTTTCATACTTGTGTGACCTAATTTAACCACATTTTTACCACGATTTTGATGCAATTTTACTGTGATGTTGCCGCGATTTTACCGCAATTTGGGATCAGTAAGACTTTGGTCCTACTTTGTTGCAACTTTGGCACAATGAAAACATATTACAAAGTCATACAGAAGTAGTACAGAAATTGCATCTATATTATTCAGGTGCAATTTGCATGCAATTTTGAGGGTTTAACATTGAAGTCTATGGACCTCAAGTTGCATCAAAGTTGGACCAAAATAAAGCAGGGACTACTTTGAAGTCGTGCAGATATGAACGGTACTCATTGGAAATAATGGGGAACGTCCTGTCATGGGACTCTGCAGTCCCAAATTTCAGTACAACTTGCACAAAGTGTGAAAGGGGTCTAAGTACCCATTGGTGTGAAACATGTCAGCTGTCTTTTGTGGTTCACTCATATGCTGTATCTGTGATCGAGAATAAAAGTTATTGCACAGGAGTGTGGCTATCAAGTCCTGCTTTGTTTCAAGTGTACCTGCCTGCGGGCAGTGACCACACCCATCAAGCGGGGATAGAGGTTAAAGCAGCAGGGAGAGAGATGCTCCTTGAGTGATGCTCTTCTCACTAGCCTTTACAATCACTTTAAAATCCATACCAGTACTGAAGAGCCTGCTATGGACTGGGGGGACCCCACACCATTTTTTCTTTATTTTTTCAATAACCGGGTGCCAGCAATTGTAACCACAAGTCATTTTAAATAGTATTTGACTCATTCTTTTCTTTAGTAATGCCATTTTTGCTGTAGCATGTTTTATGCATGCTACAGATGCACCTCTTTACAGGCGGACTAAGGGGACCGCCTGAGGCATTATATATAAGTGCTTGCTGCCTGCCCACTATCAAATGATGGAAGGATGGTGTGGCTTTCATTGTGGGAGGACATCATATGATAGTGCCCCAGAACGGCCGCTATTGCACGCCCGTGGGGGCATGCTCATGGTGATTATGTCCTAGCAGCCTCGGCTCTTTAACTATGTGATTGGCTGTGTCAAATCACAGCCAGTCACATGTAAATAAGGAAGTGCCATGAATCGGCTCTCCTCGCCTCACACTGTGGTGAGGAGTGCCGATCAGCAGCATCTCCTCACAGAAGAAACCTGGGCAGGTAAGCAGGGCACTGATCATCAGCACACTGATTACAGGAAAGCCCCATCAGTGCCACCAATCAGTGCCCACCAGGGCCACCCATGAGTGCCCATCAGTGTTGCCTTTCTGTGCTGCCTATAAGTGCCCAACAGTGCCCCCATCAGTGCCCACCACTGCTGCCTATCAGTGCTCACCAGTGCCACATATCAGTGCCACATATCCACATATCATTGCCCATTACTGCAGCATATTAGTGCCTCATGAGTGCCACCTAATTAGTGCCCATTAGTGCCTCCTTATCAGTGCCCATCAGTGCAGCCTATCAGTGCCCATCAGTGCAGCCTCATCAGCACATATCAGTGTAGGAGAAAAAATACTTATTTACAAAAATGATGGGGGGCATGGCCGGCTGTGGACTGAGATGGCTGCCTGAGTTCTCAGCTCCACTCAGCCTGGGACATAAATGCAACTTATCAGCATTTCCAGCGACCACCCAGACATCACACTGCTCCCAAGGGGGACCCCCTTCCTGACTACTATTGATCATCCTGCCTGCGGAGGATACTGGTGCCCGGACTCCATAGAAGAGCTGAGAGGGACTGACAAGTGGGGGTGAGCGGACTGATGGGCCCTGTCACTATCGGGCTCCATCCGATCTAATAGCCGCCTGGTGAGTATTTCTTTCCTCACATCCAATGCCTACACACCCAACTCTCACTACACATACCCTGTGGAGTCCCCAAAATAGCCACATCTGAAGCTCTTTGCACTCCAACGGCTCCCTCAATGCCGCTATGCCCACCATCTTGTGGCCTAGCAGCGAGCAGTCAGCCCCGCACCGCATCCTTTTCTGATATATGCAGAGTGACGCGTTTGCCACCGATAGGCTTCCTCCACATAGCTGCTCACCGGATCGCCCACAGAAAGTGTCTGCAGCCTTGTCAACCCATCACGCAGCTCCTGACTGTCGCTCCTCCCCTGTGCTTCGATACACAGCTGACGCCCAGCGGCCTCTTAAAGCGGCCTAACAGAGCATCTTGCCCCAAACAATGAGGAGCTGGAACCCGCTTTGCCTGAATCTCTGCCGACCACCGCTTCAAAATCGAGGCCCCAGCTGCGGCCTGCCTGACTCAAGTACTGCTGCATACTGCTGGGGGGATTGCTACTGAGGAGAAGGAGCTGATCTGATTCCAACATTCCTTCAACTCACAGTGCTTCAAGCAGCAAATCTCCACTCACCACTACCTTTACAGAAACTGGCAATATCCCACCATCTCCTGGGAGAACATATAGGCGGTTTGGCGCATCTGTCTAAGCCAGCTTCACTCCAGGTGAACACAATCAACGCACAAATTCTCTGACACCTTCACTCTCCCTTACCTATCATCATATCAGTCCACCGGTGCTCCATCTATCCCATCTTAAAATATGCACAGTGGCACACAAGCTGCCACAACTAAATCAAATCACCTTACCGACTACTTCCATAAGAAAGACATGCAAGGACAGAGAGAAGAGGCCATGCAAGACCCACACCTCTCTACGCAATCGGCAAGGAACATAGGAGATTCTGAGCCAGCCTTTGAAGAAATGGACACTGTTGTTTCCAACGCTGCCACTAACCAATCATCTCCAGGAGACTGGGGAAAGAGAACCGCACTATCTCCGGTTCTCTCCCCAAACAAAGTTCCCATGTTTAAATAACAACATTGGGACTCCTCAGCTACCCTGGATACAGAGGAAGCACAGCTGGACTCACTAGCAAAACTCCCTACCACAGATCAGCCTGCCACAGAGCATACCTTGAAACTTATGCTACTCTCTCAACAGAAGGATATGTGCAATGAATTGTGCTCCTCAATTACAATGCTCCACAGCAGAATAGACCAAGTGTAAGAACGAACCAAGAACCTAGAAACCACAGCCTCTAAACAGCACACTGCCTACAACAAGATGTTGGATGTACAAGACCATCAAGATGAAGAACTACATTACCTGAGGGCTAAAGTCATAGACCTGGAAAATCGTTCTCGCCGAAACAACATTAAATTCAGAGGGATCCCCGAGACAGTCAAACCCCCAGACTTGATCCCCTACGTACAGAAACTATTTCTTCTCCTGATCCTGGCTTTGACTCCAGCAGACTTGATAATTGACAGAGTTCACCACATTACCAAGCCAAATCATCTCCCAGCGTCCGTACCAAGAGACGTCCTGGCCCGTATCGATTTTTTCCAGACCAAAGACAGGATTATGGCAATCGCAAGATCCAATCCCAATCTTCCAGAACCTTCTTCCGCTATGTCCTTATTTACCAACATCTCCGCAGCAACGGCACAGAAGAGAAGAGAATTCTCACAGGTAACGGTGATCCACAGAGAACATCAAGTTCCATGCAAATGGGGCTTCCCAGCAAAACTTGTGGTCACATACCAGAGCCAAACTACCAACATATTTACTCCTAAAGATGTCATCAAGCGGCTACTAAACTGGAACCTTATCTGCACTCCACCACAAGAACTGCCTCAGGGGCACAAGTCCAATTGCCCTCCAGACCCTGGGCGCCCCCTGTCATCCTCTGCACGCCAGCAAGCCCACTAACCTTGTCACAAATCTCCAATGAGACTCACATTCTCATGTCCTCCCTCTGGAAGCTCAAATTCAACTCAACTTTCAGGGCTACGGACGTCCCACAAGAGTATGAGCACACTTCTGTTGATAACACTCACTTCTTGATCTCTATCCCCAAGGTTACCAAAGTGCCAAGCACTTTCCTTAACTGGGCTTTGTACCCGTGTTTTCCTTTTATTTCTCTCTTTTGTTATATTACACATTGCAAGTTTAAATTTATCTGCCTAGTCAACTGTGTTCTGCATTTATTGTTACATTAGGTTTACTGTTGATAACTAACCAGTTGTACCTGGTCGGGGACCATATGTAGAACGGTGTAATCTCAACATTTCCCTTTATCCCCACATTCACTCACTACCTACCCAGCAACAATGTCTGTAACGATCATTTCCATTAATGCCAAAGGCCTTAACTCCCCATACAAGAGAAACATGCTCTGGAAGACAGCAATCTCTCTAAACTCTGACATCTTATGCATGCAAGAAACACATTTTTCTGCTCACAAACCTCCATTATGCTCCCATAGGAGCTTTACATTCTACTACCATGCTAACTCCTCTCGCAAAAAAGCCAGCATCATGCTTGCTGTGCAGTCTCCTTCCAACTGCACCAAGTCAAAACTGATCCCGACGGTAGATTTCTTATCATACAAGCTACCATTAACAGCCAGAAGGTCACCATTGCAAACATATACGCCCCCAACACTAACCAGAAATCATTTTACAAGAAAGTAATAACCACACTAGCCCCCTTCAGACAAGTCCCCCTAATCATCTGCGAGGACTTTAATGACATAGCGGATCTTTCCCTCAATACATCCAATTTAATACTCAAGAGACCTACCTCGCTCTCTTCACTTATCTGAACAGAAGACCTTTATGATCCTTGGAGATGCTCCCATGGGACAGAACGAGATTACACCTTCTATTCCCATGCTCAAAAAATGTATTCACAGATTGATCTCTTTTTGGTAGATAAAAATACCCTTCAACGGGTCACGCAAACAACTATTGGCCTTATCACCTGGTCTGACCATGCCCCAATTACATTAAAAGTTTTCCTGGCAACAACCCCCTCAAACCACACAGTATTGAGGCTAAACCCCTCTTTACTTACCAACCCAAACTACCAAGAACAGATCTCATCCTAACTTAATATGTTTTTTACTACTAACTTAGGTACCATCGACACTCCACCAGTTCTGTGGAATGCCCACAAGGCCTGCATGAGAGGCTTGTTTATTAAATTGGGAGCCAACGAGAAAAAACTACATGCACTTACCACCAATAAATTACTAGACCAAATCAGAACTCTTGAACAAGCACACAAAGCGCAACAATCCCCGCTACTATTGGCTGACCTCACTAAAGCCAGACAAGCCCTAAGCTATCACTAGCATGTACAATTTGATATTCAAATTACAAGACTCCGATTACAACACTATGTGCACCAGAATAAGCCAGGCGCATACCTTGTTAAGCAACTCAAATGCAAAGCCGAGCAATCCAGAATCCCTTATCTCACAACACCATTGGGGTCCCGTCTTACTAACCCCAAAGACATAGCAAACAGCTTCAAATCATACTACTCTGTGCTGTACAATTTAACTGATCCCACATCCAGTCCACCACCTACGCCTCAAGACATTTCAGATTTTTTGCAAAAAATACGTCTGCCATCACTTACCCCTGATTAACACCAGGATCTCTCAGCCCCGTTTACCACTACCAAAATTGAATTTGCTATTAATAAGCTACCACTGCACAAGGCACCTGGACCTGATGGCTTTAATGCTGAGTATTATACTGTAAATGCTACACTAAAACCTTAGCAACACATCTATGCAATTCATTTAACTACATCGCAACCACAGGGTCCATCTCTCCAGAATCTTTACAAGCCACCATAGTTACTTTACCTAAACCAGGCAAGCCTACTGACAGCCCTGCCAACTATAGACCCATTTCCTTATTAAACACTGATACCAAGCTGTTTGTGAAACTTATCGCAATGAGACTGGCTCCTATTCTGCCTGGTTTGATACATCAGGATCAGGTGGGATTTGTCAATGGCAGACAGGCCTCAGACGGCACTCGCAGATTCTGAAGTAAGATGTTATGCAGCGCTGGGAGCGAGGATATCGGGTCTGATATGGCTCCCAGCGCTGCATAACATCTTACTTCAGTTCAGTAAAATCTCATTATATAAAATAAATTAACACAAATCTAGCATGCTAGGTATAGGACTTGAACAAAGTTTGAAATCGAAAATTACTAAACTGACCCCCTTCTTGTGGGCTGCCAACTCTATGCTGACATATTTGGGCACACAGCTTACTGTCCCCGCATCCAGGCTGCTACCTACTAACTTTAACAATTTGGTAACCAAGCTGTTAGCAACTACATCTGAACTCCAACACACTCATGCCTCGAGGGCAGGTAAAATTGCCATTGCTAAAATGTTCTTGCTCCCGCATATTCTCTACGCTTTTCAGACACTACCCCTACCCTTCCTGAAATCTCAAATTCGGAAGCTCCAATCGATCATCAACGACTTCATATGGGGGGAAATGCCCTCGCCTAAAACTCAATACACTCTGCACACCTGTAATCTCAGGTGGAATGGGAGCACCAAATGTTCAAGCTTACTATAACACTTCAATATTAGACCAAACCAAGACATGGTGGAGTCCAGCCTTTCCCACTAACTGGTATCAAATTGAACATACAGCTTTACCCCATCCTCCCAAATTGGTTATCACTGCTTTTGGGACACCACGGAGGTCATTACCACTTAAACACGATTAATACCACCCTCAAAGCTTTCAAAGCATTCATGCAAACGTCCAACGGGATTTCACATTCCGTTTCCAGACATATCCCCTTGGTGGCCCTCCAAATACTCACCTCAAACATCTCCCTCTCTGGATGGTCAGCAGCAGGTATAACCTACAATGGACAACTGTACGAGGGCTCAATTCTACTCAATATCCAACAAATACAACTTAAATGGAAGATACCGTCTACCTCCTTCTTTAGATACCTAAGGATTCATTCTATACTCGCCAAAATTAAATGGACAGACCAATCACCCATCGATGACCTCTTAAAATGCTACACTCAACCTACAGTTAAAAAAATGGGAACTGCAGCCATCTACAAACTGCTCACCAACAACAGCCTGCACAAAAAAACTCAGACTATGCTCCAATGGGAACAAAAGCTCCACTGTGCCTATACCCCTAAACAATGGTACCGCTCATTACAGCTCCCACTAAAAATGTCCAGATGCAAAACGCACTGGGAAACAGTACAAAAAATCTTTCATAATTGGTACCTCACCCCACTAAAGCAGGCGCGCATCTACCCAACAACAAATAATCTTTGCTGGAGAAACTGTGGATCTCCAGGATCAGCCCTACACATCTGGTGGTCCTGCCCAAACCTCAAGACCTACTGGGCTGACCTCTCCAAACTTCTTTTTAACGGCAATTTAAGACCACCTTACACCACAAAAGGTCTTGCTAGGCCCTGAAATAGACACTCTGCCCACCATGTTCATCTGATCATTACCTAGATCCTCATTGCTGCTCGTCTAACTTTAGCTAGACAGTGGAAATCCACTATTCCCCCTACCTGTGCCAAAATCCTAACAACCCTTAACGACCAATTCCTTTGGGAATATATGTTTGCAAAAATAAATATGCAACTCGAGGTCTTCCAGAAACAATGGGACCTCTGGATAAATCATCCCAAAGCAATTTGCCTCACTTGACTCACACCCTTGTGGTTACCCTTTCCGACATGAACCCATTTACTAAGACCAATCGGTCGCATAGTATCTCTACAAAATGCTTTCTCTATATACCCTCCACATTGTTTATGGTATACTACTCCGAACACAATTAGCCTGCTTTAGACTTTTATGTGATGTTTGTCCTATAATCCTACTCATTTGGTTTGCTTACACCTGTCTGTATTGTACCAAAATAACACTAAATGATGTAATGTATAACGCAACCTTGTGTTACATTAAAATTTTCAATAAAATACTTTGTAACTAAAAACCTCCATGATGTACATCCATTGTCAGTCACATCATCTAGTAAAGTAGATCCACACCAATTGCATCGCCAGATACCCACTGACCCACCAAAAGAAAAGAACTATGTCCAGCTCCTTTATTTACATGACCAGAAATTCCCTTCATCTATATGTAGCACCCCACTAGTTAGGTGCTGGGTTGTCCGGTACAATTAGTTCTTTTTGGGCTCCTCTGTAATCTGTGGAGCAATGATTGATTGTTTTGGACTGATTAGGGTCCCACAGGCTACAGGATTCACCCTGCCATCTGCAAAGCTCAAAACATAGGAGTGGATAGCCTGAATATTTATGAGGTCTCAGTCAATTCCTGGGGAGGGTGACCAGTAGGTGGCTGCAAAGCACATAAATAGTATGAGGGCTGGAGCAGTTCTTGTTCTTGTGTTGGGGAGAAGTTCTTAGCTTGAAGGGCTACTGCCCTCCCAGACAGCCCAGCTGAGAGTTACCTGAACTCACCACGCTCACAGCTATATTACAGCTTAGGAGGTGTTAGGAAAAGGAACAAATAACTGCCCAGTCCTGGCATTTCCGCGGTGGTGCGCACATTTGTGCGCGTTCGCGTGCTCCCGTGCGCGGTCGCGCGCCCGTGCATGCGCCGGAAACGGCGCCAAACGGGCCTATTTAAACCTGGAGACTCTGGAGACAAGTGCTGCTCGTTCTACAGCGTTCCCGACCTGTAAGCCTCAGCCTCTGATACCTGTTCCTGTGTTTGCCTCTGCCTCCTGTTGACCCGGCTTGTCCTGACCTGCTGTTCTGCTACCTGCACCGACCCCAGCTAGCCACGACCATCCGATTGTCTGCTCCCTTGTACTTCTGCTGCCCGCCCGTTAAAGGAACCTTGCTTGGACTCTGACTACTCTTTTGCCTGATCCTTTGTACCTTCCTGCCTGCCTGTTGCCGACCCAGCCTGAACGACCATCCTTCTACCTGCACGCCTCCTGGAGCATCGCTACATCATCAGTGACCCTCCAGCCCTCGTGCCATCCCGCACTCTTGGGCCTCTGTCCCCACTACCAGGGGCCCTTGAATCGGGTGCGCAAGAGCGGTTGTTCCCTGCACAAGACAGACTCCACCGCCAGGTACGTGACAGAAATGAGCAGCCATGACTGAGTCTGCGCAGGGAACCCGCTCCGCCATGGATGACTTGTGTGCACACCTTGCCGGCCTGACCCAAGCCGTCAAGAATCTACAGGAAGGATACACCCGGCTAGAAGAGCGGGTGCAGGAACTTTCCACTGCTCCAGCCTCCGGTGCTTCTGCGGGCCGTACCATTGTGGTCCTGCCCTCGGAACCCAAGGTCCCGCTGCCAGACAAGTTCTCCGGGGACCGGCGCAAGTTCCGGGTCTTCCGAAGTGCGTGCGATTTATACCTAGGACTGCAGTCACGCGCATATTCTCTGGAAAGCACGAAGGTCGGATTCATCATCTCCCTCTTGCAGGGTGAACCCCAGGCCTGGGCTCTCAGACTATGGGAGCAAAATGCTCCTGAAGTGGCGTCCGCTGCAGTCTTCTTCAAGGCCATGGCGCAGCTGTACGAAGACCCCCACTTAGCTGCCACCGCAGAAGCTACTCTGCACAACCTCCAGCAGGGACACCGCCCAGTGGAGGACTATGCCGCTGAATTCCGGCGCTGGAGCTCGGACACAGCCTGGGGCAGCGCGGCTCTCCTATTTCAGTTCCGTATGGGACTCTCGGAACCTCTGAAGGATGAGCTGGTGCGAGTGGGGATCCCTAAGACCCTGGAAGAGCTGATCACCTTGGCCATCTCTATCGATCGGCGCCTCAGAGAGCGCCATGCCGAAAGGTCTTCCGGACAGTTGCGTCCCACCTGGATGCTTCCTCGGGTTCCCGGCTACCCGACACCACCGACACCACCTTCCTTCCACCTGACTTCCTCCTCCTCCTCTCCACAGGACACCTCCGAACCCATGCAGATCGGATTGCTCCGGCCTTCTCTCAGTTCTGAGGAAAGACAGCGGCGGTTCCAATTGAACCTCTGTCTCTACTGTGGTGAACCTGGTCACATGGTCCGGACATGCCCCGCGAAGCGCGGTAAGTGCTTGACCACCGTCTCTAAGGACCTGTCTAAGTTTCCCAGCTCTCCTGCTCATCTTACCATTTCTCTCTCTTTGCAGCTTCCCAGAGGGAGTATTACAGTCCCAGCCATCCTTGACTCGGGGGCATGCAGTTGCTTTATTGACCAAGATTTCGTTGCACTGCACCGCATTCCCCTCCAACTAAAGGCACATAAGCTAGTGATCCGTCTGGCCGATGGGTCGCATATTAAATCCGGGACTGTGACCCATAAAACGGTCCCTCTCCTCTCCTGCACCTTGGATGGTCACCAAGAATGCCTGCGGCTGGACGCCATCGCATCTCCTCTCTGCCCCATCATCCTGGGATTACCTTGGTTCCAGGCCCATAACCCCAGCATTGACTGGACCACCGGAGTCGTCCAATTCCAGTCACCCTATTGTCATCATCACTGCCTGAGTCCCCGAGCTGAAACCGGCCCCGCACTTCTCAGTCTGGATTCCGAACCTGAACCCTACGTCCGGACCCTTCTTCCCCAGGCCTATCACCCATTTCTGGACATTTTTAGTAGGAAAGGGGCAGATAAGCTGCCGCCACATAGGCCTTACGATTGTCCCATTGAGTTACTACCCGGGGCAGAAGTTCCGTTTGGGAGGATCTACCCCCTCTCTGAGCCTGAACTGGCAGCTCTCAAGTCCTACCTGGACGAGAATATAAAGAAGGGATTCATCCGGCCATCTACCTCTCCAGCCGGAGCCGGTATTTTCTTTGTGGAAAAAAAGGACCACACACTCCGTCCATGTATCGACTACAGGGAGCTCAACCGGGTGACTATTAAAAATCGTTACCCCCTACCTTTGGTCCCGGAACTTTTCCAGCGGCTAGGGGCGGCCACCATCTTTACGAAACTTGATCTTTGAGGGGCATATAATCTCATTCGTATCAGGGAAGGAGACGAGTGGAAAACAGCATTTCGTACCCGTTTCGGGCACTATGAATACTTGGTGATGCCCTTCGGTCTATGGAATGCCCCGGCAACTTTCCAACACTTTGTTAATGATGTGTTCCGGGACTTTCTGGATCTTTTTGTAATTGTCTATCTAGACGACATTTTGATTTTTTCTACTTCCTTGGAAGAACACCGCAGGCATGTCACTAAGGTTCTTCGGCAGCATGCCAAGGCGGAAAAATGTTCTTTCGAGCAACCCAGCATGCACTTCCTGGGGTTGATCATCTCCACCACGGGCATTCACATGGATCCTCAAAAGGTCTCAACTAGAGTTGAGCGAACCCGGACTGTAAAGTTCGGGTACGTACAGAAACTTTGGGGTCCGGGTTCGGGTCCGGGGTTCTGGTAATTTTAATGAAAAATCTTAAAAATGCTGTAAAAAAGTCCAGGAAGGTCCTAGAGGTCTGCAAAAGGAAGGAAAATTGGGGTAAATTCTAAAAAGTAATTTTAATGGTCTTGGGGCCTGGGCTTGGGCCTGGGGTTTCAAAGACATGCATGGGCTTGAAATGTCAGGCCCAAGCGAGTTGAGATCAACTCTGGAAAACTCCTAGGTACACTTACGGGCACCACCTCTACTAGTTGGGGTCCTTCACGTACGACCCAACGAGCTTTCTTGTAAAAAGGCGGAACCGTACGACGGCTTCTTGGAATCACTGTACGGACGCCACAAGAAGGTTCCTTCATCTTTTTTAGTTTTACAGCAGATCTATCTGTTAATGTTTTTCTA
>BLSH010325233.1:146294-160141 GCA_018402905.1 Glandirana rugosa | reverse complement strand
GAGCACGATCGTAGCGATCGTTGTTTTATGCAGAGTTTGATCTGCAACTCAAAGCAGCGGTATGTGAAATCTCTAATTTCTGCTATCTGTCCTCAGAGCAACAGCACAGACAGCAGTAGTAAAGTAATCTATCTCAGGATGCAGGATCAGATCTTCCTGTCAGCTTCCTCTCCCTACACTAACCCAAGAGCATGTGACTGCAGCACTATGTGAATCCAGCTTATAAAGAGACTGGGTCACATGATGCACTGGCCAATCACAGCCATGCCATTAGTAGGCATGGCTGTGATGGCTTCTAAGGGCAAACCAGTGAAACGCTTGTTGATTGGCTGCCCTGCAGCTTCTCAACACGTGGAGTAAAATAGCAGAACCCCGGACTGAACCCGAACGTTTTTTGAAATGTCCGTGTTCGGGTCCCGGACACCCGAAAGTTCGGTACGGACCCGAACGTTACAGTCCGGGTTCGCTCAACACTACTCATCACAAATCTCCAATGAGACTCACATTCTCATGTCCTCCCTCTGGAAGCTCAAATTCAACTCAACTTTCAGGGCTACGGACGTCCCACAAGAGTATGAGCACACTTCTGTAGATAACACTCACTTCTTGATCTCTATCCCCAAGGTTACCAAAGTGCCAAGCACTTTCCTTAACTGGGCTTTCTACCCGTGTTTTCCATTTATTTCTCTATTTTGTTATATTACACATTGCAAGTTTAAATTTATCTGCCTAGTCAACTGTGTTCAGCATTTATTGTTACGTTAGGTTTACTGTTGATAACGAATCAGTTCTCTCGGAAGTTGTAACTGGTCGGGGACCATATGTATAACGGTGTAATCTCGACATTTCCCTTTATCCCCACGTTCACTCACTACCTACCCAGCAACAATGTCTGTAACGGTCATTTCCATTAATGCCAAAGGCCTTAACTCCCCATACAAAAGAAACATGCTCTGCAAGACAGCAATCTCTCTAAACTCTGACATCTTATGCGTGCAAGAAATGCATTTTTCTGCTCACAAACCTCCATTATGCTCCCATAGGAGCTTTACATACTGTTACCATGCTAACTTCTCTCGCAAAAAAGTCAGCATCATGCTTGCTGTGCAGTCTCCTTCCAACTGCACCAAGTCAAAACTGATCCTGACGGTAGATTTCTTATCATATAAGCTACCATTAACAGCCAGAAGGTCACCATTGCAAACATATACGCCCCCAACACTAACCAAAAATCATTTTACAAGAAAGTAATGACCACACTAGCCCCCTTCAGACAAGTCCCCCTAATCATCTGCGGGGACTTTAATGACATAGCGGATCTTTCCCTCGATACATCCAATTTAATATGCAAGAGACCTACCTCGCTCTCTTCACTTATCCGAACAGAAGACCTTTATGATCCTTGGAGATGCTCCCATGGGACAGAAAGAGATTACACCTTCTATTCCCATGCTCAAAAAGCGTATTCATGGATTGATCTCTTTTTGGTAGATAAAAATACCCTTCAACGGGTCACGCAAACAACTATTGGCTTATTCGCCTGGTCTGACCATGCACCAATTACATTAAAAGTTTTCCTGGCAACAACCCCCTCAAACCACACAGTATGGAGGCTAAACCCCTCTTT
Organism: Glandirana rugosa; assembly: GCA_018402905.1. Taxonomy (NCBI): domain Eukaryota; kingdom Metazoa; phylum Chordata; class Amphibia; order Anura; family Ranidae; genus Glandirana; species Glandirana rugosa. The sequence goes on along the minus strand of BLSH010325233.1, from coordinate 158,514 downwards.
ATTTACCAACCCAAACTACCAAGAACAGATCTCGTCCTAACTTAATATGTTTTTTACTACTAACTTAGGTACCATCGACAATCCAACAGTTCTGTGGAATGCCCACAAGGCCTGCATGAGAGGCTTGTTTATTAAATTGGGAGCCAATGAGAAAAAACTACATGCACTTACCATCAATAAATTACTAGACCAAATCAGAACTCTTGAACAAGCACACAAAGCGCAACAATTCCCGCTACTACTGGCTGACCTCACTAAAGCCAGACAAGCCCTAAGCTATCACTTGCATGCACAATTTGATAATCAAATTACAAGACTCAGATTACAACACTACGTGCACCAGAATATGCCAGGCGCATACCTTGCTGAGCAACTCAAACGCAAAGCCGAGCAATCCAGAATCCCTTATCTCACAACACCTTTGGGGTCCCGTCTTACTAACCCCAAAGACATAGCAAACAGCTTCAAATCATACTACTCTGTGCTGTACAATTTAACTGATCCCACATCCAGTCTGCCACCTATGCCTCAAGACATTTTGGATTTTTTGCAAAAAATACATCTGCCATCACTTACCCCTGATCAACACCAGGATCTCTCAGCCCCGTTTACCACTACCAAAATCGAATTTGCTATTAATAAGCTACCACTGCACAAGGCACCTGGACCTGATGGCTTTAATGCTGAGTATTATACTGTAAATGCTACACTAAAACCTTAGCAACACACCTATGCAATTTATTTAACTACATCGCAACCACAGGGTCCATCCCTCCGGAATCTTTACAAGCCACCATAGTTACTTTACCTAAACCAGGCAAGCCTACTGACAGCCCAGCCAACCATAGACCCATTTCCTTATTAAACACTGATACCAATCTGTTTGTGAAACTAATCGCAATGAGACTGGCTCCTATTCTGCCTGGTTTGATACATCAAGATCAGGTGGATTTGTCAACAGCAGACAGGCCTCAGACGGCACTCGCAGATTCATTAACATGATACAATGGGATGAGTTTCATCAAACGCTTCTCTGCTTATCTCCCTTGATGCCGAGAAGGCATTTAATAGGGTTGATTGGACCTACCTGAAAGCAGTCTTACAAAATTAGCTTTTCTGGCATCATTTTGCAAGCCATATTATCTCTCTATACCTCCCCCACTGCCAGAGTACTCACATCCGGACTCCTCTCTGATCCCTTCTGTATAACCAATGGTACGAGGCAAGGGTGCCCCCTATCACCGCTTATATTCGATCTTATAATGGAACCCCTGGCCCAAGCTATTAGAGGCAATACCGAGATTCAGGGCCTTACCATAGGAGACGTCACGCACAAAATAGGCCTTTATGCCGACTATGTCATAATAGTCATATCAGACCCGATACCCTCACTCCCAGCGTTGCATAACACCTTACTTCAGTTCTGTAAAATCTCATTATATAAAATAAACTAACACAAATCTAGCATGCTATGTATAGGTATGAACAAAGTTTGAAATCAGAAATTACTAAACTGACCCCCTTCTTGTGGGCTGCAAACTCTACGCTGACATATTTGGGCACACAGCTTACTGTCCCCGCGTCCAGGCTGCTACCTACTAACTTTAACAATCTGGCAACCAAGCTGTTAGCAACTACATCTGAACTCCAACACTCTCATGCCTCATGGGCAGGTAAAACTGCCATTGCTAAAATGTTCTTGCTCCCGCATATTCTCTACACTTTTCAGACACTACCCATACCCTTCCGGAAATCTCAAATTCGGAAGCTCCAATCGATCATCAACGACTTCATATGGGGGGAAATGCCCTTGCCTAAAACTCAATACACTCTGCGCATCTGTAACCTCAGGGGGAATGGGAGCACCGAATGTTCAAGCTTACTATAACACTTCAATATTAGACCAAACCAAGACATGATGGAATCCAGCCTTTCCCACTAACTGATATCAAATCGAACATACAGCTTTACCCCATCTTCCCAAACTGGTTATCGCTGCTTTTGGGACACCACGGAGGTCATTACCACTTAAACACGATTAATACCACCCTCAAAGCTTTCAAAGCATTCATGCAAACGTTCAACGGGATTTCACATTCCGTTTCCAGACATATGAAACCAGGAATAAGTGAACATCTGTTCTGCAAACTTATTTAAAGTCTGTGTGTCACTTTAAATGAAACCGTGAATCAGTGCACATCTGTTCTGCACAATTATTTAAAGTCTGTGTGTCACTTTAAATGAAACCGTGAATCGGTGCACATCTGTTCTGAAAAATTCTTTAAAGTCTGTGTCACTTTAAATGAAACCGTGAATCAGTGCACATCTGTTCTTCACACATCTGTTTAGTCTGTGTCACTTTTATTATAGCCGCTAATCAGTGCACATCTGTTCTTCACACTTCTGTTTAGTCTGTGTCACTTTTATTATAGCTGCTAATCAGTGCACATCTGTTCTTCACACTTCTGTTTAGTCTGTGTCACTTTTATTATAGCCGCTAATCAGTGCACATCTGTTCTTCACACAGAACAGATGTTATGCACCAGAACAGATGTTATTCACACAGAACATCTGTTCTGCACACATCTGGAAATAGTTTAGAACACTTTACCTAAAACCGGGGAGGAATCATACACCTGTTCTTCAAACATCTGGAATCTACTGTTTGCAGATGTTTGAAGAACAGTGATATCATATCAGTGATATAATATCACTGTTCTGAAAACATCTGCAAACTGTGTGTGAAGAGCGAAACCATATGCCTGTTCTTGATGTTTGAAGAACAGGTGTATGGTTCCTCCCCGGTTTTAGGTAAAGTGTTCTAAACTATTTCCAGATGTGTGCAGAACAGATGTTCTGTGTGAATAACATCTGTTCTGGTACTGAACATCTGTTCTGTGTGAAGAACAGATGTGCACTGATTAGCGGCTATAATAAAAGTGACACAGACTAAACAGAAGTGTGAAGAACAGATGTGCACTGGTTCACGGTTTCATTTAACCACTTAAGGACCGGAAGGATTTCCAGCTTTAGGACCGGAGCCCTTTTTGCGATTCGGCGCTGCGTCGCTTTAACTGACAATTGCGCGGTCGTGCGACGTTGTACCCAAACGAAATTTGCGTCCTTTTTTTCCCACAAATAGAGCTTTATTTTGGTGGTATTTGATCCCCTCTGCGTCATTTCTGATCGCCGCTATAAACAAAAGAAGAGCGACAATTTTGCAAAAAAACCCAAATTTCTTACTTTTTGCTAAAATACAAATCCAAAAAAAATATATAAAAAAACATTTTTTTTCACCGTTTTTGGCCGATTTATATTCTTCCACATATTTGCGATAAAAAAAAAATCGCAATTGGTGTTTATTGATTGGTTTGCGCAAAAGTGGTCGCGTTTACGGGTGATGAGAATTCATTTTTGGGGTTTTTATTTATTTATATTTTTGTTTACTAATAATATCGGCGATCTGCAATTTTTTGCGGTACTGCGATATTTCAGCGGACATGTCGGACCATTTTGACACTTTTTTGGGACCATTGGCATTTATACAGCGATCAGTGCTATAAAAATGCACTCATTACTGTGTAAATGTCATTGGCAGTGAAGGGGTTAACCTGCAGGGGGCGCTCTAAGGGTTAACTATGTTCCCTGGGCGTGTTCTAACTGTATGGGGACTGCCCTAACAGGAGAAGGGAAGTGGTCACAGCCTTCATGTACAGGAAGGCTGTGATCACAGCCCTTCCCTCTTCACAGAGCGGAGGTCCGTGTTTACTTACACGGACCTCCGCTCCTTCGCTCCGGGGGGGCCATGGCGGGTAGCCGGCGGCAATCGAAGCCGCCGCACCCGCTCCCCGGCCCTCCCCGGACACAGTGAGCGCGCGGGCGCGCCTCCGGCGGCGCGCACGCGCTCACTAGGCGCGATCACGCGGCCGCCGTCAGATGACGGCGATCCGTGTTACAGAGCCACTTTGCCGCCGTCAATTGCCGATTGACGGTCGGCAAGTGGTTAAAGTAACACACAGCCTTTAAAGAATTTTGCAGAACAGATGTGCACTGATTCACGGTTTCATTTAAAGTGACACACAGACTTTAAAGAATTTTGCATAACAGATGTTCACTTATTCCCGGTTTCATTTAAAGTGACACACACATTTTGCAGAACAGTGATATGGGTACTCCCGGCTTATTTATACTTTTTTGACACAGTTTGAAGATGATTTTAGAACAGTTCTATGGCTTCTAATGTTAATTAATACTTTTCAGACCCAGTTTTAAGATGATCCCCATTCACCTCCATTTTTGCTTTTTTATGTTTTTATTTTTTAAAAATATTTAAAGTTATTTCCCTGTCCCCATTTCTTTGTAGGTCACTTGTCCCACCCTTACCCCCATTTTCCTTCCTTTTGCAGACCTCTAGGACTTTCCTGGACTTTTTTACAGCATTTTTAAGATTTTTCATTAAAATTACCAGAACCCTGGACCCGAACCCGGACTTTTTTTGAAAAGTCCGGGTCCGGGTCCCGGACACCCCAAAGTTCGGTACGGACCCGAACTTTACAGTCCAGGTTCGCTCAACTCTAGATCCTACACATTTGGTTTGCTTACACCTGTCTGTATTGTACCAAAATAACACTAAATGATGTAATGTGTTACACAACCTTGTGTTACATGAACATTTTCAATAAAATTCTTTGTAACTAAAAACCCCCATGATGTACATCCATTGTCAGTCACATCATCTAGTAATGTAGATCCACACCAATTGCATCGCCAGATACCCACTGACCCACCAAAAGAAAAGAACTATGTCCAGCTCCTTTATTTACATGACCAAAAATTCCCTTCATCTATATGTAGCACCCCACTAGTTAGGTGCGGGGTTGTCAGGTACAATTAGTTCTTTTTGGGCTCCTCTGTAATCTGTGGAGCAATGATTGATTGTTTTGGACTGATTAGGATCCCACAGGCTACAGGATTCACCCTGCCATCTGCAAAGCTCAAAACATAGGAGTGGATAGCCTGAATATTTATGAGGTCTCAGTCAATTCCTGGGGAGGGTGACCAGTAGGTGGCTGCAAAGCACATAAATAGTCTGTGGGCTGGAGCAGTTCTTGTTCTTGTGTTGGAGGAGAAGTTCTTAGCTTGAAGGGCTGTTGCTCTCCCAGACAGCCCAGCTGAGAGTTACCTGAACTCACCAAGCTCACAGCTATATTACAGCTTAGGAGGCTACTTGCTAAGAATCTTTGAAGCTAAAAAAGGGGGATTTCTTCAGGATCCAATCTAAACAAATGTCTGTCTGATGCTAGAGAGAGGCATCCAGGTACCTGAGGGCAGGATCTGGGTGACTGTTGTTGTGGGTAACCCCTGGTGCACTTATATTAAGGCTTGCCTGGCTTGGAACATAACTTATGGTGTCCCAGTGCTGTCCATTCCCTGAGCTACCTCTGCAGAGTGAAGATGGCCCTCCTAGTACTGTTTAGTGTCCTATCCAAGTTCAGCAATAAATACAGAAATACAGAGAAATGTTTCATCTGCAAGAATGCTGATTGATTTCTGAGCAAATGCAGCAGATGGAGATACCAGGTACCCCATCCCTCCACATTGAGTCCCCCATCCATGACAGATAGACATGCCTTTTGCTGGTTAAAGACCTCTGCAGATCTTTTTATACATAGTACCCATAGAGTGAGAATTGTTCAGCTCTTTATACAGGACAAGGAATGTGGGCACACCCAGTGCCATGTTGTGTTAGAGATTAATGACCTCTGAACAGTCTATACAGGTGGAGGTGAGTTATATTACTAGAAATCCCTCCCCCCTCCTTTTCCTGGAATCTGGAAGAACATTATATGAGACGAGGCAGAAAACAATCTTTGCTCCCTTCTGGTCTTCATAGGATAAGAAGAAGTTGGACGCTGCCAGTGCCGTGTTTCCAGGTTTTCTCTTTCAGAATCTTCTGTGATCTGACTCTTCACCTTTCTAGAAATATCTTCAGGTCTCTTCATTGTCGGAAAGTACAAACAATCTGATTGGAGGATGTATGGGCAGATCTAACAAGGTGAGACCCCACTGATTATTCTTCTGACTGCTCTAAGCAAGCGGAGTTCCAGATTCTGAGAGCCAATCAGTAAATAGGAACTCCGCTCACAGCACTCTAATTCCAAATAGACCCAAAGTTTGTATATTGTGTACTCTCCATATAGATAGTGTATACATGGATGGTGTATAGAGAGGAGAGTCTGTATATTGTGTACTCTCCATATAGATAGTGTATACATGGATGGTGTATAGAGAGGAGAGGAGAGTCTGTATATTGTGTACTCTCCATATAGATAGTGTATACATGGATGATGTATAGAGAGGAGAGGAGTCTGTATATTGTGTACTCTCCATATAGATAGTGTATACATGGACAGTGTATAGAGAGGAGAGTCTGTATATTGTGTACTCTCCATATAGATAGTGTATACATGGACGGTGTATAGAGAGGAGAGTCTGTATATTGTGTACTCTCCATATAGATAGTGTATACATGGACGGTGTATAGAGAGGAGAGGAGTCGGTATATTGTGTCCTCTCCATATAGATAGTGTATACATGGATGGTGTATAGAGAGGAGAGGAGTCTGTATATTGTGTATTCTCCATATAGATAGTGTATACATGGTGTATAGAGGAGAGTCTGTATATTGTGTACTCTCCATATAGATAGTGTATACATGGACGGTGTATAGAGAGGAGAGGAGAGTCTGTATATTGTGTACTCTCCATATAGATAGTGTATACATGGATGGTGTATAGAGAGGAGAAGTGTCTGTATATTGTGTACTCTCCATATATAGATAGTGTATACATGGATGGTGTATAGAGAGTAGAGGAGTCTGTATATTGTGTATTCTCCATATAGATAGTGTATACATGGACGGTGTATAGAGAGGAGAGGAGTCTGTATATTGTGTACTCTCCATATAGATAGTGTATACATGGACGGTGTATAGAGAGGAGAGTCTGTATATTGTGTACTCTCCATATAGATAGTGTATACAGGGATGGTGTATAGAGAGGAGTCTGTATATTGTGTACTCTCCATATAGATAGTGTATACATGGATGGTGTATAGAGAGGAGAGGAGTCTGTATATTGTGTATTCTCCATATAGATAGTGTATAAATGGATGGTGTATAGAGAGGAGAAGTGTCTGTATATTGTGTACTCTCCATATATAATTAGTGTATACATGGACGGTGTATAGAGAGGAGAGAAGAGTCTGTATATTGTGTACTCTCCATATAGATAGTGTATACATGGATGGTGTATAGAGAAGAGGAGTCTGTATATTGTGTATTCTCCATATAGATAGTGTATACATGGACGGTGTATAGAGAGGAGAGTCTGTATATTGTGTACTCTCCATATAGATAGTGTATACATGGACGGTGTATAGAGAGGAGAGTCTGTATATTGTGTACTCTCCATATAGATAGTGTATACATGGACAGTGTTTAGAGAGGAGAGGAGAGTCTGTATATTGTGTACTCTCCATATAGATAGTGTATACATGGATGGTGTATAGAGAGTAGAGGAGTCTGTATATTGTGTACTCTCCATATAGATAGTGTATACATGGATGGTGTATAGAGAGGAGAGTATTTATATTGTGTACTCTCCATATAGATAGTGTATACATGGACGGTGTATAGAGAGGAGAGGAGAGTCTGTATATTGTGTACTCTCCATATAGATAGTGTATACATGGATGTTGTATAGAGAGGAGAGTCTGTATATTGTGTACTCTCCATATAGATAGTGTACACATGGACGGCGTATAGAGAGGAGAGGAGTCGGTATATTGTGTACTCTCCATATAGATAGTGTATACATGGATGGTATATAGAGAGGAGAGTCTGTATATTGCGTACTCTCCATATAGATAGTGTATACATGGACGGTGTATAGAGAGGAGAGGAGTCTGTATATTGTGTACTCTCCAAATAGATAGTGTATACATGGATGGTGTATAGAGAGGAGAGGAGAGTCTGTATATTGTGTATTCTCCATATAGATAGTGTATACATGGATGGTGTATAGAGAGGAGAGGAGTCTGTATATTGTGTACTCTCCATATAGATAGTGTATGGTGTATAGAGGAGAGGAGTCTGTATATTGTGTACTCTCCATATAGATAGTGTATACATGGATGGTGTATAGAGAGGAGAGTCTGTATATTGTGTACTCTCCATATAGATAGTGTATACATGGACGGTGTATAGAGGAGTCTGTATATTGTGTACTCTCCATATACATAGTGTATACATGGATGGTGTATAGAGAGGAGAGGAGTCTGTATATTGTGTACACTCCATATGGGAACTTGAAAAATTTAAAAGTGCATATTTTGAAGGCTTATATGCAAGTGATTGGGCATACAATGGTTATGGGGGTCCGGTTATTGTCCTGGAAGACATGTATCAGTGAAAAAAAGGGTGGAAAAAATGTAATTTGTAAATGAGCAGTGATTTATTGATTCTTAAAATGAAAGCATAAAAGAAAATCCTTCCAATATTGTGGCTGGGGGTCCCCTTAGTCTACCTGTAAAGTGGTACATCTGTACCATGTATAGAATCTGCTGCAGAAATAATTGCATTTATGACGCAAAAAAATGACATTTTCCCTGCAAGCTTCCTTTACTTTGTAAGCAACAGCTTGGGGAGCGAGTCTGTATGATGAGGCCACAATGTAGTGCTCTGGGAACAAGATTAGAGATTTCTTTGAATAAATTCTGGTGTCTCTTCCACAGACTTTGGATAGAAGTAACGGATGCTGAATAATGTGGCTTTGGGCATTGGTGGCGCCTTCACATCATAACCCTTTAGAGATGCTATTGATGAAAGCAAGAATTTGCTTTGCTGTAAAAAAAAAAAATTGATTCACCTGTCAAACCGGTGCTGAAAATAGTTTTTTGGGTGTTAGTGGCACCTTCACACCGTAACCCTATAGAGGTTCTCTTGATGAAAGTAAGAATTTGCCGTGCTGTCAAAAATTGCAATGATATGCACCTGGCAAATAGGTGCAGAAAAATTGGTCTTCGGTTTTTAATTGTGCCCATGAAACCTATACCAAAAACATTCTTCCAGATGAAATGAACACCGACAATGCCCGGCAGTCCTGCTGAGATTCCACATGCCAAAAACACTTAATTGGTGACATCTGCATCAGGGGCTTCATAGCTGATGGTAATCCAGGACTGATTCATTTTGAAAAAGTCAGACGGTCCACGGAGTCTATGATCAGTAACAAAACCCCCAGCAGCACTGAATGCCCATTTGGAAAGCACTCTGGATTCAGGGCATCCCAGCAGCTCAATAGCATACTGGGCAAGTTCTGGCCAGTGGTCTATTCTCATGACCCAGTAAGCCAGTGGATCGTCGACTGTAAAGCTCTCCATCTCTGTTTTTGCCCTTAGATAATCATCCTCCATGTGATGCAGATGGGATGTGGAAGCTTATTACAACACACGCATGATACCTACTACTGCCAAGCTGTTTAAAAGCATCTAAACGTATATAGCAGAAAATGCAAAGATACGGGGGTTTGGTCACACTGAATGGCCATGAAGTGCTTTAGCCCTCTGACTGCTACAAAGTACGCCGTTACCAGTGGGAACCTACACTAACCTTAGAGTGAATGATCCTATCTCTTAAACCATGGAAGCAAACACTTCTCTTTATGGGAGGCCAGGGGACTCATCCCAGAGATCAGTTGGACACTGATTGGGGGTAATTAAGGAGGTTTAGGATCACCAGCCCAAAAGGTCTGGTCAGGACTTCAACATACAAAAAGATCCATATTTGGGGGGAACCCCCTACCAAACACATGGTGCTGCTTGTAAGACCAATAGACAAAAAAATACATATTACCTGATACTTACTCCTGCCAGGATGTTTAAAAGCATCTAAACGTATATAGCAAAAAATGCAAAGATACGGGGGTTTGGTCACACTGAATGGCCATGAAGTGCTTAAGCCCACTGACTGCTGCAAAGTACCCCGTTTTAACAGTGGGTAAACCATGGAAGCAAACACTTCTCTTTATAAGAGACCAGAGGACTCATCTCAGAGATCAGGTGGACACTGGAGTAATTAAGGAGGATGGGGTTCACCACACCAATCAGTGTCCACCAGATCTCTTGGATGAGTCCTCTGGTCTCCCATAAAGAGAAGCGTTTGATTCCATGGTTTAAGAGATAGGATCATTTATAGGATAGGATAGGATCCAGGTTAGTGTAGGAATCCACAGTTAAAATGGGGTACTTTGCAGCAGTCAGTGGGCTTAAGCACTTCATGGCCATTCAGTGTGACCAAACCACCGTATTTTTTGCTATATACGTTTAGATGCTTTTAATCAGCCTGGCAGGAGTAAGTATCATGTGTGCGCTGTAATATGTATTTTTTTTGTCTATTGGTCTTACAAGCAGCACCATGTGTTTGGTAGGCTGCCCCCCCCCCCTTTAAGGTGTCCTCGAGATTTCATCTTCTGCACTCTCTGTGATGACGGGATGAGTTCCGAGACTTTACCTTTATAATGGTTGTCACGGAGGGTTTTCAACCAATTGTGATCCTTCTCCTTTATGCCACATTTTCTTGGGTCCTTTCACAGGCTTTGAAGCATTAGGAAGCCCATCCACCGCAAATTTGCTGAGGCATGAGAAGCAGACTCTTTGGGGTCACTCAGGATAACAGTATCTGGAGCTGCCTCCTCCCAGCCATGTACTACTCCCAAGGGTTCTGGGTATGGAAAGCCATTGCTTACTGTTTGATGTATGTCTTTCTCTGCTTCGATGCCTCCAAAACTGCCAGAATCATCCTCCTCTCTCTCCTCTTGTGTGTTCTATGGCATAGGAACGATTGTGTCAGCATAAAGTGGGCCTTGAGAGGACAAGAAGTCCTCCTCTTTCTCCTGCTGCTCTGCCTCGAGTTCCCTGTCCATAATGCCATGCAGAGTCTGCTCCAGCAGGAATACAACAGGAATTATGCCACTGATGCATGCATTGTCATGGCTCAGAATCCTTGTGGCCTCCTCAAATGATGACAGTACAGTGCCATTGGCGCAGGGAAAAAAGCTGAGCTGGCCTGAGCCTGTAGTTATGCCATACTCATGCAGTTACTCATTGATGGCCCTCTGCTGCATGTACAGCCACTGCAGCATTGCCAAAGTCAAGTTCCCCCTGGTGAGCATGTCACAAATCAGGCAGTTTATGGGCAGGTGGAATTCCTGCTGAATTTCAGCCAACCCTGGGTACCTATTTAGGAAATGCTGCACTACCAAATTGAGGAGATGTGTCAACTTTCCCTGTCTAAGGGTGGACAGGAGGTTTATGACATTATCGCACACCATCATTCCTGGCTCCAGCTGGCGTGAAGTGAACCAACTCTGGACCTGTCCCTGCAGAGCTGCAAGAATCTCTGCTCCTGTGTGGTTCCTGTCCCCTAGACACACCAGCTGAAGCACTGCATGGCACCTTTTAGCCTGACTCATTGAATAATCCTTTGAATGCTTAGGAGTACTTGAGATTCATAGGACAATTCAGCACAGGAGGGCATGGAGTAGGAGGAGGAGGGAATAGAACTGACAAATCTAACACCATCACCAGCTGTTTGGAGACGTTGGGGCACAACAAGCTACAGAACTGAGCCCTGTCCTGCATTCTTCCGAGTTGCAAACAGCATTACCCAGTGTTCTGTGAACTAAATATTTTGTCCCTGCCCATGCTTGCTGGACCATGTGTCAGCAGTAGAGTTGAGCGAACCTCTGGAAGTTCGGGTTCTGCTGGTCCGTCCGAACTTCGGGACAAAGTCCGGGTCCGGGTCCGGACGGAACCCGAACGATCGCGGGCCTGGGCCTGAAACAGGGCTTCAAGCCTGCCTGGTCGTCTTGGGCTTGAAGGTCTCCAAGCGAGTTGAGATGACGACTGTGTACCAGGTCGTTCGTACCCGTCCCTGTTTTATAAATCAAGTGTCTTGTGACCCATTACGACAAACGTTGAGCCTTCTTACGTCCTGTCCCGAGTCAAGACATCGAACAACACGGGGTTGCAGAGGTTTGTCGACCACTACCACAATCTAAACAGTCAAGATAAGGGAGGAGGAGGATGAGGTACGGGAGGACACGACTTAACAGGATACTTAGAGTTCATGAGGATTCGTAAGTTTCCTAATAAGTTACTC
>BLSH010325233.1:126333-138281 GCA_018402905.1 Glandirana rugosa | reverse complement strand
GGAGCAGGGTGGGTTGTCCTGGGGGGTCTGCACTGATGGAGGGGTGGTGGTATGACCTGGGGGTCTGTACTGATGGAGGGGGGGTGGTTTGTCCTAGGCGGGTCTGTACTGATAGGGGATGGGTTGTCCTGGGGGTCTGTAATGATGGAGCAGGGTGGGTTGTCCTGGGGGGTCTGCACTGATGGAGGGGTAGTGGTATGACCTGGGGGGTCTGTACTAATGGAGGGGGGTGGTTTGTCCTAGGGGGCTCAGTTCTAGTGGAGCGCTGGTTGGTCCTGGGGGGTTTGTCCTGGGGGGTCTGTACTTAGTGAGGGGGATCTATATTGCGGGAGGGGAGTCTGTACTGGGGGAGGGGATCTGTACTGAGTGAGGAAGGTGCGTACTGAGTGAGGGGGATCTATGCTGGGGGTGACACCAACCCTAGTGACGGCACTGGTAATCACTACACAGACACACTCCATGGATACACTATAATATACTGCAATATACTGTGTCAAACATGTAGTAGCGCAAAGAAATATACTATGTTAAATGTGTACTAATGCAATGAAATATACGGCGTTAAACTTGAGGTAACGTACAAAACTATATGGTGTTAAACTTTCAGTAACACAATGAAATATATGGAGGTAAACTTGCAGGAACTCACAGAACTATATGGCGTTAAACTTGCAGAAATGCAATGAAATATATGGCATTAAACTTGCAGTAATGCAATGAAATGTATAGCATTAAACTTTCAGTAATGCACAGAATTATATGGCGTTAAACTTGCAGTGATGCAATGAACTATACAGTGTTAAACTTGCAGTAAATCACAGAACTATATAGCATTGAACTTGCAGTAACGCAAAGAAATATATGGCATTAAACTTGCAGTCATACACAGAACTATATAGCGTTAAACATTTCAGTAATGCAATTAAATACACAGCGTTAAATGGTCACTACACTGACACTTTCTGAACTTTCCCTAGATACACACTAATGTAAAGATGAATTGTGTTCAATACACTACAATCACACTATCTGAACTGTCCCTACTCTAGATACACACTAATGTAAAGATGAATGACTCATCACTACACTACACTGACACTATCTGAACTGTCCCTATTATAGATACACACTAATGTAAAGATGAATGGTGTTCAATACACTACACTGACACTATATGAACTGTCCCTATTATAGATACACACTAATGTAAAGATGAATGGTGTTCAATACACTCACACTATCCCTAGATTCACACTAAACTAATATTCTACACTGACAAAAGAATCACAATATCACACTAACTGTCTACTAGCACTGACCATAGCCCTGTTCTATCTCTCTCCATGCCAAAATCACACTGAAAATGGCTGCTTATACTTTTATAGTGTGGGGCGGGACTAAGAGCAATGAGCCATGATTGGATAGAGTCATCATGACAGTGTCCAATCATGGCCCTGACAGTGCTCTGTGCCCTGATTGGGCAAAGTATTCACAGCTTCAGCCAATCAGGACTTTCAATACACTGTGCAGCAGTGCAGTGCATTGTGGTCATTTGGTGGGCCAAACTAATGGTTGAATGACCCGATAATTTGGTTGTCTGGTGAACAGACGAACAACCAATGTTTGGCCTGGATTCATGCTCAGGCCGATCCGTTCGCCCATCCCTAGTCAAGAACCATGAATCAGACAGAGACCGAAAATGCAGTAAAATCACACCTTTTAATATGATAGTAAAAATTGTACAGATAAGTAAACATAGTCAAAACATAGCCAGGGTTCATAACCAAAGCAGATAGCCAGAACAAACCAGTAAATTAGGAAGACAGGGATCAGCATAGTCAGAGGCAGCAGATAGGATCAGGAACACGAAGGGACATAAGCCAATCAAGTCTTCAACAGGAACACAGCATAGAGTCCCCAGATATGTTTGACCAAGGCAAAGGAATGGAAGGAATGAATTGGGCACTTTAAATAGCAAAAAAGGGGCTGACTTTAGGCTAGACGACTGAGCAGGAAATGATCATTAGGTGAGCCTCTGTGGAATGATGAGTGCTGACAATTAACCAACAGCTGAGCAACCTGAGTACTGAAAAGGGAGTACTGAGAGCCCAGTACTGACAGTACCCCTCCTCAATGATTCCTCCCCCTCAGAGGACCACCAGGTTTGAGGGGAAAACAACTATGGAAAGCATGGAGGAGGACAGGAGCATGTACGTCCGATAATGAAACCCAAGAGCGTTCCTCTAGACAGCACCCTTTCCAATGAACCAGGTATTGTATATGCCCACAGAACTTATGGGCATCAATGATCAATTGTATCTCATACTGTTCATTGTTCTCAACCTGAATCAGGCAAGGATATGGTACTGAGGTGGTGAAACGGTTGCACACCAAAGGTTTAATAAGGAGACATGAAATACATGCGAAATACGCATGTTAGAAGCAAGGTCTAATGCGTAAGCACCTGGTTTAAACCTACAGAGAATATGGAAAGGCCCAATAAACCGTGGTGCTAGTTTCTTTGAGGGAACATGGAGTCAGAGGTTATGAGATGACATGTAGACCCCAACCAGGTAGTAAGGTGCAGGTAGGCATCTGTGGTCAGGAAGTAGTCTGTACCTATCCCTGGCACATTGCAAGGACTCTTGGACCTGCACCCAAGTGGAACAAAGATAACAGAGATGCTCCTCTAACACATGAATTCTTTGAGGAACTAATGAGTCAGGCAACATGGATGGTTGGAAACCACAATTTGCCATAGTGGTATCGATGGCACTATTGTGAGCAAATTCCACCCAAAAAAAGGTCTGACCAGTTATTATGGTGGTCATAAACTGCTCCGAGGCTTGGTTGGCTCATTCTGTGGCCCCACCGGACTGCAGGTGAAATGCAGAGGAGAAGGAAAGCTGAATTACCAACTGTGCACAAAAGGCTCACCAAAACCTGGAGACAAACTGGCTTCCTCTGTCCAAGATGGTAACCTTGGGTAGCCCATGTAAGAGAAAGATCTCCTGAAAGATCTTCAGTTCCTGCTTGTTCTTGGGGCATTTTCCCTTCAGTTTTGTCTTCAGCAAGTGAAATGCATGCTCAAACAGATTCAGGTCAGGTGATTGACTTGGCCATTGCATAACATTCCACTTCTTTCCCTTAAAAATCTCTTTGGTTGCTTTTGCAGTATGCTTCGGGTCATTGTCCATCTGCACTGTGAAGCGCCGTCCAATGAGTTCTGAAGCATTTGGCTGAATATGAGCCGATAATATTGCCCGAAACACTTCAGAATTCATCCTGCTGCTTTTGTCAGCAGTCACATCATCAATAAATACAAGAGAAGCAGTTCCATTGGCAGCCATACATGCCCACGCCATGGCACTACCACCACCATGCTTCACTGATGAGGTGGTATGCTTGGATCAAGAGCAGTTCCTTTCCTTCTCCATTCTCTTCTCTTCCCATCACTCTGCTACAAGTTGATCTTGGTCTCATCTGTCCATAGGATGTTCTTCCAGAACTGTGAAAGCTTTTTTAGATGTTGTTTGGCAAACTCTAATCTGGCCTTCCTGTTTGATGCTCACCAATGGTTTACATTTTGTGATGAACCTTCTGTATTCACTCTGGTGAAGTCTTCTCTTGATTGTTGACTTTGACACACATACACCTACCTCCTGGAGAGTGTTCTTGATCTGGCCAACTGTTGTGAAGGGTGTTTTCTTCACCAGGGAAAGAATTCTTCGGTCATCCACCACAGCTGTTTTCCATGGTCTTCTGGGTCTTTTGGTGTTGCTGAGCTCACCGGCGCGTTCTTTCTTTTTAAGGATGTTGCAAAAAGTTGATTTGACCACAACTAATGTTTTTGTTATCTCTCTGATGGGTTTGTTTTGTAATTTCAGCCTAATGAAGGCTTGCTTCACTAATAGTGACAGCTCTTTGGATCTCATATTGAGAGTTGACCGCAACATGTTCCAAATGCAAATAGCACACTTGAACTGAACTCTGGTCCTTTTATCTGCTCCTTGTAAATGGGATAATGAGGGAATAACACACACCTGGCCATGGAACAGCTGAGTACCCAATTGTTCCATTACATTTGGTCCCTTAAAAAGTGTGAGGCACATATACAAACTGTTGTAATTCCTAAACCATTCACCTGATTTGGATGTAAATACCCTCCTATTAAAGCTGAACGTCTGCAGTTAAAGCACATCTTGTTTGTTTCATTTCAAATCCATTGTCGTGGTGTATAGAGCCAAAAAGATTAGAATTGTGTCGATGTCCCAATATTTATGGACCTGACTGTACATGTATACACACAGCGTATTGAGTGTACACTATATATCAGTGCATTCAGGGGTGTACGGTATATAGTACAGTGTAGTGCGATGTTAAAAATACCCATTGTGTCAGGAAGGCCATAAAGGAAAGGCAGGTGCTCCCAGGCCACTAAAAGAGGGCAAGCAACCTCTGTGTCTTCAGTGGTGGTGGCAGATATGGTGCATCCTCTGCAGGCGGGTCATGCTTGTCCTTTTTTAATGCTGTTGGACGTTCTTTTGAGCCACAATATGCAGAAGATTTAATAGAGTGGATAACAAAGCTGTCCTCATCCTCCTCATCCTCTGTCACCCAGGCTTGTACAAGTTTGCCTTCCAGCGAATCTGGAAAAGTGGCCTATTCTACCAGATTCTTGTCCAGTTACTCCTTTTGTAGCCCCACCATCATGCATGGAGGAGTCACCTGAGTTGTTCGACCAACGTGTCGGTTACATGCTCATGGAGAATGCGCAGCAGTTTGAGCTCCGATTTTGGTTCCCAGGTTGAGGAAGGGAATAGCGTGAGCCTAGAGACAGGGGGTGCCGCAAAAGGACAAGAAACTAGCAGTCATTTTCCCCCAGCTGCAGCATACTGCCAAGTTTGCTCCAGTGACAAGAAGTAAGGGGATGATGAGGACACGGACTGTACTTGGGTGCCTGAGAGAAGAGAGGAGTAAAGTGAGGAGGCGGCCCAACTCCAATAAGGCAGGATGTCCTCCAGGGGCAAGCTTAAGGGCAGCCACCCAATTGCATCAGACCTCAGAGCTTCACAAGTGCAGGGCACTGCTGCCTCCCCATCGACCTCCAACATTTCTTTGTGGGCATTTTTCAGTACATGTGCAGTAGATCGCACCATTGTCATTTGCAATCTATGTCTGAAGCGGGTCAAGCACAGCCAGGACTCCAGCCGCTTGGGCACTACTGTCTTGACAAGACATATGAGGAACAGCCATGTAGTCTGTTGGCAAGAAAACCTGAATAACCCACACCAGAAAACAAGGCAGACTTCTCCTTGCTCCTCATCTGGCATCTCAACCCCTGCTTTACCTGCAGTCCTCTCCAAAACCTGCACTGAGAGGAATGAAGGTGTAGCAATGCATGTCACAACTAATACCAATCTGCTAGCAGTACACCACCGGGTGAAATTAGCAGGCAAATATCCCTATCCCAGTTGTTGAACCATAAAGAGAAATACTGTCCCAGCCATCCACATGCTCAGTGTCTTAATGCTAGCTTAGTCAAATTGCTAGCACTCCAACTGCTGCTTTTTCAGCTGGTAGACTCTGCCCCTTTCATGAATTTGTGGAATGTGCTGCCCCACAATGGCAGGTTCCCAAAAGACATTTCTTTTCACATAAGGCCATTCCAGCTTTCTACCGTCATGTGGAAGGCAATGTTTTGGCCTCGCTGGACAGTATGGTCAGCAGTAGGGTTCATATTACCGCTGACTCATGGTCCAGTAGGCATGGCCAGGGACATTACCTTTCCTTCACGGCGCATTGGGTAAGTCTGCTGGCAGCTGGGAAGGATGCAGGACAGGGTTCAGTTTTGGAAATAGTTCTGCCACCCCGCTTCCAAAAAGCTGGTGGTGATTTTGCCACATCCACCTCCTCCACCCCTCATCTTCTACCTCTGTGGCCTCTTCTGCAGAATTGTCCTCTGAACCTGCAGTGCTCCCTAAATGTTCAAGGGGCTATGCAGCAGTCAGGCTAAAAGATGCCATGCAGTGTTTGAGTTAGTCTGCCTTGGGGACAGGAGCCACACTGGGGAAAAGATTCTTTCAGCTTTGCGAGGGCAGGCTCAGAGGTGGTTGACGCCATGGCAGCTTGAGCCAGGAATGGTTGTATGCAACTATGGCACCAACCTTCTCTCTGCCCTCCAACTGGGACAATTGACACTTGTTCCATGCCTGGCACATGTCTTGAATTTGGTGGTGCAGCATTTCTAGACCAGGTACCCAGGATTACCAGATATCCTGAGGAAGGCCAGAAAAGTCTGTGGTCATTTCCGGCGTTCATACAATGCCAGTGCCCAGCTGGCTGACATCCAGCTGGAATTCAACCTGTCCAACAACCGCCTCATTTGTGACATGCTCATCAGGTGGAACTCAACATTGGCAATGCTGCAGCAGCATCAATGAGTACATCTGTGGAACCAGGACAGGCTCAGGGGAGATTGGCTTTTTTTCGCCACTTCAGTGGCTAATGATCAAGGATGCATGCACTGTCCTGTCACCATTTGAGGAGGCCACAAGGATGGTGAGCAGCGACAATGCATGCATCAGAGACACTGTCCCACTAATATTGCTTCTGGCGCACACGCTTTGTGGAATCATGGACAGGGCACTTGAGGCAGAACAGAGAAAGGTAGAGGAGGACTTCCTTTCCTCTCAAGGCCCCCTTTATGCAGAGAGCATTCCTGCAGAGCCGCCAAACACATGGAAGGAGGTGGAGGAGGATTGTGTCAGCAAGGATGTGGAGTATAATACACAGCAGTCTTCAAGGGATCATTGTTTTCAGGCCCATAAAAACCAAGGAGTTGTACATGGCTGGGAGGAGGAAGTTCCTGATAATGTCATCCTCAGTGACCCTTCTCAAACCTTGCCTCCTCAAACTTATGCTGCATGGGCTCTCTGATTCTGAAAAGCCTACAAAAAGAACCTAGGATTCGTGGTATCAAGGAGAGGGATCATTACTGGCTGGCAACCCTTCTTGATCCACATTACAAGGGTAAAGTTGCAGAACTCATCCTGCCTGCACAGAGGGTGCAGAGGATGGTACATCTTCAGGATACCTTGAAGAAAAGTTTGTGCAACACCTTTCCAGACCCTGGGAGGTTACCATGTGCTGCTGCTTGTCCTGGACAACTTGTTTCTGAAGCTTCGGTTGTTCAGAGGCAGAGTGATGGAGAAAGTGGCCGGCTGAGCGATGCCTTTAAAAAATGTTTCAGTCCTCAGCACCCAGGCCTGATAGGTTCAAGTAACCATCATCAGTGTCTGCATTATACGGTGCAGGAAAATATAGGGGCAAGAGCAGACTTGGAGACCTTTCCAACTGAATATCCACTTAGTTACTGGGTCGTGAGGATGGACCACTGGCCGTAACTTGCTCAATATGCAATTGAGCTACTAGCCTGTCCTGCATCCAATGTGCTTTCTGAATGGATATTCAGTGCTGCTGGAGGGTTCATAATCGATCAAAGAGTGCGCCTGTCCACAGACTCAGTTGATAGGCTCACATTTATAAAAATGAATCCGTCCTGGATCAGCAGCTATCAAGCCCCTGATGCTGATGCAACCAATTAAATTTCCTAGGGATCTGGGATCACTTGAAGACTGCCACTGCTCCTATTCCTCCTGTCCATAATCTAGAACAATATTTTGTATTTAGGGCACTAGCAACACCCAAGGCCCAATTTTTCTGTACCTGGATTACAGGGGCTTGCCATAACAATTTTTAAACTAATTTAAAACCGCAGGGCCCGTTCCTCTATCCAACAAGAGTAACTACAAGGGATTACAGTGTTCTGGCACTGCCAACACCCAAGGCCCAATTTTTTGCCACCTGTTTGACTGGGGGCTTTTGTCACAATTTGTAAACGAGTTTACAAATGCAGGCCCTATTCCTCCATCCAACAAGAGTAACTGCAAGGGGTTACATTGTTCTGGCACCGCCAGCACCCAAGGCCCAATTTTTCACCACCTGTTTGACTGGGGGCTTTCGTCACAATTTGTAAACTAATTTACAACATCAGGCCCCGTTCTTCCGTCCAACAAGAGTAACTACAAGGGTTTACAGTGTTCTGGCACCGCAAGCACCCAAGGCCCAATTTTTCACCACCTGTTTGACTAGGGGCATTTGTCACAATTTGTAAACTAATTTACAACATCAGGCCGTGTTCCTCCATCCAACAAGAGTAACTGCAAGGGGTTACAGTGTTCTGACACTACCAGCACCCAAGGCCCAATTTTTTTACCACCTGTTTGACTGGGGGGCTTTCACCACAATTTGTAAACTAATTTACATCAGGCACCATTCCTCCATCCAACAAGAGTAACTGCAAGGGGTTACAGTGTTCTGGCACCGCCAGCACCCAAGGCCCGAATTTTAACCACCTGTTTGACTGGGGGGCTTTTGTCACAATTTGTAAACTAATTTACAACATCAGGCCCTGTTCCTCCATCCAACAAGAGTAAATGTAAGTGGTTACATTGTTTTGGGACTGCCAGCACCCAAGGCCCGAATTTTCGCCACCTCTTTGACTGGGGGATTTCGTCACAATTTGTAAACTAATTTACAACATCAGGCCCTATTCCTCCGTCCAACAAGAGTAACTGCAAGGGTTTGCAGTGTTCTGGCACCGCAAGCACCCAAGGCCCAATTTTTCACCACCTGTTTGACTGGGGGATTTTATCACAATTTTTAAACGAATTTATAACATCAGGCCCAGTGCCAACATTTTTAAAAAATGACGTGGGGCTCCTCCCAAAATCCAAACCAATTATCCGAGCATGCAGCCCTGGCATGGCAGAAGGGGGTGGGGATGAGCGAGCATTCTCCCTGAACCATACCAGGCCACATGCCCTAAACATGGGGAGGATGCTTTGAGGTTGCCCCAAAGCACCTTGTCCCCATGTTGATGGGGAGAAGGGCCTCATCCCCTCAACCCTGGTCGGTGGTTGTGGGGGTCTGTTGGCAGGGGGCTTATAAGAATCTGGAAGCCCTCTTTAATAAGGGGGCCCCCAGATTCTGACCCCCCCCTATGTGAATAGGTATGGGGTACATTATACCCCACCTATTCACCAAAAAAGGAGTGCAGTGGTAAGAAAAAACAAGAGGCAGTTTTTTTGAAAGGCCTTTATTGTGTAAAATAGCTCTTTTCTTCTTTCTTCTTTCTTCCTCCATCTTCTCCTGGCCCAGTCCTTCTGCTTCTTCTTTTAGTATTCTTGCTTTCTCTCCATCAATCATCTTCATCTTCTTCTAATTTCACCGCTGCCGCTCTCCCTGCTGCTGCAGCCTGGCCCCTGCACGTCTCCCAGAATGGGTGGTCTTCACAAAGAGTGTTCTTTTATAAGAGGGGGCAGGGCCACCCGATGACATAAATGGGTGACCCACCCCCCCGACAATGCATGACATCAGAAGGGGGAGAGTTCACTCAGTTACATCACTGGGTGGCCCCGCCCCTTCTACTGAGTAACTGAGTGAACCCTCCCCCTTCTGATGTCATGCGATGTCAGAGGGGGTGGGTCACCCATTTACGTCATCGGGTGGTCCTGTCCCTTCTTATAAAAGAACTGTCATTGTGAAGACCGCCCATACTGGGAGACGCGCAGGGGCCAGGCTGCAGCAGCAGGGAGAGCGGCGGCGGTGAAAGAAGAAGTTGATGATTGAAGACGAAGAAAGGAAGCAAGAAGACTAAAAGAAGAAGCAGAAGACCAGAAGAAGGACCGGGCTAGGAGAATATGGAGGAAGAAAGAAGAAAAGAGCTATTTTACACAATAAAGGACTTGTCAAAAACTGCCTCTTGTTTTTTTACCACTACACTCCTTTTTTGGTGAATGGGTAGGGGTACAATGTATCCATACCTATTCACATAAGGGGGTGGGTTCTGGGGGTCCACAGACCCCCACAAGCACCAGCCAGGCTTGTCGGAAGGCGTTCTTCTCCCCATCAACATGGGGATAAGGTGCTTTGAGGTGGGGTTGGAGCCCCCCTCCCCCAAAGCACTCATACTCCCCATGTTTAAGGCATGTAGCCTGGTACGGTTCAGAAGGGGGGCTTGCCCGTCCCCCCATCCTAACCGGAGAGGGCTGCATGCTTGGATAAGGGTCTGGTTTGGATTTTAGGGGGAACCTCATGCCAATTTTTTTTAATTTTGGTGCGGTGTTCCCCTTAACCACTTGACCACTGGGCACTTAAACCCCCTTCCTAACCAGACCAATTTTCAGCTTTCAGAGCTCTAACATTTTGAATGACAATTACTCAGTCATGCAACATTGTACCCATATGAAATTTGCGTCCTTTTTTTTCCACACAAATAGAGCTTTCTTTTGGTGGTATTTAATCCCCGTTGGGGTTTTTATTTTTTGCGCTATAATTAAAAAAAGACCGAAAATTTTGTAAAAAAATATATATTTTTTCTTTGTTATAAAATTTTGCAAATTAGTAATTTTTCTTCATACATTTTGGCCAAAATTTATACTGCTATATATCTTTGGTAAAAAAAACAAATTTGTGTATATTATTTGGTCTTTGTGAAAGTTATAGAGTCTACAAGTTATGGTGCCAATCACTGAATATTGATCACAACTGATGTACTGACCACCTATCTCAATTCTTGAGACCCTAACAAGGCAGGAAAGTACAAATACCCCCCAAATGACCCCTTTTTGGAAAGTAGACATTCCAAGGTATTTAGTAAGAGGCATGGTGAATTTTTTTTAAGTTGTATTTTTTTTCCCACAATTCTTTGCAAAATTAATTTTTGTTTGTTTTTTTTTTCACAAAATTGTCATATGTTAACAGGTTATTTCTCACACCCAGCATATGCATACCACAAATTACACCCCAAAATACATTCTACTACTCCTCCTGAGTATGGCGATACCACATGTGTGACACTTTTACACAGCCTGGCCACATACAGAGGCCCAACATGTAGGGAGCGCCATCAGGCGTTCTTGGAGCATAAATTACACATATAATTTCTTGACTACCTCTTGCACTTTTGAAGGTCCTGGAGCACCAGGACAATGGAAATGCCCAAAAAATTACCCCATTTTGGAAAGTAAACACCCCAACGTATATTCTAGGAGGCATAGTGAGTCTTTTGAACATGTCATTTTTTCCACAAGTTTTTGGAAAATGTGGAAAGAAAATGAAAACGCTTTTTTTTTTTTTTTTTACACAAAGTTGTCCATTTATGCAATATTTCTAACACACAGCATGTACCTAGCAAAAATGACACCCCAAAATATATTCTGCTACTTCTCCCGAGTATGGGGATACCACATGTGTGACACTTTTACGCAGCCTGACCACATACAGAGGCCCAACATGCAGGGAGCACCATCAGGTTTTCTAGGGGCCTACATATCAAATCTAATTTGACTGCCTTTTACACTATTGTGAGGCATTGTGGTGGCATGGATAGGAAGTGTAGTGGCACGGGTGGGCACTGTAGTGGCACGGATGGGCACTGTAGTGGCATGGATGTGTCACGGATGAGAACTGATGTGGTATGGATTAACATGAATGAAGCACAAATGAGCCACGGATGGGGATGACTGAGCACGGATGGGGATGACTGAGCACGGATGGATGGGTGAGCATGGCTGGGTGGGTGAGCATGGATGGATGGCTATGTGAGCACAGCTGGGTGGGTGAGGATGGATGGCTGGTGAGCATGGCTGGGTGGGTGAGCATGGATGGATGGCTGGGTGGGTGAGCATGGATGGATGGATGGTGAGCATGGCTGGGTGGGTGAGCATGGATGGATGGATGGTGAGCATGGATGGGTGGCTGGGTGAGCATGGGTGGGTGAGCACGGCTGGGTGGGGGAGCATGGATGGATGGAGGGGGTGGGTCGGCACGAGTGGGTGGGTACGAGTGGGTCGGTGGGTAGGTACGAGTGGTAGGTAGGTAGG
>BLSH010325233.1:112505-124247 GCA_018402905.1 Glandirana rugosa | reverse complement strand
ATGCCAATGGTCCCAAAAAAGTGTCAAAATGTTCCGCCATGTCCGCTGAAATATCGCAGTACCGCAAAAAATCGCAGATCGCCGACATTTTTAGTAAAAAATAAAAAAAAATTAAAAACCCCAAAAATGAATTCTCATCATCCGTAAACGCGGCCACTTTTGCGCAAACCAATCAATAAACGCAGATTGCGATTTTTTTATCGCAAATATGAGGAAGAATATAAATCGGCCAAAAACGGTGAAAAAAAATGTTTTTTTATATTTTTTTTTTGGATTTGTATTTTAGGAAAAAGTAAGAAATTTGTTTTTTTTTTGCAAAATTGTCGCTCTTCTTTTGTTTATAGCGGCGATCAGAAATGACGCAGAGGGGATCAAATACCACCAAAAGAAAGCTCTGTTTGTGGGAAAAAAAGGACGCAAATTTTGTTTGGGTACAACGTCGCACGACCGCGCAATTGTCAGTTAAAGCGACGCAGCGCCGAATCGCAAAAAGGGCTCCGGTCCTAAAGCTGGAAATCCTTCCGGGGCTGAAGTGGTTAATGTGGTATTATCATTCTCTTATATTGTTTTATTGTAAGTTTGGTATTATGTAATAAATATGTTTCTGGATTTGTAGGCATATCTACTCCCATCATTTATTGGATCTGTTGTATCACTTCTTGCCAAAATGTCTGTATTTTCAAGCACTCCCACCATATATGTGTCATTGTTCCTCTTTTCCCACACCCTCTCCAGCAAAGCAGTGTTTTCTCCTTTGGATATTTGTGTGCTTGGATAGGTCTTATATACACCTCCTAACTTTCTGAGACGGGAATGAGGGACACCTATTAGCAAAAGTATGTAGGCATCAGACACACCCCCTGCCACGCCCCCTTAAAGGAGAATTATACAAAAAAAAATGATTAGTTAAACCCACATGTGCTTTTTTTTTACCACTACTATTCCTTTATATTGACTTTTTAAATGTACACATGCACCGATTTAGAACTTGGATGAAAGGTTTAGCTTTGTAAAACAATTTTTGATAGATAAATAGTGCATTTTATATATAGGAATATGCATCAGACCAAAATGAGGGACAAATAAAGAGCAATGAGGGATGGAGGGACATTGTTCCCAATGAGGGACAGTCCCTCCAAATCAGGGACAGTTGGGAGCTATGCTTATATATTATCTTGACAGACATTTATAATTCATTTCTATCGTGTTTATATCGATTGCTGTTCCATCTGCTAATTTCAACAATTTCTTTTTATCTTGCACCAAGTTCTGCTTCCCACCTGTCCAAGAAATGTGGTACCAATGGTTCCGACCTTAGAGTAAGAATCTTATAAATCTGGGAAATTCCATGCCTTGGCTCTTCCTGTAAGTTGAGAAATTTTTCAAATGGTAGTAAGTTTTCTCCTGATCTTATTGGGTGTGGCAGTGTCTCTATAAAATGTCTTAACTGATGGTATCTTAGATCATCTATCACCAGTACTCTTTACAACCACTTTAACCTACAGGTAAGCCTATAATAAGGCTTACTTGTAGGCGCCGTTAATATCTCCTAAACCTGCATGGTTTAGGCGATATACACTGTACTCACATATGCCAACATCATCGACACATACACAGTGAAGATACGGGCCACCGTGCTGTTTCTTCACTGACATTGTGCCTCGATTGGTGGCTGCCACGTGCACATGCAGGATTAACATCATGCAACTCTGGCCAGTTACAGTGCCGGTGTCTGTGGCCCCAGAAGGAAGAGGGGCAATGATGAATGCAGCCTGGAGTGGGGACAGCGCGGGCTTCCAATGCAGGTCAGTGACACATAATAGGCCAATATGTGATGCATACTAGCCCATTATGCTTTTACTTTGCAGGGTAATAAAGAGGAAGTAAAACCCATCAGGCTTTACCTCCTCTTTAATTCCTGGATTGTTTATATCTCTCCCTCTTTCATAATATCCTTTAATCGTGCATTTTTATCCTTTATCCATGCTACACATCAGTGGCGGCCTGCCCATAGGAGGTGCCCGGGCGCCGCTCCCCCCACAAAAAGAAGAAAAAAAATAGAAAAAAAAAACAAAAAAAGTCCCCTGACCTATCCTCCCTTGGAGTGGACTCTTTCTCTTTGTGAGAGGTAAGATAATTGCGGGTGCTGCCTTAGGTTACCAACATTATCTTAGGGCCTTTTTGGAGTGCATCCTGTGACCCTGGATCTGGGGCATCTCTAGGGTTTTGGGGTTGCTGTGGGTTGAAGGGCTAGGCATCCCTCCATCATGGTTGGAATGGTCTCACTCCTGCTGCAGTATGCACAGTCTCACCCCTCCTGCTGCATTATGCGCAGTCTCACCCCTTCTGCTGCAGTATGCACAGTCTCACCCCCCTGCTGCAGCATGCACAGTCTCAAGGAGGGGTGAGACTGCGCATGCTGCAGCAGGAGGGGTGAGACTGTGCATACTGCAGCAGGAGTGAGACTGCGTAAACTGCAGCAGGAGGGGGGAGACTGTGCATGCTGCTGCAGGAGGGGTGAGACTGTGCATATTTGCTGCCAGACAGTGCCATCCAGCCAGGGACCCCCCGTGATGAGCCCGACCCAGTTTGTGCTCTGTGTATAATATACAATGTGTGCTCTGTGTATAGTGTATGTGTTCTGTGTATAGTGTACCCTCTGGTGATGCCTGTATATACCCCTGTGGTGATGCCTGTATATACCCCTCTGGTGATGCCTGTATATACCCCTCTGGTGATGCCTGCATATACCCCTCTGGTGATGCCTGCATATACCCCTCTGGTGATGCCTGTATATACTCGTCTGGTGATGCCTGTATATACTCGTCTGGTGATGCCTGTATATACTCGTCTGGTGATGCCTGTATATACTCGTCTGGTGATGACTGCATATACTCATCTGGTGATGCTTGTATATACCACTCTGATCATGCTGTATATCCTCCTCTGGTCATGCAGTATATACCCCTCTGGTCATGCTGTATATACCTCTCTTGTGATGCCTGTATATACTCGTCTAAATATGGGATTTAATACACAGACAAAGGAAATGATGTCACCACCTGAGGCATGATGGGTGGTGATGTCATAAAGGGCCGGGGGTCCCAGATGGCGGCAGCCCCATGCCAATATAAGTAAATGCAGAGCACAGATACAGCATTAGTCCGGGAGATCGCGTTGTGTCAACATGGGAAAGAAAACAGGGAGAAGACAGTGGAGAAGGCAGCAGGAAAAGAGCAGAAGACCCCTCAGAAGAAAGAAGGCCCTGCAAAGGAGCATAAGAAAGAAGACGCCAGAGAGGGAGAAGAGCCCTTTTACACTCTTTTTCAGGTGAATGGGTAAGGGTACAATGTACCCCATACTCATTCACATAGTGTGGGGGGCCAGGATCTGGGGTCCCCTTGTAAAAGGGGGCTTCCAGATTCTGGTAAGCCCCCCCACCCTCAGACCCCCATGACCACTGGCGAGGGTTGTCGGAAAGAGGCCCTTGTCCTCATAAACATGGGGACAAGGTGCTTAGGGGTGTGGTGCAGGGCCCCCCTGCCCCAAAGCACCCATCACCTCATGCTGAGGGCATGTAGCCTGGTATGGTCCAGGAGGGGGGGCACTCATTTGTCCCCACCCCCTTTCCTGGCCTGCCAGGCTGCATGCTCAGATAAGGGTCTGGTATGGATTTTGGGGTTCCCCTTAACCATTTGACGGTGGCAGTCTGGCTCGATTACACAAATCACTGTCTTGTGACGGCGGCTGTGAGCATTGTGGGCGCGTGTGCTCTCTGTGTAAGCGGGGGAGCCAGGGAGTGGGTAGGGTGGACTCGATGTCTGCTGGCTACATGCGATTGCTCCCCCGCAGTGACAGAATAGGGACCCGTGTATGTAAACACACAGATCTCCGTTCTGACAGGGGAGAAGGAATGTGATTGTATGTTCTGTGTATGTGGGAGCAGCGATCACTCTCCTGCCCCAGTCAGCCCAGCCCCCACACAGTTAGTAATCCCTACCTGGCCAGTGACATTTATACAGTAATAAGTGTTTTTTTTTAGCTGTGATTGCTGTATAAATGCCAGTGGTCATAAAAAAAGTGGCAAGTGTCCGATATGTGTGCTGCAATATCGCAGTCCTGCTAAAAAATTGCAGATCAATGTCATTACTAGTAAAAATAAATAAATAAATAAAAATGCCATAAATGAATTCTCATTGTTCATAAATGCAGGAACTTTTGTGCAAACCAATCAATATATGCTGATTGTGATTTTTTTTTACCAAAAATATGAGGAAGAATATATAAAAACTGAGGAATAAATTTGTTTTTCTATATTTTATGGGGATATTTATTATAGCAAAAAGTAAGAAATCTTGTTTTTTTTTTTTTGCAAAATTGTCGCTCTTTGTTTATATCGTAGAGGTGATCAAATACCAACAAAAGAAAGCTCTATTTGTGGGAAAAAAGGACAACAATTTTGTTTGGGTACAACGTCGCACGACTGCGCAATTGTCAGTTAAAATGACGGAGTGCCGTATCGCAAAAAGAGCTCTGGTCCTAAAGGGAGAAATTCTTCGGGGGTTGAAGTGGTTAAAATCCATACCAGAAGGGTCTGGTATCGTCTTGGGGGGAGCCCCACGCAATTTTTAAAAAATGTTTTGTGAGGTTCCCCTTCAAAATCCTCAGCACACAAGTCGCACCGCAAGTCGGATCATTATGATCCGACTTCTGGTGTGACTTCTATTCAAATCAATGGACTCCCATAGGGAACCATTGATTTTGAATAGAGACAGAGAAATGCCCGACGAGGCTTAACGCTGTGTATACAACGTTAAAACTGAAAATTTCCTATCAAATACTTACCGTAATTTTACTTTCCTGATGGACTCCATGGCAGCATACGTATGGGTTAACCCCGCCTCCTCTCCACTCCTATAGGACCCCACTCCCATAAATTTAGGCTCAGAGCCAGGGGCCATGTTCTGTAACTAGCCTACTCCTGACACTGGGGTGGGAACTCCGGCTACCATGGAGTCCATCAGGAAAGGAAAATTACGGTAAGTATTTGATAGGAAATTTTCAGTTTTCCTGACAGACTCCATGGCAGCATACGTATGGGATTTAACTAGCCATACACCTCACGGGCGGGCAATGCTGAAAATACTAAACCAAAGGCTTTAATTTGTACCATCAACAGACAGGCCCTTCAAGCCACAAAAAAACAGAGGATAACGAAGCAGGCTCTGCATAATAATGAGCCATAAATGTATTGATTGAGGGCCGCAAGGCCGCCCTACAGACTATATTGGGAGCCACATGCTGCGAAACTGCCCGAGATGTAGACACACTCCTGGATGAGCGAGTGGTCACCACAACATGACCTCTCCCATGTTTAAAGGACATATGTTAGTACTCTAAAGGATAGCAGAACAATTCCTTGTTACCCATGAAATGAGGTCATCTTGAGATTTGAGTCAAGCATAGGCAACGGCATCACTCACTCTGGAAAGAGGCTTAAGAAAGGTTCTATATGGTGATGCCTCAGTTTGAGACTTTATATGCCGACGTGATAGCCACGAGCAAGGTGAATTTGACCGAGGTCTTAATAGGGACAGTCTTAGAATACTGTGCTCCAATTCCTGAGGGAGTCAAGAACAAGAGGGAGGTATCACTTGTGAAGCCTCTGCTTACTCCAAAACCTGAGCCCAGGTCATGACAGAAGGTCTGGCCTGAGGGGAATGGGCTCTGGTTTCCGGCAGCTGATCCTCGCTAACACAGGGAGCCATGGCGAATACGGCATCTCTGCCTCTACCTCCCCGACTTCGGTTTGAATCTCCTAGCATGGAGATAGGAACAGGAACTATACAAGCGCGCACTAGATACAGAAGGTACATTCTGTGATAATATCATAACACAGAATACACACTAATACTGCCGTGCCACCTACTGGTATAGACAGTTATAGTGTATATATGTAGTTTACGGTACCGAGCAACTTTACTATTGTACCTCCCAACAGTATAAAAACTTCTCCAACTTCTTGGTGCACTGGAACACAGACAGGTTGATTTTGGACTGACCCCCAGGGACCTGCCAGACAACTACCACATGGAGAGACCATTTGTTGCTCTTCAGTTGGACTCTGGAAAGAAAACCTGTTAGTTATTCAGGATTCCGGGGACATAAATCAATGAGATGTCGGTTAGATTCCTCTGAGTCCAAGGCATACTGGCTTGTAGGGAGCAGAAGGCTGCCAGTAATTTCAGAATGTTTGCACACTCCCGTTAAACTGACAGCCCCACCTGTCCTGCATTATCCCTGATAGGCAGTAAGTCCCTCCGTTTTGTATCGCTGGTATCAAACGCGAATGTGAAGCAGGAGATGGGGCAATGGAATGGCCAATAAATGCCTTTCTCCGTTGCAGCCACCTAGGGCTCTCTCATGACTGAGCCTTGTAGATGACCTGCTTCTACATCCTGGCTCCCACTGCTGGGGAAACCCCTTATGGAAGGGCCACATTCTCCAGAGCGTCCACTTGACCATTGGCTACGTAGACACCAGTGCCGATAATTTTAGACACCGAAAGGTGCGCAGGTGGGAAGAAGACTGACCGAGATGCAAGTTAACGTTTAGGTCTACGAATTGAGCCAATCACCTGGCTGGATCCCAATCAAACTTCTCCTTTAGGTGAGAAATGTTTTAGGTGTGTGAGGTCTCTAGCTGGCCCCTGCAAGCTATTCTTTATGACCATGAAGAGGGACAAGCGCATGCCCAGAAATCTCCCGCCTTCTGGAGCTGGCACAGCAGCACTTTGCGGCACCAGAGACCTTACCTAATACAAGAGTATCTGCCTCTTTTACCTTAGGGTAAGGTAAATCTGGGAAAACAAAACTGCGCTGAGGAGGAAATCCGAAGGCCCATGCATATCCTGAAACAACCTTTTTAAAGTTCCAACAGTCGAGACCCCAACTCGGCCCCTCGGAAACCTGAGGTCAGGTTCACTTAGCCGGCCTTGAGGAGACACCTAGCCTCTCCGCCAGCTTATCCCAAAATCCTGACCTGGTCTGTAAAAGCGTGCGACTCCCGCACACACTGAATATTGTCTTTTGGACCATGTAATCTTCCGGCCTAGCAGGCGCCAGTCCTGAGGCAAAACGCAACTGTGGCCCAGGTTATGGTGCTATTCAGCTCGTTTGCAAACGATGAAGCTCCCTCAAGAGGATCTTCCACCACACCTGCTAGGGGCAGGATCCGCCAGCCCAGGCCAGAGCCATGGCGCTTACTTAGCCGTAGCTAGCCAGGACAAACCTACAATGTGTATGATGTCACATGAAGCCTCATCCTGGGACCTACCGCCAGCTCTGGCTCTTGAGCTACCAGATTTCTGGTCGCTTCACCTGAATACTGCGTCCGCACTCTCTTCCACATTTTCAGTGCTATAAACATGGCCACTAGAGCCTAGGCCGACTTTCGGTCCAACCACCGCATCTTTCAGGGAAGAGCGACCGGCTTGCTTGCCTTAGCAAACTTTGACAAGTAGAGAGGCAGCCTTTAGATCCTTCACATCCTTATCCCTGGATGGATAGAGCTTGGCCTGCTCAGAAGGGAGGTATATCTCGCAACCTGGCCCATCCAAAATGATGTCCCCTAGTCCCGTTAGGAATAGGGAGAATAGAACACTCTCTCTGAGGCTATGTCTCTGCTATTGCAACCCCAAAGTCGCATGATTCAAAGTGCAACTCTACAGTGCGACTAAGTGCAGCCCCTGAACCAACTTACAGTCTTTCTGTCTGAGGAACTAAGCGAGGCGTCATAAGGCCGGAACGAGCCTGTATCCTCCGGGGCTTCGTCGGCCACTGAGCCTGACATAGTGGTGGTTTCGCTCCGTGTGTGGGATGTGCCCCATTCCTTTAGGGACTGCTGCACCACATGCTTTACCGTCGACTCCATCTTCTGGTTTTCTGTCTTTTTTTCCCGACCGTCCGGGTGTAACAGAGGTCACACAGAGACTTGCCCTCTGGGACTTGTGCCCGACATCCCCAGCAGGCTCTGTGACCAGAGCGGCTGTTGTGGCGGTGGGAGCGGTGTCTGGAGGAGGAATGGGAACGTCTCCTCTGAAGGCGGTCTCCAGCGAGGTAGTACAGGAACCTTTCCAGAGTTGCTGCAACTTTAAGTCACATAGACAAGTCGCACTGGAGGAAACAGAACCCGAGGTGCTTACAGAACTTCCTCTTGCTTTGCATGAGAGTCTACAGGTTCTACACATACAAATGCCCTCTTCATAGCTTTGACCAAAGGGGCCCCACAAGGGCAAAGTGACTCTCTGCCTCACTGTCTGAGGTCCTGATAGATGGATGGCATGGTTGGGATGGTCCCCCACGCCTCACCAGCAACGTGATTTGATGGAAATCCTTCTCTCCAACCGCTCGGGCATAATATTGCTCACACAGGGACCTGCCCTATGGGACCTGAATCCTGTATCCCCAGCAGGCTCCTTCCTTAGAGCGGCTGACATTAGAGTTGCCACCTCATCCCCCCAAACCCGAACACACATCAACCACGGAGGCCCCGAGGCCGATCAAATCGGTAACTAAACTCACTTGGTGCCTTATCTGCATCAAATTAACCTCAGAACCTGTACAATCCACACACGCCCGGGCCCAAAGGGACAAGGTGGCAACCCCAGCTGACATACCGGTGAGTACGGTGCCTAGAGAAGGATTCAGAGCTTCTGCTATGAAGGCTGGATCTTGACAGTGACTTATGATGACCAAATCTGGATGAAGAAAGTAGATGTTGTGACCTAAGGAGGTCTTACTGATCTCCTGCCGTGTATCGTGAATCTGACCTAGAAGGACACAAGAAAAAAAAAAAAAGCACAAAATAGGGTAGAAAAGAAAACCAAAAGTGTGCCCAGGCAAGCAAAGGGTTAAACACCCTCTCAAACTTGCTACACAAGGGCTGGCCACAGGGGAGCAGTAATACATCAGGTGTGTGAACTGCACAGATAACCAAACTGCACAGGTGATACAATCACACCAAGACAGCACACAAGGTTGCATTGCACAGCATAGACCTGTGATGATTGCATACAGCATTGGAGACTGCTGCAAGCTGTCCAGAGAAAAACTCAATATCAACAGTCCTGACCGTTGAACAAATTTCTCCCTCTGCAATGATGCCACTGCTGCCCACAGCACACCTGCGCTGAGTCTCTGGGTAGAAATAACCCAGGGACACTCAGGTGCGCTCCAGCCACCACAGGCTGAAAGACATTAAAGCCAGGAAAAGAAAACAGAAAAACAGATAAACGCACAAACTGCTGCCATGGAGTATGCAATAGAAAAGTATACATTACCGCACACGGCATCCCCCACGATTACACCTGGATACAGAGGACGTTGTTGCTGCGTGGGCTCAGGGTGTTTATGGCCGCCGCCTCTTAGCTAGGCTATTAGGCCATACTGCTGCTTTGCCTGCCAATGGCCAGGCTTGAGCTCTACATGACACCGCATCCAACACCCCTCTCCACCCTGCTCATGGCTGGGGGTTCTCTGGAGATTACACATGATGCCACATCCATCACCCCTCTTCACCCCACTCATAGCTGGGGACTGCTAGGGATTTACATGGGACCGCATCCATCGCCCTTCTCCTCCCTGCTCATAGCTGGGGCTGCTGGAGATTTTACATGGCACCTCATCCATCACCCCTCTTCACCCCACTCACCGCTGAGGACTGCCGGGGATTTACATGGGACTGCAGTTATCGCCCTTCTCTGACCCGCCAACGGCTGGGAATTGCTGGAGGCACCACACATCTTCTGGATCACAACTTGCTGAACAACCAGGCCTCAATCGTGAGCACCTTATCCAAGGTAAGACTTCAATCAGTCTGGTCTTCAGGAGGAGGACAAAAAAGAACACGGCCCCTGGCTCTAAGCCTAAATTTATGGGAGTGGGGTCCTATAGGAGTGGAGAGGAGGCGGGGTTAACCCATATGTATGCTGCCATGGAGTCTGTCAGGAAACCACATTTTTGCATTTTCTTCAGCGTTTTTACAGCTGAAAAACGTCTCTCAGAACCCTCTGGTCTTGGGTTTTTTCAAAGCTCAAAAACACCAGAGCCAAAAACAGTTGATAAAAGCCTATGTGTGCATGAACACATAGGCTAACATGATGGGGAGTTCATTGACTGTAGAAAAACATGTCTGCAGCTAAAAACAGCAGCTGTAAAAACGTCCAAAATAGAGTTGATCGAACATCTGGAAGTTCGGGTTCTGCTGGTTCGGCCGAACTTCGGGACAAAGTCCTGGTTCGGGTCCGGAAAGGACCCGAACTTGGACACGGACCCCGAACCCCATTGAAATCAATGGGGACCCAAACTTTTAGGCAGAAAAATGGCTGTAAGAAAGTCCTGGAAAAGCCTAGAGGTCTGCAAAAGGAAGGAAAATGGGTGTAAGAGTTGGACAATTGCCCTACAAAGAAATGGGGATAGGGAAATAACTTAAAATAATTTTAAAAAAATCACATAAAAAAAATTAAAAATGGAGGTGGATGTGGACTATCTTAAAACTGTGTGAGAAAAGTATAAATTAGCGGGGAGAAGCCATATCACTGTTCTAAGAACAGTGATATGGCTTCTCCCCGCTAATTTATACTTTTCTCACACAGTTTTAAGATGAAAATGGCTTCTCCCCGCTAATTTATACTTTTCTCACACAGTTTGAAGATGATTGTACATTCTACAATCATCTTAAAACTGTGTGTGAAAAGTATACATTAGCCGGGAGAAGCCATATCACTGTTCTTAGAACAGTGATATGGCTTCTCCTGGCTAATTTATACTTTTCTCACGCAGTTTGAAGATGATTGTACATTCTACAATCATCTTAAATCCTGCTAATTTATAGTTTTCACACACAGTTTGCAGATGTTCTAAAATCATCTTAAAACTGTGTGTGAAGGGGGGCGTGGCTTGGCGCGCAACGAGGATGGCAGCACACTAGCAGAGCTCCGGCTACAACACGAGATCCCATAGCCTCTAAACCACCCGAACAGCACTAAATGCCGGGCAAAAGAGCCTTCAACACCCCACGATCCCGCTCTCGCAGGGGACTGGCATCTGCCTCGGCCAGAAACATCTCAGACCTGTTCAAGCCTAGGTCAGCGGCCCGCTCCGGACAGGAAGCCAAAATGGCGCCGAGCCGCCATGAGGAGGACTACAGTGAAGACTCCCAGTCGGCCCCGGAAGACTCAGGTAGGAGTCTAACACTCCCCGACCACCCACTGACATATGCTGATATGTCGGGGTTTGCAGCGGACATAAAATCAACTTTTTCAGCCGCCATTACCGACTTAAAATCCAATATAATGGTCCTCACTGAAAAGATGGCGGCCACAGAAGCGGGAGGAAAACAGAGGGACAAAGCCATCAGACGGCTGGAGAGAGGCGAAGACACCGGCGGTAGAAAAGTCACTCCTGGTAATATAACCTAAAATTCAGCCATTACCGCCGACTTTTTCAACTAAAATACAGGCGACGTTTGGGGCTGTATAGTCGTATACAGTCACCCACCAGCCCCTCACAATCTGAGGATGGACTCAGAAGGCCCCGGCTGACCCTCAGAAGTGACATCAGGAGGAGTACCGCCGAGCCGCGGTAAAACCGAAGGACAGGCCTCGCCCGGCGACTGGATCCGAACTTGTCCAGACTCTACAAAGACCGGCTCCGTCTACGGTCAGGGGACGCTCTCGCCCTA
>BLSH010325233.1:84400-98833 GCA_018402905.1 Glandirana rugosa | reverse complement strand
TAGTGTCATGTGTGATATGTCCTTACTGTCTCATCCCTTCTCCCCTCCACCTCAACGGTATATACATTTTTTACCGTATTTTGATTGTAATTAAGTTTTCTGTTTACTTTATGAACTTTGGGAGACCCAGACGGAAGGTTGGTCCCTCCCTAGAAGGGAATCTTAACCTTATCATATGTCTGGGGGCCCTGTCTCACTTCTAATACTATGGAACAACTAACTACTCTATTCTAGGTCAAGAATATGATCACCTCGGGTTGGGCTTTTTACTAACTGTTTTAGAGAAACCCCATTCAGCGCTTCCATTACATCCCTGCTCCTGCTTGTAATAGCAGTTTGAGAATTCCAGTTAACGTCAGGCATGTTGAAGTCGCCCATAATCAAAACCTCTCCCTTCATTGCCATTAGAGTTATCTCATCAATCAACAAGGTATCATAATCTTCACTCTGTCCCGGGGGTCTGTATACTATTCCAATTCTAAGGGAAGATCCCTCCCTGGTTGGAAGGCAGACCCAGAGGGTTTCAAGTATTTCATTTGTCTTTTGAATTAATGTTAGTTTTATGCCATTTTTTACATATATGGCAACTCCACCTCCCCTCTTCCCTACTCTGTCATTCCTGTATAGTGTGTACTGTGATGCTGATCTGTATACTGTGACCTGTGATGCTGAGCTGTATACTTGTCAGGGATACCATATGCAGGTATCCAGCAGGGATGGTCAGATCGGTTATATACGGTTGTATACTGTGCCCTGTGATACTGAGCTGTATACTGTGCCCTGTGATACTGAGCTGTATACTGTGACCTGTGATGCTGAGCTGTATACTGTGACCTGTGATGCTGAGCTGTATACTGTGTCCTGTGATGCTGAGCTGTATATTGTGTCCTGTGATGCTGAGCTGTATACTGTGTCCTGTGATGCTGAGCTGTATACTGTGTCCTGTGATGCTGATCTGTATACTGTGACCTGTGATGCTGATCTGTATACTGTGACCTGTGATGCTGATCTGTATACTGTGTCCTGTGATGCTGATCTGTATACTGTGACCTGTGATGCTGATCTGTATACTGTGACCTGTGATGCTGAGCTGTATACTTGTCAGGGATACCATATGCAGGTATCCAGCAGGGATGGTCAGATCGGTTGGCTGCACTTAAAGGAATCAGGACCAGGTGTAAGGTGAAAATATGAATATATTTATTAGGCAAAAAACACACTTCCAACACCAAACACCAGCAAACATAAACGAGCAAGTAAAAGATGAAAACACACCAAACCCCAAAATAAACAACTATCTGACTAACTAAATATAAGTGAAGAAAACACACATATACAATAAGCAAATGGGGATACCAGATAAGGGGAACAGGGAGCCAGGTACTGGGAACAGAAGGAGAGCAAGGAAGCAGGTTCAGGAATCAGGTCTCTGGGTCTGGATCGCAGATCGGGGGACAAGCACTGGGACAAGGAGCAAGGCGGGCTTATATGGACCCTGCAGACCCATAAGGTGCAGCTTAATGACCTGTAAGCTCAATCTCCTGGGAGACACCCGCTGGTGGCCACCAGAACTACACCATTTGGTTTTCCAAACACTGCCACCAGCAGGTGACCCAAGCAAGGACACAGGTCCTGACAATACTGTGTCCTGTGATGCTGAGCTGTATACTGGGTCCTGTGATGCAGAGTTGTATACTGTGTCCTGTGATGCTGAGCTGTATACTGGGTCCTGTGATGCTGAGCTGTATACTGTGTCCTGTGATGCTGAGCTGTATACTGTGTCCTGTGATGCTGAGCTGTATACTGTGTTTTGTGATGCTGAGCTGTATACTCTGACCTGTGATGCTGAGCTGTATACTGTGTCCTGTGATACTGAGCTGTATACTGTGTCCTGTGATGCTGAGCTGTATACTGTGTCCTGTGATGCTGAGCTGTATACTGTGACCTGTGATGCTGAGCTGTATACTCTGCCCTGTGATGCTGAGCTGTATACTGTGCCCTGTGATGCTGAGCTGTATACTGTGTCCTGTGATGCTGAGCTGTATACTGTGTCCTGTGATGCTGAGCTGTATACCGTACTGTGTCCTGTGATGCTGAGCTGTATACTGTGACCTGTGATGCTGAGCTGTATACTCCTGAAACTGTGGGTGGAAGCAAGTGCAATACAGGGGACAGAGTGGATGGATTATATAAGGGGTTGGGCTTATGAGAAGTGGGAGGGGTCAAATAGGAAGGGTGGGGTCGGGCACACCCCATCCAAAACTTCACCAGCCATCACTGCCCACAAGCTCTTACACATTAATTTCCCCTCTGGTGCAGATGTCAGCTGAAATATCAATGCCCATTATTCTCATATTGTCCCTGTGAGGACATTGGAATATTCTGCTAATCAGAATGCTGTGCTGGAACCGACACCGCAACTTAGTTATGATGGAATTAAAGACATAGCAGCGTCACACACACAGACGGGACTAAAACATTTCATGTGAAAATGACTTAACGTGTAAATGAGGGTCATTAAACTTGTTTTTTGGGAGCTTAATGTGGCTTAATGCACAAAAAAGAGCTTAGATGATCAGCAATTCCCCCAAAGCT
Organism: Glandirana rugosa; assembly: GCA_018402905.1. Taxonomy (NCBI): domain Eukaryota; kingdom Metazoa; phylum Chordata; class Amphibia; order Anura; family Ranidae; genus Glandirana; species Glandirana rugosa. The sequence goes on along the minus strand of BLSH010325233.1, from coordinate 96,238 downwards.
CATACAATGGAAGACTCCGTCTATGGAAACATTCTGGAAATTTCCCATCATTTGGTAAATTGCACCAATAGTTATTCACATTAAACTATTTTTTTATAATCCTAAAACATTGAATGTGAACAGCTTGATGTAAAAAGAGCTTAAAGCGGAGGTCCGCTGTCCGCTGCCCGCCGCCCGCCGCCGTTCCTTTAATAAGTAAAAGTCAGCAGCTACACCTACAGGACACATAGAGTAGCTGCTGACTTTAGGACACTTACCTGTCCTGGAGTCCAACAATGTCGGCACCGCCCAACGATCTTCGGATCGGTGGACAAGTGCTGCCCTCGCCATGGAGGCTAAGGGAACCGAGACATGTAGCCATTCAGCTTCATGGCCGGGCCCCTACTGCGAACGCATGAGTTGCCACTGCACTTTCTCATTGTCAGCAGCGGCGGATGAGGAGGGAGCCCGGCTGCTGATGGCTCAAAGACAGGTATCCTCTCCCCCCTCCCCCTGAAAGGTGCCAAATGTGACACCTGAGGGGGAGGAATCCGACCAGCGGAAGTTTCACTTTTGGGTAGAACTTGGCTTTAACAAAGCATAATGTATCATAAAGTGCCTAAACCTCAATCGATTGTCTTGAAACTTTGCACAAACCCAAGCTTTCAGCTTCCCTAAACCCCTCCAAGATTTTTTTTATGGATTTTGGTTTCCCACAAAACAAGTGTCATTAAGCTTGTGTAGTCCCTACCACCTTTTGTGTAGTGGCCATAGTGTGGGACAGCCAATGGGGGAATATTATGAGTGTGTGGGGCTCACCAGCCAGAGGTGTAACTAGAACCTTCAGGGCCTTGGTGCAAGAAGTTATGAAGGGCCCACTGACCCCTGTCCAGGGCCCTTCCCTCTTCCCATTGATCATTGGGCCCTTTACTCCCATCACGGGGCCCTTTATGACGGTTCTGAAGTGGGCCCCCTTTCTGCCATCTTTGGGCCTCCCCACGGTGGTGAAATGCCAGGGCTTCGGTCGGAAGTGCAACCTAATTTTATTATTTTTTACAATTTTATTTTTAATTATTTTTTACTTTTTTTTTAGGAGCTCTGTTGGGGGCTTTAAAGAGATATCAGGGGTCTAAGCAAACCTCAGCTCTCAATCTCCATCTGTGTAGCCACAGCTGCACAGAATGAATGGACAGAAATAGTTGAGTACCGAGCCCCCCCATTCATTCAGAAACAGAATTATAGTGAAAACAGTTTACTATGCTTCAGTAATGAATGAACAGAGTTAGTAATTGGTACCAATCACTGATTCTGTTCATTCAGAAAAGGAAGGAGCCGGTAAATGTCAAACCCATGCCCGACTCTCCATCATGACACATCTCCTACAGAATCTGGCAGGAGAGAGGAGGGGGAAGACGGCAGAGCTACGGGGGGACCAGAGGAGCACACAGGGACCCAGGAACAGCAGAAGACAAGTGAACTGAATAGGAAGGGTGGTGGGGAAGCAAATGGAGGAACCCATCTACTCCATTAGGAGGAAAATGGAGGTTCCTCTAAATGCCGCCCCCTCCATCCCTCCTATCAAGGTGTACAGGGGAGGCACACGGGCCCCCTGGAGCACGGGGTCTGGTTGCAATTGCAACCCCTGTAGTTATGCCCCTATCACCAGCCATTCACTAGGGGTTTCTTGGCTAGTGGTGTATGCTGGGGAAGTCCATATATACTTGGAAGAATTGCCATGTGCCCAGTCTTTGTACAGCCCATCTCCAGGCTTGGTCTGGAGATGGGAAAGCTCAAGTGTGGGAAAGGGTGGGTGTTGGATGGCAACCTGATTTAATATCATAGTTCTGGAGTGTCACAGATATGACAGGCCAAAGTTGTCTAGTCACTGTGTGGGAACGAAAGACATCTGGACAAGTTGACACAGTGGGGTGTTGGTGAATAGCCATATCCTTCCAGGAAATATCCATACACCCCCTGCGATAAGGTGTAATGGTAGAGAAAGCCAGAGGAGATCTCCTGGTGAGGTGCAAATTAACAGTTCCTGATTACGTGACATCAAAGGGACCAGCTGACCCCAAATGATCATGGGTCAGCTGTGAGTGATAAATGAACATATACTGCCTCTAGCGGACAATCCAGGCATGCGTCCTAGGGACAGACTCAAGGAAAGGAGGTCTGTCACCATTGGACAGAATGCATAAGTAGGCCGGCGTTGGGTGGGTGTGTGTGGATGATGTATGAATGGGTTTAAAAGGCAGAGGAACCCCATATCTCCTTCTCTTATCATCTATCATCAGGCCAGCCAGAACAACATTTCGAGGACAGCCTAAGTATCACCTTTATGTTATTTATGTTATAGGCTCTATGATATTTTGTTAGCGTTTTTATGTTAGCATTTCTGCTTTCCTTATAATAAATGTAATCTTTGCTTTATTGAAGTAGAGTGATTGATTATTTATATATCTATAGATATAAGCTAATCTTACTATCATACTATTATCATTACTGTTATCAGAGTTTTAGTAGTTTAACGAATGAGAGGAATTGCCAAGTTACAAATAAACTTGGGGAAACCATAACCACCCCATTTTTATTTCATTTGGTACCCCAGAAGCAGGAGTGTAGTTACTTCTTTCCACATTTTTATTTCATTTGGCACCCCAGAAGCTGGAGTGTAGTTACTTTCTTTGGCACCCTCAAAAGGAGCGTGTAAAGAAGTCCTACACAGAATCCATAACCCTGATATATTTTTGTCTTGAGCTCAAAGCTAAGGAGTCCTCTACAAGAGCAATCAGAACTGAATGCATCTCTCTGCGGTGGACATTTGCACTGGTTCGTGAATCCTGAAGCATGGAGTAAAATTTCGTAAAAGTTCTGTGAAAACATTTCATCAGTGAGCGGACGCGCAAATCTGGTGAGATTTTTGGCTGGTATATGTGTATTGTATTGTATGTGTTAAAGTTTGTTGTATTGTTAATGCAAATTTGTGAAGTTGTTAGGCCTGTTCGCTGTGCAATTCTGCAAGCAAGGAAGGGTTGATCACCCTTGGTTAACTGGGGTACCCTGCAGATTTATAGGAGAGCCTATACGTCTTTGAGGAGAAAGTGGGCGAAATATAGATAATATTTTTTTGTACCCACGGGAAAGTGAAAAAGATTTCTGGCTCCAAGAAAGGACCAGGGACCTGGAATCCTAAGTGTTGGGGTACAGACGGTAATAGGGAGTTATATTACAAATCCCTATGAGTTTAAAATACCTTTTTTGTGTGTCTGTGTGTGTGAGCAGTGTGTAATCAGCTGCTGCTGTGAAATAGACAAACTGGTCAAACAAGCTTAAGTGTGAAAGTAATTAACATATCAATGCAGAGCATGGGAATGTTCATTGAAAAGCATGCATCTGCTAAGTTTAAGACTTTAGCAGAAAATACATTGACTCACCAATTTAATGATTTATTAAAACAATGTGAAAATGAGAATGAGAATTTAAAAATAAAAGCCTCATATAAAAAAGCCAAAAAGGTGAAAATGGCAAATGTGGTATGCATGCTAGTGAGAATGACAAACATTGCTCAGCATAAAGAAACTCAATGGACTAATGAGAAGTGTATATTGGAACAGAAAATGAGTGAATTGCAGGTATCGTGTAAACACAGAGAAAGTTGTTTAGCCTATTTGGATCAAAGAGAAACTGAGAATGAGCATAGAATAACAAGACTTAAAATTGAACTACAGGAAGCTCAGATGACCATAAAACAATTATCTTACAAATATGCCAATGCTGAGCAGTCTCAATGTTTAACGCAGAAAGAACAACAATTAGGGAAACCAGATGCTCTGGTTGATGCAAATGATATTGCTCTGGCTGGAATCAATGCTGGCAATGTGGAGGAGGAGTATTTGGACATAAATGCTATAACTGCTCTTGAAATGGATTCAGGTGTTGAAATGGAGAACACGCCTGATCTTTTTGAGAACAGTAGCATGTAACAGTGGAGACTTCGGATGAGTCCATGATTAGCGATTACTTCTCAGATAATGACAGTGTAAAGTCGGGTAATTCCAAACACAGCAATGGTATGCAGAAACGTGGGTCTCCATCGCCATATACTTATAGACAGGCCTATGCAGGGAGACCAGCTCTCAAGTGCCTCGCCTGTAAAAAGTGGGGTCACATTGCCAGATATTGTTTGATATCTAATAACAATAATAGAGAAAATCTCAGCACCCTAAAACTACACCGAGGCATTATGAAGTTTACTCCGCCAGGTGGGGTAACAATCCGAGGCATAGAGGCCATAGTTATCAAACCCGTGTCCCCTTTAAAACCCAGATGCTGAGACTACAAGCAGAAAATAGTCAGTTAAGACGGGAAAGACATTCGTATTTGGAGCAGCTGAATACATTTAAAATGGAGGCAGCCACATGTTCACACGGGTATAGCACTGGGGGAAACAAATCCTTTGTTAGCAGCCTTTAGCGAGTTTAAGCGATGGTAAGAATTTTAAGGTTAACGTTGCTTGGCGAGGAATACGTTTTAGATGTGAGTCTTTTGTTTTGGGTTTCATTTTTGAAATATTATGGAGGACCTTAATGTATTTTGTAGCATTTTCAAGGGTAAGCCTCTGGATTTTTATTCTTAAAAATATTAGTATTTTTTTTTCTCTCCTTCGTATTTTTTTTTCCCTCTTACTATTTTTGTTTTATTTTTTTGTTTTTTTCTTTTAATGTTTTTTTGGTTATTGATTTATTTGTAGTTTTTTTTAATTTTTGTTCATTTATTTTGATTTTTAGTTTTGTTTTGTTCAGGTGGAAAAATTCCAAATTGTTAGGTTTAGTCCACCTGAAAGGGGGGTCGGTGAATAGGCCCTAAATAAGCAACTGAATTGTTTGCTTGAGGCAGGAGTTGGCAGAAAGTTACAGTGGCCTGTAACTGAGTTTTTTTTAGGTCTTTTGTTTTTATTTTCATTCAGGTGGAAAAATTCCAAAATGTTAGGTTTTGTCCACCTGAAAGGGGAGTTAGTGAGCAGGTTTTAGGTAACAGATACACGCATTCTGTTTGTTTGTTTGTTTGTTTGTTTTTTTTTATTTTAAAATGAGAACTGTGGGAAAGCAGCAGTCATTTTTTTATTTTTTGTTTTTTCCTTATCATGGGAATCCAGTTTAGAGTGGGATCAGCCTAAAGTAGTCATTGGTTGTTTTAATAGTCTGTTTAGAGTGGCAGAAGCCAGGAAAACTGAGTTCCGGGGTTCCAAGGGAGGTTCTGTAAGAAACATGCAAGCGAATGGATATTGTGGATAAGAATTTTATTCTGCCCTTGTTTTTCACTTCCAGAGTCCTGGTGGAGCGAAAGATCTGAGAGGTCTCTGGAACATGGATTGAAGATGTTCATCTGGGTGGCAGTTTGTCTGTGCCATGCCATGTCACAAAGTTGTTCTGACAAACAGTCAGGGAAGAAGGGACAAACAAAGATTCCGATTAATATTTGCAATTTAAGGCTTCTTTTTCTCGTGGACAATTTAGTGGTAACACTGCATCTGAAAGACTGTGCCCATCAACAAGGCTTGTGGAGCATTTTGCCGGAATCTCTCATGAATATAGAAATACTGTAAATACAAGTGCAATGGGTTGGAGGTTAGGGAAATAGTATAACCTATCCAATCCTGAAAAACAAGTAAAGAAAAATATGTTTGTTTTTTGGTGAAGAATTGAAAGAAGGAAATATGTTTTTAATGTGTGAAGTGTATTGGCATAACTGAATTAACATGGAGGCTGACACTTAGATGTCTGTTGGCCAGACTGGAGAGCTCCAGGTGACACATCAACAAGGTGAGAATTTCCTTGTAGGGGTGGTGTCTCAATTCTAGCAGTCCTATAGAGAAGGTATCGGTTACAGGACATGTGGGACACCAGAACTGGACATAAGAGAAAAACACCTGGTTGATGTCTCACCTGAGCAGTTGGAACCCTGCACAGGCGATGCCCATGTCAATTCACAAAAACAGGCTTTGTTTGAAAGAGAGGAACCGCTACAAATGGTTCTAAGCTCTTCCCATATACTGGCTACCAGGGTACAGTATGCCTTCACCACATGGCACTTCAAGGTCTCACAGTGGTTGATAAAAATCTATTACCCTATATATGCTGAATATACACTGAATCAAGTGTGGCCATTGTACCAGTGGCGTGCTCCCAGAGGTGTGTGGACACAGAATGATGTTCATTCAGACCGCTTATTTCTGAGGAGCAACCGAAAGAGGAGGGATGTATTCAGCACTACATTGGGGGGAATAGGAGCGGGGATGGGTGTTATTAATGAAGTGAATGCCAGTATCCTGAGGATCAAACTCTCAGCCGTAGCGGCAGACAGTAAGCGGGGCTTTGTTACTCAGAGAGAGATTATTGACATCTTTAATAACATTCAATTGAATGCCCCAGGTTAAAGTGGCTCAAGATTTTATCTACCATTTGGAGAGGCTGGTAGAGAGTGTGGTGGTAGAAGGCAAGAATGTATCATGGGCTTTGGCGTGCATGCAGGGGCAGGCGGAATTATCAACCAACATCAAGCTGATTGTGCAATCTCGGTATAAGGGACAGTGGCCTTATGAGTTAGCTTCCCAGCTCAGTAAGATTTCTGCCAAAACACATTGTTTACAATAATCCAAAGTGGTGGTCTAATGCCTGGATGGGCTGCGCTAGTTTGGATTATGGAAGGTGTTCGGCTTACCCGTTGATCCCAGATATAGAAGCACAGACTCGGTCTGTATATTCTGTGGTATCAATGGGCTTACTGACTGGGGATGCTACCTTGTTGCATTGATGGCTAAATTACCCACCTGTGGTCAGAGTGGAGTGAGGCTGGAGGCTGTTCCAGAGGAAGGGAGGTGTGTGCCCTTCAGGCAAAGCGGCACATGAAGCACAACATGTGAAGACATTTATGGACTGTGCCATGGAGGCTGTCTCTGAAGAAGGGTGGTATGTGCCCTTCAGGCCCAAAGCGGCATATGTTGGATGGCAACCTGATTTAATATCATAGTTCTGGAGTGTCACAGATATGACAGGCCAAAGTTGTCTAGTCACTGTGTGGGAACGAAAGACATCTGGACAAGTTGACACAGTGGGGTGTTGGTGAATAGCCATATCCTTCCAGGAAATATCCATACACCCCCTGCGATGAGGTGTAATGGTAGAGAAGGCCAGAGGAGATCTCCTGGTGAGGTGCAAATTAACAGTTCCTGATTATGTGACATCAAAGGGACCAGCTGACCCCAAATGATCATGGGTCAGCTGTGAGTGATAAATGGACATATACTGCCTCTAGCGGACAATCCAGGCATGCGTCCTAGGGACAGACTCAAGGAAAGGAGGTCTGTCACCATTGGACAGAATGCATAAGTAGGCCGGCATTGGGTGGGTGTGTGTGGATGATGTATGAATGGGTTTAAAAGGCAGAGGAACCCCATATCTCCTTCTCTTATCATCTATCATCAGGCCAGCCAGAACAACATTTTGAGGACAGCCTAAGTATCACCTTTATGTTATTTGTGTTATAGGCTCTATGATATTTTCTTAGCGTTTTTATGTTAGCATTTCTGCTTTCCTTATAATAAATGTAATCTTTGCTTTATTGAAGTAGAGTGATTGATTATTTATATATCTATAGATATAAGCTAATCTTACTATCATACTATTATCATTACTGTTATCAGAGTTTTAGTAGTTTAACGAATGAGAGGAATTGGCAATTAATATATAGTTACAAATAAACTTGGGGAAACCATAACCACCCCATTTTTATTTCATTTGGCACCCCAGAAGCAGGAGTGTAGTTACTTCTTCCCACATTTTTATTTCAGTTGGCTAGGCCTCAGGCCTAGAAAAGTCCTCACATGCTGACTGAGGAGGAGAACCAGAGATGCTGAATGGCTTCTGGAGGTTCCTGTTACTGGAAAGGACCTAATGAGTAAGTCTGGTGTCTCTCCTACTGAAGATCTTATGCCTATCCCTATTCAGCTGCTGCTCTAATACCCAGTGCCAGCCTGTGCTCCTATTGATTCTGCACTGTGTAATACTGAAAGGGACTGGTGAGTCTGGAGTTCTGTTCTAATCTAGTTTTTGCCATGGGGGTTCTAAGCCCTGTGTCCTCTTTCAGTTATGGAGTTCTCCAATAAAGCATTCAAAAATCTACTTTAAAAGACTGGCACCAAACTTTTCTTTGATCGCACATCCATTTACTGGCCTAGGATCTGCCCGAGATTAAAATATCAGCCTTCCCTGCCTTTTGGGATCCATGCTATGCCTCTGGGGGGCAGGGGTGATGTACTTGTTTTTTTGTGAGCTTAAAGGAGTTGTAAAGGCAGAAGGTGCATTCTATGCATTAAGATAAAAAAACCTTCTGTGTGTAGCGGCCTCCCCAGCCCCCTAATTCCTTACCTGAGCCCTTTTATCTGCAGTGATGTCCACAAGTGTCTTTACTGCCACAGACACTCCTCCTGATTGGATGAGACAGAGCAGCGGCAATTGAAATCATTCAGCCAATCAGGGGAGAGAGGGGGTGGGGCCAGGTTGGGGCTCCATGTCTGAAGGGATACAAGGAGCTCTGACTCAGCTCAGGTGCCCCCATAGGAAGCTGCTGACTGAGGGGGCACTCACCAGAGGGAGGGGCCAGGAGAGCAGAAGAGGGACCCCAGAAGAGGAGGATCCAGGCTGCTCTGTGCAAATCCAACTGCACAGAGGAGGTAAGTATAACATGTCTGTTATTAAAAAAAAGGGACTTTACAATCACTTTAATGTGGCTTAATGTACAAAAAGAACTTGGATGTTATCCGATTTCCCTAAAATTCACACAATAGAAGACTCTGTCTATATCAACATATTCTAAACATCTCAGATTGTTTGGTAAAGCAGACCAAAGGTTATTCACTTTTAACTATTTTATTCCAGTCCTGAGACATTTAATTGGAATATTTAAAATGTACCAACTGCTCCCAAAGTACAATCAGCGCTTATGGGGGGCTATGGGTTGTTGGGCATCAGTAGTATAATAACACACTGCAATCACTGTCTAAGCAGCCATATGTCAAATCACAATATGTAAATGGTAACACCACACAGTTGTATCACAGTGAAACGGAACCGGACAGATACACACAGTAAAAACAGCTAAGGGTGTGTAATAGCGCTACGACAGTTCAAAAAGTTCATAAGATGCAGGCAAGTGCCTGTAAAGTGCCAGATAAAGAATGAATAAATCTGGAAAGCAGTTCTTTAGGGGATCGTCACCCACCACCATATAGGCTATCTTCCAAGTAGAGAGGTCCACCGCATGCAGAGTGCTCTTATAAAAAGATCTGCTTACCAGATACCATAAGTAAAACAGCTCTGAGAAAGGATGCATCCATCCATGCCATCTACTGAAGTTTTCCTTCCCAGGAATGTTATATTCACAGACCGGCCTCTGCTCTTTTATCATATAAGAAACCACCCATATAGAATTGCTTGTGGGGACTTAAATAAGCCACAGATGTTTCTCTCTATACGTAATCTTCCGAAAAAAATCTCACAGCAGCGATGTTTAAATCCACATAAGGAAGAAAAAAGCTAACATAGTGTGACTCAGTAAAATACCATTTATTAATCCCCTTAACCACTTCAGCCCCGGAAGGATTTCCAGCTTTAGGACCGGAGCCCTTTTTGCGATTCGGCGCTCCTGTTGGAAGGAGAGGACGTGGTCGAGGTGTGCCAGCTACATGCACAAGGGAAACACCTTCCTCAGGTAGCCAACAGAACCTTCACCGGTATATGGTAGGCCAGAATGCCCCTCAACGATTGGTGAGGCCAGAACAAGTACAGGCGATAGTAGATTGGGTGGCTGACAATGCCTCCAGTTCCTTCACATTGTCTCCCTCCCGGTCCCTTGATGAAAGCTCAGAGTTGGCACCTGAACCCCATGGCCATCTGTCTTTCACCTCAGCCCCTTGTAAATTAGCCAAGCAGTCTGAGCCCCAAGTCTTGCAAGAGACTCATGCTTTTTGATGACTCTCCTGGTGAGCTTTCCGTGGGCCATCCACATAGCGCTGCCTCAGAAGTGGAAGACATTGAGTGCACCGATGCCCAACCACTTCTGTTGCAGCATGAGGACATGGAGACACCAGCGCAGCACATTTCTGATGATGAGGAAACACAGGTGCCAACTGCTGCAGCTTGCCTCAGTGTGCAGACTGACAAGGAGGGTAGTGGTGAAGGGTGGGTGGAAAATGATGTCAAGGATGATGAGGTCCTAGACCCCACATGGAATGAGGGTCATGCGAGTGACGTGTGGAGTTTGGAGGAAGAGGTGGTAGTCGCACAGAGGCACCAGCACAGCAAAAGAGGAAGCAGGTTGCAAAAGCGGAGCGAGTGTCCCCTAGACAGTAGGCCTGCTACTACCCACCGCACCCAGGGACCTAGCACACCAAAGGCAGCTCAAAGGCGTTCCCCCGCGTGGCAGTTCTTCAGACAATGTGCTGACGACAAGACACAAGTGGTTTGCACGCTGTGCAATGATAGCCTGAGCTGGGGCATAAATGTTCTCAACCTGAGCACAACCCCCATGACCAGGCATCTAAATTCAAGGCACAAGCTGCATTGGACTAATTACCTCAAAATCCAAGAAAGGTCTCGGCCTCCTCCTGCTTCCTCTTCTGCTGCTGCCTCGGCCTCTTCCTCCACCTCTACTGTGACAGTGTCACCTGCCACCCAGCATACAGACGATATGACAGCAACGCCACCATGTCCGCCACAGTCCCCAAGCATTTCCCCATGGTCCCATGGAAGCTTACGGCTCTCCATCTCCCAAACACTGGAGAGAAAGAGGAAGTACCCCCTACCCACCCATGATCCCTGGCCCTGAATGCCAGCATTGCAAAATTCCTGGCATTTGAAATGCTGTCATTCCGTCTGGTGGACACGGACAGTTTCAAAAACCTGATGGCGGTGGCTGTCCCACAGTATGTGGTTTCCAGCCGCCACTACTTTTCCAGGCGAACCTCCCTTCCCTGCACAAACAAGTCGGGGACAAGATCAGGTGTGCACTGCGCAACGCCATCAGTGGCAAGGTCCACATAACCACTGATACATGGACCAGTAAGCACGGGCAGGGACGCTATATCTCGCTAACTGCACACTGGGCAAATGTAGTGGCGGGTGGGCCTGTGCGGGCTAGCCATTTGGCGCATGTCCTTCCACCACCGAGGATTGCAGGACATTTCTCTTTGCCTCCTGTTGCCTCCTCCTCCTACTGCGCTTCCTCCTCCTCGACCACCCACTCATCCACTCAGTGTAACACCTTCACCACCAACAACAGCACATCCAGGGGGGAACGACAGCAGGCTGTTTTAAAACTGATATGTTTGGGGGATAAACCCCTCACTGCGCAGGAGCTGTGGACGGACATTGAACAACAGACCAATGAGTGGTTGTTGCCACTGAGCCTCAAGCCCGGCCTGGTGGTGTGCGACAATGGCCGAAATCTCGTAGCGGCTCTGGGCCGAGCCCGTTTGATGCACATCCCTTGCCTGGCGCATGTGCTGAATTTGGTGGTACAGATTTTTCTAAAAAACTACCCGGATATGTCAGAGCTGCTGCATAAAGTGCGGGCCGTCTGTGCACACTTTCAGTGTTCTCACCCTGCTGCTGCTCGTCTGTCTGCGCTGCAGTGGAACTTCGGCCTTCCCGCTCACCGCCTCATATGCGACGTGCCCACAAGGTGGAACTCCACCTTGCACATGCGGTAACAGCGTGTGGTGGTCCGGCCCGAACTCCGAGTCACCGTTGTTGGTGAGTAACCAGACAACAAGTTACAGGCAGGTGTCGAGGACGCGTC
>BLSH010325233.1:52754-69747 GCA_018402905.1 Glandirana rugosa | reverse complement strand
CTGGTTAAAAGTCGAAAGTCGCGAGCTTGTAGACTCTATAACTTTCACAAAGACCAAATAATGTACACTAATTTGTTTTTTTTTTACCAAAGATAGGTAGCAGTATAAATTTTGGCCAAAATTTATGAAGAAAAATTACTAATTTGCAAAATTTTATAACAGAAACGAAGAAAAATTAATTTTTTTACAAAATTTTCGGTCTTTTTTTAATTATAGCGCAAAAAATAAAAAACCCAGAGATTATTAAATACCACCAAAAGAAAGCTCTATTTGTGTGAAAAAAAGGACGCAAATTTCATATGGGTACAGTGTTGCATGACTGAGTAATTGTCGTTCAAAGTGTGAGAGCGCTGAAAGCTGAAAATTGGTCTGGTTGTTAAGGGGGTTTAAGTGCCCAGTTGTCAAGTGGATAAATACCGACCTTCCTGAAGAATTCTCTTGGAAACATCTTATTACTGAATAGAGGTCTATTCTGACCACACACAGCTTCCATTTTGGGGTCTTCTCCTTTTTATCACCTGACCCCTCTGTAGACATCTTACTGGCTGATACTTTGGTGCTGATTAGTAGCAGTCTTGGCTATGAATGGCACAGATTTGTGGAGGAGACACCTAGAATACACGTCTGTATAAATTGTGACCCTATACAGGGTAACATTCCTTTGTTACCCCGATGTACCAATCACATGAATGCTGGGATGAAAGTTCTGAATGACCCTCATAGTTATGAGAACAAAATCCTCCATATTGGTTCCGTTCATCGCACTATAAATGAGTTGATTATTGTTTGTGCTCCTTTCAGGTGATGTCATCTTGGGTCATCTCCTGATGTCATGGCGACCTCTTCCTCCCCATCGTCCTCCTCACAAGGTAAGACTGCTGATCCTGACAATCAATTCCAATGTTTTCCTCCATCTCACATCTCCAGAGATTGGAATTAGATGATAGGACATCTTATGTCTCCATAGTCTGGACATTTCCTGTAGTCATCTGGTCAGTCCACCCATTAGAAGAGTTCAGGAGCTTTCATCAATTCCACCATCACATTCCCGCCTCTTCAGATTTTATTTATCATTGATGGAAATGATCTTCTGAGTTGGTCCAGTGATCCATAATGAGTGGAGGACCCCAAATTTTATAGTGATTTGTGTAGTGGTTGGGGGAATCCTTTGTCTATAATCCTAAGGAGAAAACAACCCCGTGTCACATGACAAATACTGCTGGGAGATTTGGGGGAAATCAGAGTTTTTGGTTCACACTGATCAGAGACATCATTATTCAGATTTTTTTTTAACCACTTCAATACCGGGTACTTTCCCCCCTTCCTGCCCAGGCCAATTTTCAGCTTTCAGCGCTGTCACACTTTGAATTAAAAAAAAAGATGTTAGGGGAGAACCGGGGTAAAGGGTCAGAGGTTCCAGGTGGCCCAGGGCTGTGAGTTGGCTTCTGTTGGGAATCAATGTTTATGGCTCCAGGAGGGGGTTGTCAAAATTTGAGGGTAGGAAATGTTCCACCCATGTCTGCGTCACAAACATTTTAATAGTGTGGTGGGGGTCTGAAATATATTTTTGTATTGTTAACCACTTCAATACCGGACACTTACACCCCCTCCCTGCCCAGACCAATTTTCAGCTTTCAGCGATGTCACATTTTGAATGACAATTGCACGGTCATGTGACACTGTAACCATATGAAATGTTTATCATTTGTTTGACACAGTTTTTTTGTGGTTTTTAATCACCTCTGGGTTTTTTATTTTTTGATAAATAAACAAAGACCAAAAATTTTGAAAAAAAAAAGATTTTCTTTATTTCTATTAGATTTATGAAAAATACAATTTTGTATATAATGTAGGCCAAAATGTATTCTGCTCCACAGTCCACAAACTATCGTATATTTCTGAAAATTGATCAACCCTGATGTACTGATGGGTGATCTCATTTCTTGAGGCCCAAAAACAACAGTACAGTGCAAATTCCCCCCCCCCCCACCCCCCAATTACCCCTTTTTGGAAAGCAGATGGTCCAAGGTAACTAAGTAAAAAGCATGAGAAGCTTTTTTGAAGTTGTATTTTTTGCAACAATTCTTTTAAAGATTATGAAATTTAAAAAAAAAATCTAATTTTTTTACATATTGTCACCAGTGCAGCATTATCATATAATGGGTGTGGCAGTGATCAGGGACACTGACTGGTTAAATAAATGCAAACATATTTTTTTTTCAATTTTTAATAATTTTCTTTTATTTTTTATGACATTTTCTTTTCTTTTTTACATTTTTTCTACACTGTGACCAGAGCAATAGAGTGTTACCATAGTAACACTGCATTACTTTGGGGAAGTGATCAGAATTTTTTTTTACATATTATGATTGTTTATAATCAACCATTTTTTCTGAATAATACTGATTCATTCAGTGTGTTGTGTTGTGATTAGCTGTGATTGGTCACATTTAATCACATGGTACATAAAGGCTGTGATTGGCCCTGCCTGTACTATGTGATAAGCGTGACCAATCACACAATCAATAAACATGAAGTTTAAAATGATCATCCATATATATACATTAGGAGGTCTATATACAGTATCTCACAAAATATTTTATTCTATCTTTTCATGTGACAACACTGAAGAGCTGACACTTTCCTACAATGTAAAGTAGTGAGTGTACAGCTTGTATAACAGTGTAAATTTACTGTCCCCTCAAAATAACTCAACACACAGCCATTAATGTCTAAACAACTGGCAACAAAAGTGAGTACACCCCTAAGTGAAAAGCTCCAAATTGGGCCCAAAGTGTCAATATTTTGTGTGGCCACCACTTTTATCCAGCACTGCCTTAACCCTCTTGGGCATGGAGTTCACCAGAGCTTCACAGGTTGCCACTGGAGTCCTCTTCCCCTCCTCCATGACGACATCACAGAGCTGGTGGATGTTAGAGACCTTGCGCTCCTCTACCTTCCGTTTGAGAATGCCCCAAAAGATGCTCAATAGAGATTAGGTCTGGAGATGCTTGGCCAATCCATCACCTTTACCTTCAGCTTCTTTAGCAAGGCAGTGGTCATCTTGGAGATGTGTTTGGGGTCATTTTCATGTTAGAATACTGCCCTGCGGCCCAGTCTCTGAAGGGAGGGGATCATGAGTACATGTTGGCATTCATGGTTCCCTCAATGAACTGAACTGTTAACACTCCTGCTCCCCATTCCCAACCTGAGACCTTGTAACACTAATGAGTAATATGACACCGGGGAGGGAAAATGGCTGATTGGGTTCAATTTTGACATTTTCACTTAGGGGTGTACTCACTTTTGTTGCCAGTGGTTTAGACATTAATGGCTGTGTGTTGAGTTATTTTGAGGGGACAGTAAATTTACACTGTTATACAAGCTGTACACTCACTACTTTACATTGTAGCAAAGTGTCATTTCTTCAGTGTTGTCACATGAAAATGTAGAATAAAATATTTACAAAAATGTGAAAGGGTGTACTTACTTTTGTGAGATACTGTATATAATATTTACTATGAGTTTGTGTAATTTTCACAGTCATCACTAACAATCCCCATAATGTGTCTAATAGGTTTACTTTCTATGATGTTTTCTGGAAATACCTCAACCAGTAAGCTATGACCACTAGATGGACATGTTAGGAAGATAATTAATGAAGGTGATTCATTTTAATAAATAGCCCCCTAGGTGTTTACACCCAATATTCATCCATCTGTGAGGTAACTTACCACTGTGGAAGCAATTATGTAAGATTATCACAAGGAAGCCAATCCCTCCATAGGGTAATGTGCATATAGATATATTGGGGGATACTTTCCTTTCCCTTCTATATGATTCGTATAGCATTGCCGGCTTCCAGTACAGACTTATCTGCTGTCATGTGTCAGAAATCCTCCAATCAGGATGAATGTTTATGGTTGCTGATTGTCCTCTCTGCAGGGCCGGCTCCTGGTGTCCTGGGAAAGAGGAAACAAACCCCCGGGGATCTTATCATATATTCTCTGGAGGATCTGAAAGGATGTGACTTCAAGAGATTTAGGAACAAATTGTCTGATTTCTCCTATGGAGATAAACGTCCCATCCCCCGAGGAAGACTAGAAAATGCAGACTGGATCGCCACCAAGGACCTCCTGATAGCCACATATGGAGAAGAAGGAGCTCTGGATGTCACCATTGATGTCTTTACACTGATCGGTCTGATGGGACCCGCAAATGACCTGAAGGAGAGGAGAGCACAACGTGGTGAATTCCCATCTATGACCATTTCCTACCAATTCCTGATCAATATCTGTTTGAGGAAGAACTAGGAATGTCATCCAGGGAAAGCCAGTGACCAATCAGGAGCTTCTATCTGGATGAACCCCTTCCTGCTGATAGTACACACATATGAGGCCACATGGAAGGGGGTCTTTATCCTGGGGGGTCACATATCTATGTACCTCACTTTCTCCTGGGAGTGCACAGAGACTAGGATCTCATCAAGAGGCCCGGGAACTGTACTAATGATCGGGACCCGGGACTCCCAATTTATGGTCACCTAATTGTTGTGACAACCTCTGATTGACAATCATAGTAATCAGTCACTGTGCAGCCCATCCCTGTGTTTTCTTTCTTTTCTAAATGGAGAGAAAGATGCATTGTATACATACAGGATATATTATATAAAACATTGTATACATACAGGATATATTATATAATACATTGTATACATACAGGATATATTATATAATACATTGTATACATACAGGATATATTATATAATACATTGTATACATACAGGATCCATTATATAATACATTGTATACATACAGGATATATTATATAATACATTGTATACATACAGGATACATTATATAATGCATTGTATACATACAGGATACATTATATAATACATTGTATACATACAGGATATATTATATAACACATTGTATACATACAGGATACATTATATAATACATTGTATACATGCAGGATCCATTATATAATACATTGTATACATACAGGATACATTATATAATACATTGTATACATACATGATACATTATATAATACATTGTATACATACAGGATATATTATTTAATACATTGTATACATATAGGTCCATTATATAATACATTGTATACATACAGGATATATTATTTAATACATTGTATACATATAGGTCCATTATATAATACATTGTATACATACAGGATCCATTATATAATACATTGTATACATACAGGATATATTATATAATACATTGTATACATACAGGATACATTATATAATACATTGTATACATACAGGATCCATTATATAATACATTGTATACATACAGGGCACATTATATAATACATTGTATACATACAGGATCCATTATATAATACATTGAATACATGCAGGATCCATTATATAATACATTGTATACATACAGGATCCATTATATAATACATTGTATACATACAGGATACATTATATAATACATTGTATACATACAGGATACATTATATAATACATTGTATACATACAGGATCCATTATATAATACATTGTATACATACAGGATCCATTATATAATACATTGTATACTGTACATACAGGATATATTATAGAATGCATTGCATTCTAATAAAGAAAAAAAAAAAGCTGGATGAAGGTTTGATCCAGGTCAGTTGCAGGTTTAGATTTAGGGTGAAAGGTCAGAGGTAGGTTTCTCTTTTTTTAAAAATCTAAATTAGTATCAGTGTCAGGCTTTTTTAGGTAGGATAAAAATATATATATATATATGCGATCTATTTTTTTAGGCGGTACTACGGGTACAAACAACAACTAACATTTGTTTTACTATTTTGTGCCAGTGTTACCAAATGAAGCCCAATTTGTCCTGAAATAAACTCTGTATAATCCATCTGGATACACAAAGTAGTTGTGATGATATGTACAGTTTTAGTAACATGGGTCTAAGGTGCAAATTTGTGTTCAGGCATTAACATTGGTTTTACTCTCAGCCACTAAGGGGTTAAACAATCTCTACTGGGGAAGTTTGCAGAATAGAATAAATTTGATTATACAATTGTGGATGAAGGAAAAGGCTACAGAGTTCAGGAACAATGTAAAAGGGAAGCAGAGTAACACTTCTCCAGGATGCCGGCAGTCAGTCACCATAACACAATGGCATCACTCAGCATGCCGAGCAGAGCAATACAATCACAGCCACTTGCCTATTATACAGAACCTCCATATTTATAGATGTATTCCTGGGGGACCCTCATGACTGTTGCTCGGGGTTCTGAGCTTTGTGCCCCATGCATCCACCTGAACCTCCATCAGAAAGAGAAGTCAAGGCGCCAGATTCTAGGTGTGTGCCTGTAAACCTGCATAGAGAATTGGGGGCTTTTCTGGTCCCCCCACCATGGTCACATGTCACTGCAATGTGCTGAGATGTTACCAGGCAGACAAAGACCCCCCCATCACCTGGAGGAGGAGAGACTCCAATCTACAGAGGGTTGGTGGGATGATGGTGTCTGGGAGGATCGGCTACACTAATAACTCTCTTAGTTATTATTTTATACATTTCAGAGGTTTGTCAGGACTAATCACTTCCCTAATCTTATTTCCAGCCCAACTGAAGCAGATGACACATGACAACGTATTCTCAGGTTAGTAGGACATCCATGTCTGATATGAAATCTCTTCTGGATGAACATTATGTTCTGTTGTAATCTGGATCAGTGGTGGAACTACCAGGGTCGCAAAGGTCACCCTGGCATTCTGCCACTGTAGGGGGCTCAAGATGACAAGAAGGGGGCCCACTGCAGAACATGGGCTCAGTTCACACTGCTGTGATCACAAAGTTGTGCAACTTGCTTACAATTTCCTTGTGATTTGATTGTGATTTTATGATTTAACATTGTAGTCTATGGCACTCAAATCACACCAAAGTCACAGAAAGGTATTGCAGGAACATTTTTCTTTGTTGCTGTGACTTGAGTCATATTGATTAGGACAGCACCTATTGAAATGAATGTGTTTTGCCTTGTCATACGAGTTTGTGTTGCAAGTCACATAAGTCACAGCAGTCTGAGCCAGGACTTATAAAGGGCTCACCACAGGAACAAGTGGAAAGGGCCACATGCTGAAGAAAGGACCCCTGCCTCAGAGGGAAGAGCCCCAGTCTTAGAGGAAAAGGCCATGGGACCCGAGGAAAGGGATTGGGACTGATGGAAAGGGACCCTAGCAGTTAGGGGGACCCTTCATGGTTTCTTGCACCGGGGCCCTGAAGGTTCTAGTTAGTCCTCTGGTATGGATGATGTGTCCATAGTTTAGATGCTTCCACCATCCTCCTGTATTTCATTAGATATCTTCTTTTAGGGTTCCGTTCTTCGGGTTTATGCTTAGAATTCAATATTTCCAACTTTGTCTTATAAATATTATTTCATGTGTGTATGAGGAATAAACTATTTTCCTTTCTCCCATAAAGAGATCAGTAATGAACACAGAGAGTCTATGAAACAGAAATTCCAGAGGATTAAAGAATATAATTCCTGTAGGGGGGAGGCTGTTCATCTAAAGGAAAGATTCGCCAACTTATTGATGATAAATGAACACCAGAATAAAGAGGAAAAAGAAAGAGAAATAAGGAGTTCAGGCAGAAGACATCTACAGATCATGGAGAAAAGATCCCCAACCACAATCCAGGCCCTCTTTGACCCTGATGAAGGTGGGTTCATCCCTAAGATTGTGGTGTTACAAGGAGCTGCTGGGATTGGAAAAACAATGACCTCCAAGAAGATCATGCTGGACTGGGCCTCTGAGGATCTCTACCAAGACAACTTTGACTTTGTGTTTTATCTGAGCTGTAGAGAAATCAACACCATCCCTGGAGACATAAGCCTTGTGGGACTTTTATCCAGATCCTGCAGACTGAGTTCAGATGACCTGGTGTCCATTCTGAAGGATCCTGGATGTCAGAGAAAACTTCTCAATATAGTTGATGGGTTTGATGAACTGAGATGGACTCTGGGGGAGAAATCTGAGGGTTGTCCTGACATTTCTATGGAAACCCACAAAGAAATAATTCTCCAAAGCTTGCTCAGGGGACGGCTTCTCCAACAATCTTCTCTGATCATCACCACAAGGTCACTGGCCATGAAGAAACTTAACACATTCATTGATGATTATCGCAATGTGGAAATCCAGGGGTTTACAAGGAACGATCGAGAGGAATATGTCCATAAATTCTATGGAAAGAAAGAAGATGCAGACAAGGTTCTCAGTATAATAAAAGACAATGAAGTTCTGTACACCATGTGTGCCGTCCCCATCACATGCTGGATTGTCTGCACTGTAATGAAACAAGAAATAAGAAAAGATTTGGCTGTAATTCGGTGTCGTACGACGACTTCAATTTACCTTCTCTACCTGGAGGTTTTACTAACCCATCACAGCAAGAAGGAGCAGTCTGTAGACCGGAAACAAAGCTGTCTGAAGAAGCTGTGTGCTCTGGCCAATCAGGGAGTTCTGAACCAACAAATCTTATTTGAGAAGAAAGATCTAGAAAGACATGGACTTTCTCTGGATGAGGTGGAGTCTGTATTTCTGAATGAGAACATCTTTCATTGGGACATCCGCACCCAGACCTGCTACAGCTTCATCCACCTGAGTGTACAGGAGTTCCTTGCTGCTCTCTATTATGGAATGGATGATGGCTCTGGGTCTATGGAAGGTACTTTCCTCCCGGAGATCTGTAAAGGGAAATCACTTTCATTCAGTTCATATTACTCACATTTAGCATTATCTGTACAATTCCTGTTTGGTCTCTTAAATGAAAATCAGGTGAAGACATTCTCAGAGATCACAGGAATCCCCATCTCACTCCGAGCCAAACCTGCAATCATAGAATGGGCCATGGAGGGCATCAATTTTACTATCTGTACTCAGACCATCTTCTGTCTGTATGAGACTCAGGATGAGGACTTCATTAGGAGAGTCATGTCTGGTTGTACAGATTTGTCTCTGCGTGGCTCAGATACTGATCCCTTGTGGATGAAGAGGAATTATTCCAAGCAGCTGAGCTATTGCTTGAAGACTTTGAAGAGTGAAAGTTTTCAGTCTTTACATTTTGGATTTTTCACTGTGGGTCCAGAGTGCCAGAAACTTCTCTCTCCATTCCTACACAGGAGTCAGAAGGTCGGGTAAGTGAGTGTGAGGAAATCCTAACTGAATTCAGAGAATGGGCAGGAACCTGCATACAGTATAACGGTGATTATCAGACATGTTCTCCACCTACCACACTTGTTAGAAGTCCTGGGAACTCACGCTTTCCTCAGCCCTAAGCCCTGGTTCACACTAGAGCAATTTTCCAGCGACCTGCAACATTCTGGTGACATGTAAAGTCGCAGGTCAGGTGAAAACACATCGATTTTATTGGGTGTCTTAATTGCTGTGTTTTGAGTCACTGCAACAAAAGAAAATATTTCCTGTACTACTTTTGTGCGATTCTTGTGCTGCACGACTCCCACAGACTTCGATGTAAAATCATCAGAAAGTCGTACATTTGTCTGAATCTTTAAGACTTTGCTGCGACTTCTGAGGCAGAGTTTCTTTAACCCTCACCTCTCCTCCCTGCTCATCCTTGCTGCCTAAAAACTTCCCCCAAAGCACATCCCAGTCACACCTGAGCATAGTGGAAATGCACATTCCCACTTCCATTATTTGTGTATTTTTCAAGAGAGGCCCGAAGTAAAGCCATAGGCATAGGGCCAGCATGACAGGGGTTAAAGGAGGCATTGTATGACTAGGAGATTGGGAGGGGTAAGGAGTTTGAGAGGAGAGATGTGGGGTCATTGTCAGGTCAGGGTTGAGGGTGGAGCTGGAGTGAAGTAATGCTAGTGCCAAAGTGGGGGTGGGCGGCAGTCTGTACCACGAGGGAGAGAACTTGGAGAACTTAGAGCACTTGGACTTTCAACCTTTGCAACCGGTGACTGTCGGCCTCTGATTCCTACCATGGGGGATCTGGAGAGTCTGTTATCCCAGCTGCAGGATGCAGCTGCCACATGAGGAACGGAATGGCTGCAGTCCCAGGTCAGTGGGCTACTTATGGGAGTCGGGCAGGGGGTTGCCATGCTGACGTCTCCTGCCACTACATGTGCTCAGATGTCCCAGCCTCTGGAGCGCCTCAGCCTGGAGAGTACTCCCAGGGTCCAGCGCCGCACTAGGAGCCCCTTCGGCAGAGCCTTGAGGGACCCTCGGGGTACTTGCCACAAGCGCCGGTCTGATCGGCATGTGGGCCGGCCTGGGAGGAATCCTCAGCTATGGCTGGACCCCGGGGATGCAGCCTGGTCTGTGGCGTCACATGCCGCTCATTCGACTGTGCTGGATCCAGACCTACACCCGGCACCCTCTGGTGGTTCCTTTCACACCTGGGTGGCTCAGCATCCTAGAGTCTTGTCGGCGGGAGCTGGTCTGTTACCTGGTGTGGCCGGCATCCCTTCCATGTGGCCAGGGGCAGCACAGAGGAAGACTGGAGCAGCTCCACGTGATGCCGTGCTTGGCGGGAGAGGAAGACAGTGGTCGGCCACGGGCGGGAGAGTGGTGGCCTCTGCTGGTCCCAGCAGTGTGTATGCCCGGCCTGTCAGCAATGAGTGTCAGCCTGGGCCTAGTCTGAGGATGGAGGTGGTGGGCTGCCGGCCACGTGACTGGGGGGCTCAGGGATCTATGGGCTGGGGCATGGCGACGGCAGCTGCAGACACTCCCCTCAGCCTGCCAGAGGGGGAGTTAGAAGAGGTGGAAGAGCCTGCTGGGGAGCGCACTGCGGAGGAGGACCGCACAATGGCTGGTGGACCGGGGCTTCTGCAGCAGCCTGGTAAGTGGCCTCTTGGCAGTTCTGCTGTGCATGTGTCCAGTATGCGTGCTGGTGTGGGTGTGAGTGATTTGCAGGTAGGGGGCGCAAAGGGGGGCTCTCTGCAGCTGGGACGGATTTGGCTGTGGGGACGCCGGTGGGACAGGTAGATTTGGCGCTGTTGTTGGCGGGCTTTTGGGATGTTGTCGGACACCTGGAATCGGCCAATGGGCTGGGGCACAGGCGCCTGCACAGGAGGTTCCCAGGCAGGATGTGGCAGCGTCAGTTCCAGCTGGACCACCCACCATGGAGACGGCTTTTGATTGGATGCCCGTGCCGGGCGATGCAACAGATGGATCAGGTAAGGCGGGTGAGCAGGAGGACCGTATATGCTTGTCGGCCTTGGCTAGGTGTGAGTTATATGTGTGAGGGGTCACTGAGAGCGCATCTTAAGCCGGACGTTAGAGAGAAAATCTGGAAGGGTGAGTATGTCGACATATTTTCCCTGCTTCTGCTGGAAAGGTGTAACCTGGATAGAGGTAAGTTGGATGACTCAAAAAAAAAAGATAAGGAAAAGCGGAGGTTTAGGCTAATCCCCCAGATGTTCAGCAACTGGTTTCAGGCATTTGCGATCCTGGCGAGCGTAATTGGCGAGAGGGCGCCGGAGCACTGTTCGGCGTTGTTCTGTTATCTGGATGCTATTGGGGAAGTGCATCATTTCTACGGGGGATTGGCATGGCTTAGATATGATGAGCAGTTTAGGCAGCACAAGGCCATACGGTCCCTTGCGTTGGGATCACAAAGACATTAGTCTTTGGATGAGGCGCATGATGTCAGCGCGGGCTGGGAATCAGTTTTTTCCATCGGGGGTGGCGGATATTCTTGATCTGGACAGTCGGCCAACAGGAAGAGGGGATTCTGTTGGGCCTTCAATGAAGGAACCTGTAAGTTTAGCCTGTTGTGCTGCTACAAGCATGAGTGCTCCGGCTGCGAAGGGTCCCACTCTATGGCAAAATGCTCACAAAAAGGGAGGGGTCGGCTTGGAGATCCTGTGGGAAAAAGGGAGGACTCCGTTGAGTATATCAAGGATGTGCCCCCTTTCTAAGTAGGTATCTTGATCTGGCGGCAGCGGATCTTCTGGATAGCGTTTTTTCCGATGGTTTCCAAATTCTTTGTAGAATTCCTCTAAATTTTTTGAATGGGTTGTGTGGGATGTGTCCGGGATCCCGTCGGTCATACATTTTCTGGACGATTTTTTGTATATTGATCCGGCGGATTCCTACTTTTGTCGGATTTTGTTGGTGACGGTTCAGCATATGGCGGATCACTTCAGTATCCCGCTGGCGTCCAAAAAGACGGAGGGTCCTTTCACGGTGCTTAGTTTTTTGGGCATTCTGATTGGTATGGTGGCAATGGAGTGTCGCCTCCTGATGACAAGCTCAGGGACTTGAGGAGGTCTGTGGTGCTGGCCCGGGAGTCCGGAAAAGTGATGTTACGCCAATTCCAGTCACTCCTGGGCAAGCTGAATTTTGCTGGCAGGATAATGCCTATGGGCCGTTTGGCAGCTGCCACGGCAGGAGTTCGGGCTCCCAGACACCACATTTGAATGATGTTGGAGCTCAAAGAGGATTTGTTGGTTTAGGAGTCCTTTCTGGACTCCTATAATGGCAGGTCGGTTTGGATGTCCGATGCGATGTTAAGCTTTGATCTGGAGCCCCTCACAGATGCCACAGGCTCCGCTGGTTATGGTGCGTATTTTGGGGGCCAATGGAATGTGGGCACTTGTCCAGAGGAATCGAAGGAAGTTGGTTTGACTGGGAATTTGGTCCTTCTGGAGCTGTTCCCTATTGTTCTTGCAGGGGAGCTGTGGGGGTCGTAATTTTGTAACAGGAAGATTTGTTTTAAAATCACAAAATCACCCATTTTGTCCCACCCACCCACAAAAAAATTTGTTCTTTGTGATTAAATGGGTGTCGTGATGTCTATTAACAGTGTGTCGACGTCTCCCCCCTGTGGTGCCTTTGTTGCGGCATCTGGTGTTGGCGTGTCTGCGTTGTAATTCATTTGTGTATGCGGTGCATGTGGCGGGCTGTACTAACTGTATCGCTGATGCACTTTCTCGTTTTCAGTGGGACAGGTTCCGAAGGTTGGCTCAGGGAGCAGCGCAACTGGGAGTTCCTTGTCTAGATTGGCTGTGGCGGATTGCTTTAGGGTAACTGCTCCCCTGATTCGACGGTCGGTGAGTGAGGCCACCTGGGCTGTTTATTCCAAAGTTTGTGAAGAGTGGTTTGGTCTGGTGCATGCTTTGGGTGATTCGGTCCGGGATGGGGAGTACAAGTTTTTGTGTTGTATTTTATAGGGTGAAATGTTGAGCAGGGGATATTGGTGTCTGCATCAAGTCGTAAGTTACCAGGGCTGGCGTTTTTGTTTAAGTTGTTGGGACGGGAGGATTGCACCAAGGATTTTTTGGTTCTCCAGGAGATGAAGGGATACCGTCGGGGACGCCGAACGGTGGATGGTCATAGGCCGGTTTCTTTCGAGTTGCTGGTTTCCTTATTGGATGTACTTCATGGGATGTGTGTATCACTTTATGAAGGGGTGTTGTCCCGAGTGGCCTTTGCCTTGGCTTTTTTCAGGGCATTACGGATTGGGGAATTAGTTTGTTCTTCCAAAAAGGGGTCTGATGGGATGCAGCGGACGGATGTGCTCTTTAGTGGGGGTTCTTTGGTTTTTTTGGATCCGTAGATCCAAGACTGATCAGAGGGGTCGGAGTCTGCGAATAGAGTTGTTTCCAGTTTCGGGTTCCATGGCCTGTCCGGTTCAGGCAGTATCGCATTTTTTGGAAGTGTGCCTGGAGCAGCCTGGTCCATTGTTACATGCGGATGGTTCTTCTTCGCAATATCTGTTTACTGCAGTATTCTGGAAAGGTTTGGTGGCCCTGGGGCTGTGCCCAATTGATTTTGCATCCCATTCCTTTCAGATTGGGGCTGCCACAGAGGCGGCATGCTGGGGCCAGGGGGAAGGGGCTTAATGGCATATCAAGAGGTGGAAGTCGTGGCGTTATCGCCTGTATGTTCACCCTCACTTGCTGTAGATTATTCATACAGTATGAAATTTGTTTAGTTTGAGAGTGGCTTTGTCGGTTCCTGTTGTATGGAGTGGAGTAAAAGTGTGGTGTTTTGTTGTTGTTTTTCTCTTTACAGGTGGGGTCATTCATACATCTTCTGGGGGGCCAGGAGAGCTGAAGTCCGGCCTAACGGCTGTCAATTGGGCGTTCTGCGGGAGGAGGCTGTGGTTCGCTGGATTGGGATTCTTGGCCTATTGTGGAGTAGGGTGGTTCCAGAGGTGAAGTGTTATGTCTGGCTGGACAGGCCTCCAGATGTTCTTGTTATCCATGCGGGTGATAATGACTTGGGCCTCCGGGAGATGCAGGGGTTATGCCGAGATATTAAATATGATCTTTTCCGGCTTTGTGTAGGTTACCCTGATTTATTATTGGTATGGTCTGACATGGTGGTGCATACTCAGTGGCGCATGGCTGGAGCGGTGGGTAGTCTGAATAGGGCCAGGGTCAAGGTGAATCAGGAGGTGTCCAAATTTGTGTTGGGAAATGGGGGTTTGGTTGTTCGCCATCACGAATTGGAGCCGGGAACTTGGAGATACGTTCATTTGAACGCTGTCAGGATTGACATGTGGTGTCTTGGCCTGTAGGATGGTATCCAACAGGCCCTGCGGGTGTGGAGGTCCTCACAAACCTAAGGTGTCAGGTTTGTGAGGTGGTGGCGGAGTGTAAGGTCCCTTTTAGGTAATATGGGCTCAAACAGGTTAAGGTGTAGGGACCCATCTGGGGTATGGCTCCCAATGGTTAAGATGCGGCTGGAGGCCTGAGCAAGAACACACAGATACCATCGTAGTGGTTTGTTTATGCCCTATAGGACCTTGTAGCTTCAGTCCTGTATACTGTTATCTATGTTCATTGTTATTTATTGGCTTTGTTTTGGTTAACTAAAAGGCCGCTGTGGCCATTAAACCCAAGAAATAGTGTTGTGTGGTTATTATTATTCTGCTGGGGGTGGGTTTGGTTATAGCGGCATGGGGCAATACAAGCCATAGTTTATACCCTAATAATGTGTAAGCACACATTGTGTATAGGGAGCCATTCACTGGAATGTTCTGCCCTACATGCAACAAACACCCCAAAGTAGCTCAGGAATCTTCTCAGTCATGGAGTGTCATGCATCTTGGCATCAAAACATGCGTCTGCTAACTGTGATTGGGGAGTCATTAACAATTAGTCAGCATTCACATCTGCGTTTTTCTGAATGTGAGGCATCCCACACAGAACATGTGTGCTTTGTCATGTGTCTAAAAAATGCACAGCAACGCACGATACACTTGTGCAAATGTAAATGAATGGTAACACAAGTGCTATGCACCTTGCTGTGTGTTAATTAAACATACAGCAAAACGCATGTTTTCTTGCGGTCTGCTGTGCTTTAAAAAATGTGCAGATGCAAATGAATAACACAAGCACAACACACATTGCCGGAACATATATGAAACGCACAGCAAAGCATGCATTTTCTTGCATGTTGCTGTGCAGTTGGAAATGCACAGATGTGAATGAATGGTAACGCATTTACAACTGCCAGAAACATGCAAGAAAGCACAAGCTTTGCTGCATGTTTCATGCGGAATCGCACATCACACTTACATTACTATTCATTTGCATCTTCATGTTTTTGAATGCATGCCAACCTGCAAGTAAACGCATGCTTTGCTGTGCATTTTGAAAATGTACGGCAACACACGTTGCACTTGCGATGCCATTCATTGGCGTCTTTACATTTCTGAATGTACAGCACCCTGCAGGAAAACGCATGCTTTGCCACACATTTTGGAAACATGCGTCATGCTCGCCTTGTCATTTCTGAAACGTGCGGCAAAGCACACAATTTCTGTGCGGTTGATGTGCATTCAGAATCATGCAGATGTAAAAGCAGCCTGATTGTTAATGACGCCCCAATCACGGTGAGCAAACGCATGTTCTGCCATGTGACAAAACACGCTATAAACACGGATCCATCAAAGTCACATAGGAATGCTTCTCAGTAAAGTCACTTTGAAGTCGCACCGGGTCGCCGGGAAGTTGTAGAGCAAAGTCAAGCTGAAAGTGGCTGCGACTTTCATGTTGTGCTGTGTGAAGCAGAGCTAAATGGTGGTTCCCACATATCACCTTCTACACAACTTCTGGTAACAATCACATCATTTACATCCTATTAACCCTTTCCCTGCCCCCCAATTATACCATTTATCACACAGAACAATTGGAGGGAAAGCTTAGTGTTCAGAGATCTGGGGGAGGGGAATAATGCCAGGGGTGTGACATCATCATCCCAACATTGGAGGAGCCAATTGTCTGCAGAAGTGGGTGGAGATGGGAATGTCTGGCCTGCATTTTATATCTGGAACCGAAGTGGTGTTCCAGGATTTTCCAGAAGCTGTTGATGAATGGAGACCCCTGTGTAGGAAGGCTGGAGACCCCGTATACATATCAGGGGCCTCCTTTAAGTTTTGTCTGGTGTGTGACTTCAAAGACCGTTCATCCCCACCAATGAAAAGTCCTCATTAGAGTTGATCAAACCTTTGGAAGTTCGGGTTCTGCTGATTCGGCCGAACTTCGAGACGAAGTCCGGGTTTGGGTCCGGATAGGACCCTAACTTCGACCCGGACCCCGAACCCCATTGAAATCAATGGGGACCTGGACTTTTAGGCACTAAAATGGCTGTAACAAAGTCCTGGAAAGTCCTAGAGGTCTGCAAAAGGAAGGAGAATGGGGGTAAGGGTCGGACAAGTGCCCTACAAAGAAATGGGGACAGGGAAATAACTTAAAAGCATTTTTAAAACTAAAATCACATAAAAAAATCAAAAATGGAGGTGGATGTGGACTATCTTCAAACTGTGTGAGAAAAGTCTAAATTAGCCGGGAGAAGCCATATTAGTGTTCTAAAATCATCTTCAAATTGTGTGTGAAAAGTCTAAATTAGCCGGGAGAAGCCATATTACTGTTCTACAATCATCTTCAAACTGTGTGTGAAAAGTATAAATTAGCCGGGAGAAGCCATATCACTGTTCAAAGTTACCCCAAGCCCCAGGCCCAGCTTC
>BLSH010325233.1:40358-51937 GCA_018402905.1 Glandirana rugosa | reverse complement strand
TTACATTGTTATTCTTGGTGTCAGAGGTCATACATTCTTGGTGGTAATCATTATCTCATTATTGGCTTTTAGATTTTGGCATTGCACTATTTCCAGTAAAGATTGTCCGGGAGATGACAAAGCAGAAGATGAAGAAGATTCCTCCTCTTCAGGAGATGAAATGAAGTCTGATTCTCTTTCCTTTCTGATGAACCCGGGGAGTAAAATTCAGGGATTACAGTAAGAGAAATGTGTGATGTGCAGTGATGGGGAAATGTGAGGTCTGTGATTGTTCCCGTCTCTCAGTGTCTCCTTCTATCTCTGGGTGTCCTCCATCCTCACCGATGTAGAATCTTCCATCACCTCTCCTCTTCTCATGTCTTCTCCTCTCTCTGAGGGAATCTTTCTCTCTGTAATCTCATCCATGGGATTTGGGGTTCCCCTTATAGGAGAGCAGTGACCAGGCTATGTACATGGAATGACCATCCATATTCCTAACAAGCAGGAGAAAGGATGGAATAGAAACCCTTAGGGCTCGCTCACACGTCTGATGGTTATGAAGAAGGAAGCAATGCTCAGTAACACTTCTTTTTTTTTTTTTCTCAATCCAAAGTTTATTGATAGCATGAACATAACAAAAAGTTACATAATACAATCAAACAGACATATCATGTTTGAAGATTAGCCATTAAGGGTTACACCTTATATAGATATTATGTCTCAGATGAATTATAAATGACATATTTCAAATATTACTAGTGTACTTCTTATTGAGATGCCCGAGAGAAATGTTTAAGAAACATTATATATTTTTGCAGAATGTATTGAGTGAGATAAAGCTTGAGTGGATGATAGAGTAGGAAAAGGAAAGAGGGGTAGGGAGATATGAAAGAAGAGGTGAGAAAAGATCTACAGATATTATCTCAGTGGTAAAGTGATACAGGCTATCAACCTACGGGTTGACTTGGATAGAACTCTATGTGGAATTACTAACTGTATCATCTATACTAGTAATTCATTTAGTGTCTATGCTACTGTTGTTCAGTAAGCTCTAAGAATATATTGGAGATAGTAAACTCGAACCAGTTTTTCCAAATTTTATGGAAAATAGTTGTGTTTTCTTTCTTCATTGCACTAATTTCTTCCATTTTGTAGGTCAAGTTCACTTTATCTACCCAATCCTTGAATGTTTGAATTTTTGAAGATTTCCAGTTGAGCGGGATGAGGTGTTTAGCTGCGTTCAATAGATGTCTCGTGAGGGAGTTTTTGTATTTGCAGATGGAGAGGTGATTTATGTGAAGTAAACATGCCTTTGCATCTAGTGAAATCATGGTGTCAGTGATGTGTTTTATCCAATGGATAATGAGTTGCCAAAACTTCTGGATTATTGAACATGACCACGAGATATGTAAAGAGGATCCCACCTCGCGCCCACATCTCCAGCATAAGTTGGAAATGGAGGGTGACCACCTCCCGGCCACCTGGGGAGTCACATACCAATGAGAGAGAAGTTTATATGAAATCTCGTGGGCTTTCGTGCTTAGGGAGCATTTATGGGCAAAAATATATGCCTTTTCCCATTGTGATTCTGAAAGAGGACCGTTTAATTCTTTTTCCCATTTCTCTTTAATTTTTTCGGAAGGCTTACAATCTGATCCAATTAATAAGGCATAGGATAGAGAGGTTGCTCTGATTGTTGTTTTTTTTTTGCAGGCAGATCTTTTCAAAGGGAGTTAGTGGTCTGGTAAAATTGTTTTGGATTAGCTTGTTCTGTAGGAGGTCATGTAATTGTATATAAACCCAGTAGCCCGAAAGCGGCCCCCTTAAACTGCCTTTTAGTTCTTGGAAAGGTTTTAATTTGTTTCCCTTGAGACAGTGATAAACCAGAAGTGTGTCTTTGTCTTTGGTTTGAGGTGTTTTGTTTAAGTGAACTAATATTGGAGTTAAAGGTCCCGGGTAGGAGGTCAGGGCTTGTTTTTTGGCTAATTTTTGGATGATTTTGAGGGTAGTGCTGGTTAAGGGGTGTGGTCTTTACAACCTACTTAGAAAGGGGGGGTAGCCCATGCAAGATACTGCAGAATTGTATTGTAACAGTTGGATTCTAATCCAGTCCACTCTTTATATTTTGAGTGACAGTGCCAGTCTATGACTCTCGTCATATGAGCAGCTTGGTAGTATTTCAAAAAATCTGGTAGGCCCATTCCCCCTTTATTTTTGGGGAGTGTTAGTAAATTGAAGCTAACTCTGGGTTTTCGATGGGCCCAAATACATTTTCTTTGAAGTATATTGAGGGATTTGAAAAATAAGTTAGGGATTTTGATCGGGAGTGCACTAAATAGTGCAAGATTCTAGGTAGAATGGTCATTTTCAAGATTGAGGCTCTACCGAACCAGGAGAAGTGTTTATTGGACCACTTCTTCAGGTCTGCTTCAACGTTTTGGAGTAGGGGGAGAAAGTTTGCTTTGTAGATGTCGTCAATGTTGGGTGTCAGTTTAATACCCAGGTATTGTAAAGATTTGTGGTCCCATTTGTAAGGACAATTTTTGCCAATTTTAAAGGGCCAGGTTTCAGTGAAATGTTAAGGGCTTCGAATTTGTTAAAATTTATTTTAAAGTTTGAGATGTAATTGAATGTTTTAAATAATTTGTTCAGATTTGGAATTGAAATGTGGGGTTGTGTAAGAAAAAAAAGAAGGTCATCTGCGTATGCGGCTACTTTGTATTCTATATTATTGACTTGGAAACCGTGAATTGCGTCATCTAGTTTTATCATTCTAATCAAGGGTTCTAATGTTAAGATAAATAATAGGGGTGACAGGGGGCAGCCCTGTCTGGTGCCATTTCCTATTTTTAGAGTGTCAGAGTATTGTTATTAATTTTATGTTATTAATGTTATTAATTTTAATTTTTGCTTGGGGGTTCAGATATAGAGCTTTAATCCAACTTAGCATATTTTCACCCAATCCTATATGGGAGCAAGTAGCGAATATGTAGGGCCATGCCACACGGTCGAAGGCCTTCTCCACCTCTGTGGACAGGAGAAGGCCTTCTATATTGGAGTACTTTGTGGAGTAAATTAAATTGAGTGCTTTAATAATGTTGTCTCTCGCTTCTCTTCTTGGCATAAATCCAACCTGATCGGGACCAATTATATGGCTGAGTAAAGGCTTTAATCTATTGGCTAGAATTTTCGACAGAAGTTTTATGTCGATGTTTAGCAGTGAAATAGGCCTGTAATTTTCACATTTTTGATGGTCTTTTCCAGGTTTAGGGATAACAGAAATGTTTGCCAGTAGAAATGAATTTGATTCGGTTTTGGATAGGATTATGGAATTAAAAGCTGAAACAAGATGGTTTGTTAAGATATGACTATAAGTCTTGTAGTATTGTGAGGTGAATCCATCTGGACCTGGACTTTTGCCTGGTTTCAGATCTTTAATGGCCAAATTAACTTCTTCTGGGGTAATCTGTTGTTCTAATAATTTTGTATCTTCTCTAGAAAGGGTAGGGATTTTGCTATTTTTTAGGAATTCAAGTATGGTTTCTTCTCTACTAGAAGTTAAGTGTGAGGGTTTTCTTTGTGGTTTGAGATTGTAAAGCCATGAGTAATAGTTATGGAAGACTTTTGCTATATTCTCTGGAGTATGGGTCAGATTGCCATCAGGATCATGTATAGCGTGAATCTGTCTACTAAGATTTGTTTCTTTGAGTGCTTTGGCTAGGAGTTTTCCTGATTTGTCCCCCTGCTCATAGAAAATATGTCTGCGAAAGAAAAGGGCTTTTTGAATTTTCAAATCTAACAGAGATTGTAATTCCTTTCTACACGCAATTAATTCTGTTTCGGCCTTCCTAGAAAGTGATTGTTTGTGCAAAGCATCCAACTTTGATATCTTTTTTATAAGGTTATTTATCTCGGCTTCTTTTATCTTTCTAGCACCCCATTTCATAAGCTCGCCTCTTATAAGGCATTTATGAGCTTCCCAGTTATTTAAGGGATTGGTGTCTGAGCTCTTATTTCAGTTAAAGTAATCTACAAGCTTATTTTGGATGTCTGTTTGGATTTCGGTATCTGTTAGAAGAGAAGCATTTAATTTCCAGTCAAAGTTTGGTTTGCGACTAGTCCTGTTATTAAAAGATAGTGATGTAGGGGCGTGATCTGACATGGAGATTATTCCTATCTGTGCTTTTGTGATGAGTTTTATGTCATATTGTGAGATAAATATCATGTCGATTCTAGAGTAGCGATGTGTGGGTTTGAGTAGAAAGTGAAGTCTTTCTCTGAATGGTGTGCTAATCTCCAGGTGTCCACTAGAGACAGTGATTGGAGTAGAATCTTAATCATTTTTAGGATTTTATATGAGACCGTTGAATGTCCATTTGATGTATCCTGCCTTGGGTTCATTGGTAAGTTAAAGTCACCTCCCAAGATGATGCAACCTTTTGCATTTAAGTTCATTAATGATTTTATTGCAATATGATATGCGATCTGTTGGGGAAGTAGACATTGGCTAAGGTAACGGGATTTCCTGCCCAAGTGCCTTTAACCATTTCAGTTAGGGGGCTGTTTTTTGGGTTTGTTGTTTACAAGTTAAAATCATTTTTTTTGCTATAAAATTACTTAGAACCCACAAACCTTATATATATATTTTTTCTAACACCCTAGAGAATAAAATGGCGGTCATTGCAAAACTTTATGTCACACCGTATTTGCGCAGCAGTCTTCCAAGCGTGCTTTTTTTTTTAATAAATCCCATTTTTTTAGTTTAAAAATAAGAAAACAGTAAAGTTAGGTCAATTTTTCCATATTGTGAAAGATAATGTTATGCAGAGTAAAATGATACCCAACATGTCATGCTTCAAAATTGCGTCCGCCCCGCGGAATGGCGACAAACTTTGCAGCTTAAAAATCTCCATTGGCGATGTTTAAAAAATTCTACAGGTTAGCGGTTTCGAGCTACAGAGAAGGTCTAGTGCTAGAATTATTGCTCTCACTCTAACGATCGCAGCGATACCTCACATGTGTGGTTTGCACACCATTTTCATATGTGGGCGGGACTTACATATGCGATCGCTTCTGCACGCGAGCTCACGGGGACAGTGCGCTTTAATTTTTTTTTTTTTTAATTATGTATTTTGCTTTTTACTTTTTATTTTTACACTGTTCTTTTTAAAAAAAAATAAAAATGATCACTTTTATTCCTATTACAAGAAATGTAAACATTCCTTGTAATAGAAAAAAAGCATGACAGGTCCTCTTAAATATTAGATCTGGGGCCAAAAAGTCCTCACATCTCATATTTACACTAAAATGCAAAAAAAATAAATAAAAAAAATCTGAAAAAAATGACAGGACAAAAAAAAAGCGGGCCCTTTAAGACCGTTGGGTGGACGTCACTTCTGACCTCATTTCCGCCCTGCCATACTATGGAGCCGAGTGACACTGGGGGGAGAAGATCAGATCATCTCCGCCGCTGCCGGCGGGTCCAGTAAGCGGCAGAGATGACCGGAAAGTGTCGGGAGGGGGGGCACCTCTCCCGCCGCTGATAAAAGTGACCTTGCGGCGAATCTGCCGCTAAGATCACTTTTATGTTGTTCAGAATCACCGGCTGAAAAAAACAATATCTGAATGGTGCCTGCAGCACCATCCCTTCATATGACGTCCACCTAACGAGAAGTGGTTAAGAAATAGGTAGCGTCCTTCTGGGTCTGCTAATTGTTGTAAAGGGATAAAGGGGGAGTTTTTATTAAGTAATATTGAAACTCCTTTTGTTTTAGCAAATGGGTTTGTCGCATGGAAGGTTGTCGAAAAAATTTTATTGAATAGTTTGGGAATATTCTGACCTTTGAAGTGGGTTTCCTGAAGAAATACAATCTTAGGATTGGCCTGTTTAAGTTCTCTGAGCAGTTTAGATCTCTTTTCTGGAACATTTAAACCATTCAGATTATGCAAGATTATATCTGGAGATCTACCAAACGATGAGTAAGTCATAGTAGGTGTCTTTCTCACTGAAAAAAGGTAAGGAAATAAGGTCTAGATCGGAAAGAGTATAGGTAAGAAAGGTAATTAGAACTTAGAAGATCCAAGGAAGTGAACTATACCTTATTAACGTATGAGCTCTTTTTAGGGCTCCTAGGTGATCGTTCAGTCCAATTAGTTGTATGTTTTAGGCGAATATGGTTTCCTAATCTTGTGCTTACAGTACAAATAATTGTTTACTTGGGAGTTAAATAGGTGGTGGAAAGCAAGAGGAGTTGTCTGTGTGTGGGTGGTTAAAGCTAGTCTGGCTGTTGTAATGTGCAGACCGGGGTCTGAGGTGATAAAAGAGTTTAAGTATTTAATATTATCGATGTGGTCCTTTCCTTTTTAAGCTAGATGGAATAAAACTTATCACACTGAAGTTTGGGTGAGAATGTTTAGTGCAACACCTTGTTTTATGTTTTTCTTATGTTAAAGCTCCTGTGTTGGAAGGAATCCACTTCAATTGGTCAGACTCCGCAACACCAGGGGCAACGACTCAGTTGCCAAGTGAAAGAAGTGTTAAATTTAGCCTAGCTTAAATCATTCCAAAAAAACTTCTCTTATCTCAGCTAATAAGCTCTTCTGGTTTTAGAACTATAAAACATAATAGTTAACAGGAAAATATCTAGAAATGTCTTATCTTATTAATGGCATTCTTATTAGGATAATTCTAGTCAAGCATCAACAGCATCCAAAGGTGTTCAAGACATTAGGTATGACCTCCAGCAACGCAAGATCCGTCCCCCAGACAGGGTCCCTCCAAAATGACAATTTCTTGGAAGGGGATACGTTAGAATGTCCCTCCTGTATTACGATAGTACTAAATTGGACCCCGTCTGGAATAACCACCCCACATCGCATGGAGGCCATTGTATAAACAAGGTGTCAACCATTAGATAACTCTAAATGTCCGAACAAAAACAGTGAAGGTATCAAACATCAAGAGGAAACAGATAACAGCACTTTTTTAATGTAACTCGAGATCGAGTAATGAACTGTCAGGTGAGTCGACTCCTTTAGTAGACCAAGTTTCATCTCCCTTATTTCAGCCTTCACTGCATACGTTGAAGGTGAAGCCACAGGATGTAACGGGTTGAGTCAAAATGTATCCCATTAAGCTGGAGATATTCAATTTTGACAGACAGTATCATGGTGTGGATTGAGCCTAGCCCTGAAGGTACTTAGAACTCAGATCAGGAATGGTGGCGGCTCAACTCAGTGGAGAAAACTATGAGAGACAAAGTGAGTTCACGATGTGTATCTCAATATAGGGCAGTATAAGTTATTAGACGTATAAGGCATGGTTTTGCTTAACGCAATCAAGCAAGGGGAGATTCTTCTTGTGTCTAAACCATTGGTAAATGTGTACCTTTTCCACATTAAAAGTAAATGGTAAGAGGAGATAGTGCCAACTGGAGTTTGGAGGAGTTTAGCTCATTGTAGTCTAAGGTGCTCTGGGTGTACTTCGCTAATGAAAAACAAGTGTTAAATTTTAATAAAACCAGGAGGGATAGGTCTTCGGATGATCTTAACTTCGCTCCTTGGTTCTCTGTGTTTTCAACGCTGGTGAATATCTTCCATTGTAGCTTGGTTTCCTGTTGTGTTTGCCTTTTGCCATCCGGAACTGTATGGAGATGGACCTGGGGGGAGGGGTCTTGGCCGATGGGTGGAGGGATTTGAAATTCAGCGTACCAATCTGGGAGGTCAATTAGTTCTATTTGAAGATTTTCGCAAGATGGCGGCAGTTCATCTGGGGTGTGGAGTAGGAAGTATTTGCCTTGGAAAGATGCTTGTAGTGCGAATGGAAACTTCCATCTGTAGGTGATGTTTTTTTCTTTCAATACCTCAAGCAGAGGTATGAGAGCTCTTCTGTTTTTAAAAGTAATTGGGGATAAATCTTGATAAAGAGAGATTTATTTTTCGTTAAAAACAATAGCGTCCTTTTGTCTGGCTCTGTGAAGAATTTCTTCTTTTAAAGAAAAACTTGTCAGACAACAGATTATATCTCTGGGAGGGGCATCATCTGAAGCCCTGGGTTTGAGAGCTCTGTGTACTCAATGGAATTCAATTGGTGATTCAGCGGGTCTGTCTATCAGATTATTAAATATAGAGCACAATGCAGGTCTGATCTGTTCAGCAGAAATAGATTCCGGGATCCCTCTAATCCTGATGTTGTTCCTCCTCCCACGATTATCTAAGTCTTCGAGATGTCTATTCATCATGATTAGGTGATGAGCTTGGGTGTTAGCGATAGTGTCAAGTCTTGATAACACTTTATCTCTCTTTTTGTCCGCTTGTTCTTTAGAAGCCATTTGTTCTGTGAGCATCAAGATGTCTGCTTTTAGGTCAGTTATGGCTGTTGAGAATTAATTCTTAATGTCTGCCGCTATTTCTGTCATATCTGCATATGTTAACGGTGTGCTTTGGTGAGGAATGTGTCTTGCCATGTCCTCAGAAATTGTTAAAGAGACATTGTCCTCCTCCTCTTCCCTCTCTCTTGCATTTCTCTTTGTAGGTGCCATCTTGTCTTCTCCTCATTTATCTTTATAGGAGAATTTCTGGAAATAGGATGGGATCTGGTTGTTATTAATTGAAGAGGAGGAACAAAGAGAACGTCCTGGTGTTCCTCTTGTGGTGTATTTGTCCATAGTTTGGAGGTCTGCTCCGTGTAGGAAAGGGCCTTCTCTTGCCTGGCGGCCCCCGGCCTGCAACAACAACTTTTTTTATACCAACATGCTGTTTAAATGACAGGTCATAAGAGAAATTGGTTTATGTTAAAGAGGTATAGTACAAAGAGATAGACTCTCTGTTCAAGGGCACAGCCTTTTCTGTCTTATAGTTAATCTGTGGATGTACTGTTCTGAGTTTCAGATGTTGAGGTTACATTGGGACCTTTGATTTTATTGGCAGTCTGCTCTCCTTTAGAGCCTGCAGTAGTTTATGTGGCCGGAATATATTGTGGATCAGCGGGCCCTGCTAGTATGGTGCTGTATCAGGGTTGATCACTATAGGCCGTGGCTGTTTTTGCAGCCTGTACAGCCGCTGCTCCTGCTGAGTTTCTATCCCTTACATGGGATACCTCCTTAGGTCAGGCCAGGTGTAAGGAGGTCTTGCAGGTTGTTATGGGGTCTGTTTAAGGTCCTGTGTGCCTGAGCGGCGTTAAGTCCTAAGTGCCGCAGCGCCGAGGAACGGCAGTCTGAAAATTTAGGCCGGGGATGTGTTTGCGGCCTACCCCATTGAGGAGCGGGGCGGAATTTCATCCCAAAAGTCAGACTGGGTAATAGTGCAAGAGAGGTATGATATGTCTGAGGTGTTTTACCTCTCTGTTGGTCCTCCTGTTGCCTGGATTCCTTCAGATTTTGTGTCCAGGAACAAAGCTTCTCAGAGATGCGTCCTCTCACTACTCATACCAAGCCACGCCCCCCATTAACACTTCTATGACATTTATGATGTCTTCATTGTGTTTATGAAGCTCTGAAAACACAATAAGAATGCTGGATAAATGTCCGGGGGAGGGGTTGCTTTTCTAGTGGGAGGAGTCTAAAGGGCAAGTGATGTAGAGGAAATGATCTCCTCTGATAGGTGGATTTTGGATATATTACAATAATGATATAAAATGAAACCCAGCTGCCATGTCATCATACTCACCATCGCTCTCCTGCCCCCTGGAGGACTGATTGTCTGAGGATAATACCCACTAAGGTGACTTGTTACCAGATCTGGTTTATTTGTATGTGTCACAATAGCTGGGATACTCGGCTCATTAATAGTTTATTAATAATAGCATGTAATATATCCTCACATAGAATCTCAATATATCCATGTAAGAATGCACAGAGCGCCCCGCGACCCTCCTCTCCTTCATAAAAGTATAGTAGCGGCTCTCCTAGTGTATCTGACAGGCGTGATGACGTCTCCACCTTACACGTTACACCCTAGGTGGGGCTTCATCAGGTATATTTGTGTTGTTTGTTTAAATGTGTAAATATTAACAATTTTAGGTTTAGGGAGTCTTACTTCTAGTGCTGCAAAGCTATCTCTATCCTATAAGGGAGGTGTCACTGTACATTACCAATCATAAGTGTCTGACTACAAAGTAGGTTTTTTGCATGTGCATGGTTTGCTAAAGTTTGGGTGGTCTCACTCAACATGCTGCAATATTGAACACTTTGAAGAGATCTTACTTATGCTATTTTTATAACATTGTAATATTCCTGTATAATTGTGCTGAAGCACGTGTTTGAAAATTTGAAATAAAAAATTATGTTTAGGGAGTCTCACTTCTAGTGCTGCACAGTTATATGTATTTGGTGATGTATTTTGTGGATGAATCCTTCTGTGTTCAGCTGATTAGTATAAATAATTGTGAGACATATTTGGCTGTGCAGTGACACATTTCCTGCCTGACACTGTCAGTATTGCCGGCTGGTTGATGATTTTGCCGGAACACAGAAGATATTGGAGTTCCCACACGGCTGTTCTGTACGACCAGAAGTGACTGGAGCTGCTCTGTCCTA
This sequence comes from Glandirana rugosa, assembly GCA_018402905.1. Taxonomy (NCBI): domain Eukaryota; kingdom Metazoa; phylum Chordata; class Amphibia; order Anura; family Ranidae; genus Glandirana; species Glandirana rugosa. The sequence continues at coordinate 41,423 of BLSH010325233.1, read as the reverse complement.
CTTCTCTATTATTTCCCAGTGCATTCTGGGATACTGTCTCTCCTCCAATGCCCAGCGGTTATTGGGCATCACCATGCAATGAATGGAGGTGGCTGACAAGCGTGGATGCCTCATGACAGCGACATGCTGCTTTATTTATAATACGACACAATGCTACCGCTCCTGTGTGACCAACACTGTGCGCTGCCATTGTAATATTAATGGCAGGTATAGAAGGGTGGTTATGAGGCTTTAGAAATGCTGAATAAATGCCGCATAAATGCACGGTACTGACACACATGTGACTGAGACCTCACTGACCTCTGTAGCTACAGACACCACGGATCGATTTATCCTCAGTTTTCACACAATATTCAGTGAGGTCCCTTCGGTGGGTTTCAGCAATCTGCTCCTCCCTCTCCTCCCCCTCCTCTGAGTCATTCAGTTATGAAGGGAAATTACAGCTTGAGCTACTGATCCCTGTAAATAACATGGATTGTACAGAGATCCGGGAAGGTCAGGCAGGTAAACATGTGGAAAAGAGATTTCAGCTGCTCCTGCTGGCTGGAAATGAAAATGTGGATTATTTATACACAATATTTCATATTTACAAATCTATGAATGGAATGTTTTGCCCTGACCATAATAAAGACAGAAAACATGATACATTCCTCTGAAGGCAAAGACCTCAGGCAGTTCTCACTTCTGTACAAAAGGCCGTCCCATAACCAATACAACTCATACTCCAGAAATATCATCTGTCATTGTCTCCCTTCTGCAGGATAGGAGTTATAAATCCTGGAACACTCTTGACGGACTCCAGAAACGGAAGTCTCCTTACATAGTACAAAAGACAGAAATAATACCAGTCCCGTTTTGTAAGGTAAGTATCTAAACATTTATACTTTATAACACATATTTATTAGGTGTAAAAGTAAAGGTCGGTCGTCCTCGTCGACTTTAGAGAAAAGGTGTACAAATGGACGGACTGGAAGGGCCTAGAGACATGTTAGGTACAATAAATGTCCCTAGTCATCGAGTTCGACATTAAAGGGAAGTATTGACTTACTGAGTCTCCTCCCCCTC
>BLSH010325233.1:0-11965 GCA_018402905.1 Glandirana rugosa | reverse complement strand
GAGTGGGTGGGTGGGTGGTGAGCATGGATGGATGGCTGGGTGAGCACAGCTGGGTGGGTGAGCACAGATAGATGGCTGGGTGAGCATGGATGGATGGCTGGGTGAGCATGGATGGATGGATGGGTGAGCATGGATGGATGGATGGGTGAGCATGGATGGATGGGGGAGCATGGATGGATGGATGGTTGAGCACGGCTGGGTAGGTGAGCATGGATGGGTGGATGGGTATGCATGGCTGGATGGGTGAGCATGGATGGATGGATAGGTGAGCATGGATGGATGGATGGGTGAACATGGATGGATGGGTGGGTGGGTGAGGATGGATTGGGTGAGGATGGGTGGGGGTGGATGGCTGGGTGGGTGATGATGGCTGGGTGGGTGGTGGATGGCTGGATGGGTGGTAAATGGATGGTGGGGTGGTTGCTAGGTGTCACTAGGCAGCGCTGTGGGCATTACTCATTGCCCACAGCACTGCAGCACGTCCTCTCTCCCCCTCTCTCCTCTCACACTGCACCGATCGGTGCGGACAGGAGAGAAAAGCTGGCACTTCCGCAGGCTTGTTTACATGTGATCACGCTGTCATTTGACGGTGCGATCACATGGTAAAAGGCCACTCACAGCGGCCATTCACCACGATCCGTGATCAGTCGGGTCCCCTGGACCCGACGGTCACGGATGTTCCCGTGTGCGTGCCCCAGGGGGCGCGCGGGAGGCGCGATTCTGGGAGGATGTCAATAGACGTCCTCCCAGAATTAAGCAACTGCTCTGTAGACGTCATTTGTCTATAGGGCGGTTGTTAACTGGTTAAAGATATCTTTGCTTTTGGCTACTTCTGAGATCTCTGTTAGAGTAGAGTATCCCGCGTCTGACCATGATTTACCCGAAACAATTGAAATTAAAAATTCTAAAAACTTGCAGTGGAATGTCACATATGGGTATATGGATGAACTCCCTATTCCTTTCCAGAAGTTCTGTCCATGCAGTTATAGATGCTGTAATAGAGGGGTGGCCAGGTAAGTAAATTGGTTTATTCGTAGCTGATGCTATCAATAGATCTCAGAGGTTCTTTCTCAGTACCATATGTTGTTCATTTATTTGCTGGGGATTGGTTTATCCACACTTTTAATTGATCCAATAATGTAATTTGATAATAGTCTTTGATTACTGGCACGCTCATACCTCCTATCGATCTGTGCTTTACAAGAGTTGAAAAGGAGATTCTTGTTCTAGTTCCTTGCCAAATATAAGAGTGATATAAAAACTGGTAAGGAGCAGTGATTTTAATGATGGTGCTTAAAGTGAAACAATTAAAAAAAAAAAAGTCCTTTAAATATTGTGCCTAAGGGGGGTCCCCTTAGTTTGCCTGTAAACTGGTGCATCTGTACCGTGTATAGAACCTGCTGCAGCAAAACTGATATTTATAAAGAAAAAAATGACATTTAAATTGATTTTGCCTGCAAAATGCCTTTATTTTATAAATAACAGCTTGGGGAGCCAGTCTGTATGACGAGGTCACAATGTAGAGTACTGGGAACAAGAATAGAGATTTGTTTGCTAAATTCTGATGTCTCCTCGGCAGACATTGGATGGAAATAACAAAGTTTTGCAGCACAGTGAGAAATCCTTACTACTCTACATCTGGTGGTGAGCTGCTGGCAGATGTGCTGCAAGTACCTCAGACACCTTGTGCTATACCATCATCCCTGTCAGTGGAGGCTGCTGAGAGGTCATGAGTAGAGTTGAGCGAACCCGGACTATAAAGTTCGGGTCCGTACCAAACTTTGCGGTGTCCGGGACCCGGACCCAGACTTTTCAAAAAAAGTCCGGGTTCGGGTCCGGGGTTCTGGTAATTTTAATGAAAATTCTTAAAATTGCTGTAAAAAAGTCCAGGAAGGTCCTAGAGGTCTGAAAAAGGAAGGAAATGAGGGTAAGGGTGGGACAAGTGCCCTACAAATAAATGGGGACAGGGAAATAACTTTAAATATTTTTAAAAAAATAAACACATTTAAAAACAAAAATGATGATGAATGGGGATCATCTTAAAACTGGGTCTGAAAAGTATTAATTAACGTTAGAGGCCATAGAACTGTTCTAAAATCATCTTCAAACTGTGTCAAAAAAGTATAAATAAGCTGGGAGAACCCATATCACTGTGTGAAGAACAGATGTTCTGTGTGCAGAACAGATATTCACTTATTTCCGGTTTCATTTAAAGTGATACACACAGTTTCCAGATGTGTGCAGAACAGACGTTCACTTCTTCCCGGTAATATTTAAAGTGACACACAGACTTTAAAGATGTTTGCAGAAGAGATGTTCACTTATTCCCGGTTTCATTTAAAGTGACACACACATTTTCCAGAACAGTGATATGGGTTCTCCCTGCTTATTTATACTTTTTTGACACAGTTTGAAGATGATTTTAGAACAGTTCTATGGCCTCTAACATTAATTAATACTTTTCAGACCCAGTTTGAAGATGATCTCCATTTTTGCTTTTTTTATGTTTTTATTCTTTTTAAAATATTTAAAGTTATTTCCCTGTCCTCATTTCTTTGTAGGGCACTTGTCCCACCCTTACCCGCATTTCCTTCCTTTTTCAGACCTCTAGGACCTTCCTGGACTATTTTACAGCAATTTTTGTGCCTAAAAGTCCGTGTCCCCATTGATTTCAATGGGGTTTGGGGTCCGGGACAAAGTTCGGGTTCTGTCCGGACCCGAACCCAGACTTTGTCCCGAAGTTCGGCCGAACCAGCAGAACCCGGACTTCTAGAAGTTCGCTCAACTCTAGTCATGAGATATAGCGGGGGCAGAATGAGGGGAGTAAGGAGGAGGAACAGAATTGCATCCGTTTTGTGTGTCTTTCAGGTGCTCTTGCCAATGGACTGAGTGGTGGGAGGTTAAATGCCTTGTCAAGCATGTGGTACCCAAATGGCTGGTGTTTTTGCCAAGCTTTATCTGCTTGAGACAAAGTTTGCAAATAGCAACAGTGTGATTGGCTGCACATGTGCTAAAAAATGCCCAGACAGCTGAGCTGTGGAAAGTGGGCCGGGAGATAACAGCTCCACAATGTGATGGAATAGGGTAGCTACTCTTTAGTCTTCCATGATGGCTGCCTTGTTGGGGTTGTGTCTCACCCTCACTTTCCTCCTCTGCTTTATCTGGCACCCAAGTCATGTCAGTGACCTCATCATCATCCTCATTACCACTGGAGACAACTTGGCAATACACTGCAGCTGGGGGAATACGAATGCCAATTTGTGTAGCAGTGTTCTCCCCTCTCTGTAGGCTCAGGTTCCTGCCTTCCTCAACCTCAGAACCAACATCTGAATCCAGTAATGGTTGTGCATCATCAAGGGGCAAGTGGCAGATGACTCCTCCATGGCTGATGCTGGGGCTATGGCAGGAATAGATGTGGACAAGGAGGCAGGTTTATCCACTCTGGCAGCTGCAGGGGACTGCACACTTGCCTCTGCTTGTGTGAGGGAGGATGAGGACGGTTTAGTAAGCCAGTCCACCACCTTCTCTGCATGGTGTGGCTGGATAGCATGGGCAACATCACTAAACAGAGGAAATGATGCCCTGCCTGAGGACTGCTCACCATGTCCACCTTTGCCTGTGGACACAAACGCTGCTGGACCCCTTTCAGTGCCATGGGAATGCCTGCCTCTCCTTGTTGGCCTCCCAGACATGATGGGGGGCTTATTACCCAAATTCATTAGAAACTGGGAAATGTGTGATTGGATGCACTTTATTCAATGAAAAGTGGTGTTTGGTGCACTTTGAGGACTGCCGCTTACAGAAATGTAAAATCTATAAGAAAATAAATAAAAAAGGGGGAACACCACAGTCCCAGTCAGAAAAACTGTGGCTGACAATTTATGACAAAGGGGGTAAAGCACAGGACAGAAAAAAATGCAGCAACCAAGAAAAATAAAATAAAAGGGTATCCAGTAGTAAATGTAATGCAATGCGGTGTAAAACCCTTCACTACACAAACACTCTACACTCAGAGTCACAATAAGTGACCCCAATAACTCGCTAATAACAAACTGAGCCCGGCTCTATCTCTCTCCACTCCAACACTGCAAAGCCTTCCAATCAGAAGGAACCATTTATAGTGAGGGGTGGGACTATGAGCCCTGAGCCCTGATTGGAGAAAGTCATCCTCACTTTGTCCAATCCAGGCCCTGACAGCGCTTATTGGCAAAGCCTTGCCCCTGACCAGTGGACAGGCTTCATCCAATTAGAGCCTCTAGAATGCACTGCAAAGCACGCAGTGCATTGTGGGTGAACATCCCGCCAAGCTAACCGCAAATTTTGGTGTTTGCCTAGCGCTGATCAGTCCCAGGTCCTGGATTCCGGCTTCTCTCTATAAATCTGGATCACTTCCTAACAGAAAATAATAAAACCCGTCCTGGCTGTTCCATGGATGGGAATGGAGCCGACCTTCAGTATCCTGAATACAATCGTCCCCTCAGTCGGCTCTGCTGCTGATATTGGGATCTGCAGTTCTTCCTCAGGTCACATGATCCCAATTCTTCTGTGGATGGAAAGGAGCCAAATTACCGATATGACCGAGTCCCTGTGTACAATGGAATGATATAAACATCACATTCACATATACAGTATCTCACAAAAGTAAGTACACCCCTCACATTTATCCACTTACCCACCAAGCCTGTTTCTTGAATTCGGTGCTTACCAGTTAAAAACAGTTTTTTTTTGCTATAAAAATTACTTAGAACCCCAAACATTATATATTTTTTTCCTAACACCCTAGAGAATAAAACGGCGGTCATTGAAAAAATTTATGTCACACCGCATTTGCGCAGCGGTCTTACAAGCGTGCTTTTTTTTGAATAAATTCAGTTTTTTTAGTTAAAAAATAAGAAAACAGTAAAGTTAGGCCAATTCTTTTCCATATTGTGAAAGATAATGTTACGCCGAGTAAAATGATACCCAACATGTCATGCTTCAAAATTGCGTCCGCTCGCGGAACGGCGATAAACTTTACAAATTAAAAATCTCCATTGGCGACATTTAAAAAATTCTACAGGTTAGCAGTTTTGCGTTATTGAGGAGGTCTAGAGCTATAATTGTTGCTCTCGCTCTAACGATTGCGGCGATACCTCACATGTGTGGTTTGAACACCGTTTTCATATGTGGGCGGGACTTACATATGCGTTTGCTTCTGCGCACAAGCTCGGCGGGACGGAACGCTTAAAATTTTTTAAATTATTTATTTTGCTTTTTACTTTTTATTTTTACACTGTTCTTTTTTAAAAAAAAAATTGATCACTTTTATTCCTATTACAAGAAATGTAAACATTCCTTGTAATAGAAAAAAGCATGACAGGTCCTCTTAAATATGAGATCCGGGGTCAAAACGTCCTCACATCTCATATTTACACTCAAATGAAAAAAAAAAAAAAATCTGAAAAAAGTGACTGAAGAAAAAAAAAAAACGGGCCCTTTAAGACCGTTAGGCGGACGTCATTTCCAACGTCATTTCCGCCGGCCGTGTTATGGAGCCGAGTGAGCGGCTTCAGCCGCTCAGTCGGCTCACAGACACTGGGGGGAGAGCATCGGATCTTCTCCGCCACTGCCGGCGGGTCCGGTAAGCGGTGGAGATGACCGGAAAGCGGCGGGAGGGGGGGCACCCCTCCCACCGCTGATGAAAGTGATCTTGCAGGGAATCCGCCTCTAAGACCACTTTTATCTTGCAGGGAATCGCCTGCTGAAGAAAACGGTATCTGAATGGTGCCTGCAGCTGCACCCACCATTCAGATATCACCACTCAAACCCAAGGATGTCATATGACGTCCGCCGGTACGGAAGTGGTTATTCTATCTTTTCATGTGACAACACTGAAGAAATGACACTTTGCTACAATGTAAAGTAGTGAGTGTACAGCTTGTATAACAGTGTAAATTTGCTGTCCCCTCAAAATAACTCAACACACAGCCATTAATGTCTAAACCGCTGGAAACAAAAGTGAGTACACCCCTAAGTGAAAATGTCCAAATTGGGCCCAAAGTGTCAATATTTTGTGTGGCCACCATTATTTTCCAGCACTGCCTTAACCCTCTTGGGCATGGAGTTCACCAGAGCTTCACAGGTTGCCATTGGAGTCCTCTTCCACTCTTCCATGATGACATCACAGAGCTGGTGGCTGTTAGAGACCTTGCACTCCTCCACCTTCCATTTGAGGAGGCCCCACAGATGCTCAATAGGGTTTAGGTCTGGAGACATGCTTGGCCAGTCCATCACCTTTACCCTCAGCTTCTTTAGCAAGACAGTGGTCATCTTGGAGGTGTGTTTGGGGTTGTTATCATGTTAAAATACTGCCCTGTGGCCCAGTCTCTGAAGGGAGGGGAAGCTCTGCTTCAGTAGGTCACAGTACATGTTGGCATTCATGGTTCCCTCAATGATCTGTAGCTCCCCAGTGCCGGCAGCACTCATGCAGCCCCAGACCATGACACTCCCACCACCATGCTTGACTGTAGGCAAGACACACTTGTCTTTGTACTCCTCACCTGGTTGCCGCCACACACGCTTGGCACCATCTGAACCAAATAAGTTTATCTTGGTCTCATCAGACCACAGGACATGGTTTTAGTAATCCATGTCCTTAGTCTGCTTGTCTTCAGAAAACTGTCTGTGGGCTTTCTTGTGCATCATCTTTAGAAGAGGCTTCCTTCTGGGATGACAGCCATGTAACCTAATTTGATGCAGTGTGAGGGGGTGCATGTGCAGCGCGATGCGAGCAGGAAGCTCTCACTGACCTCTCCACCGGCCCCATCCATTATAATGGCTCTTCAGGGCTTTAAGCCCGCGAACATTGGACACAAAATAGCACCTAACCCTGCATAAAGCACCCTTGCATACCTGGAAGAAAAAGGGATCAGAACTGCCCCTCACAAGGCCACCTAACCACATATGTCCTTCGTTCCATAGAGAAGGCTAAGATGCCTCAAGATGGTGCCGCCACATCACAGCAGGCTGCCAAGCACAAGGCAGACAACAAAGCTGCTCCCTCTCCAGAACACTCACCATCCACATCCAACAGTTAGTACTCTGCTTCACACAATCAGCCTAGTTTGCTAACCAAGGCAGATTTAGATGAGAGCTTATCAAAATATATGAAAAACTTGCGGATAAGATTCACTCTGAAATTAGTAAAGCCACATCAGCTCTGTTACAAGAAATGTCATCGCTGGGTAACAGAACTGATCTGCTTGAAACTAAGCATGATGAACTGACACTGGCTCACAATGATCTCAGAAGAGATTTTGAACAGTTAACTGAAAATTTCACTTATCCTCAAATGCAAATCGAGGATTTGGATAACCGTAACCGCAGACACAATCTTTGCATCCACGGTGTTCCTGAATCTGTCGCAGACCTAGCTCCGGCTGTTTTGAGACTTAGTCACTCACTTATTCCAAACAAAAATGATGATGCATTTTTGTGCGACAGGATGCACGGAGCACTACGCCCTAAACCCCCAGCTGACAAACAGCCCAGGGACATTGTCCTTTGCCTCAAGGATTTTTTGATAAAAGAGGAGATTTGAAGGGCAGCAAGAAATTCTCCTAACATTAACCTGGAGGGGGCTAAAATCCAAATATATCCTGACATATCCCCAGCAACCTTAGAGCGGAGGAGAAACATGAAAGAGGTTACTTCTATATTACAAAATGCACGTATCCATTACAGATGGGGCTTCCCATTTAAATTGTCAGTCCCTCTCAATGGAATGGTATACACAGTGTACAACCTCACTGAAGGCAAAGAATTGCTTACTAAACTAGGCCTGCTTGATCCAGAACCCTCACTACGTCTGCCTACTACACCCAGACCCTCTCCCATATGGTCCACCTCTGCATCACGTAGAGACCAAAGAAGAAAAAGAGACTCTCCTGACAATCACTTCTCAGAAAAATGATGTGACGTATTGCCTTGAACACAGACGACGGTTGAACACAAAGTAAACCCTGGTCTGCCCAGCTCACAACCAGTTCTGTTCACATCTAAACTTTTATAATAACCTTTCATAACAGGTATGGCTATTACAATCCATACTGGTTATATACTGCATCATGGATCCCTATGAACCTATTCTGGAACTATCTTGTCCCAGTGCCCCCACTGGTTGTCCTCTGCTGCCACCTAAAGGTCAATCTGGACAATTACAATCTGACATCTCATGTATCTCTGGATAACTGGTATACATTTGCTCCATCTCCTTCCATTTCAATCATTTAACCTGGATATATTTTGCTATGGAACACTTATGATCTTACTAGAGCATTCCGACCATACTCCACACATGTTATTACCTCAATCTGGAAGACTAAGAGATTGTAAACTACTGTTCTAACTATACTAACTTTATAATGATCACACCCCGGAGAAACAAATGATTGCCCTCCCCTGCCACCTGGGGCGCAGAATGGTTTTTCAGCCCAAGAGTAATGAAAGGCCTCAGTCTTTGGCAGGCTCCAGATCAGACTTATCTAAACCTACTGTTTACAAGGGTTTTATTTCTGGTTGACCACACATCAGTTATTGAACTATCCCCTCCTACCATCAAATGGTCAAACAGGGAAACTGCTATGTCCCCCCACTATTATTTTTCACCACATACTGCGCTGGCAGATCCCTCCCCCCCTTTTTTTTTCTTCTCAGCCCTCAGCAAGTCCATCAAACTATTTCCACTACCAACCTCTTATTATCGTTACTCATACTAGCCCTCCTAAATATTGGCTGTATGGACGGGTTGCGGGAGAGAAGAATAGAAGATGTCGCAGGCCTTTTCCATATTGCTTGCGTCATCATACTATATCAACCTCATTTGGTTCTGCTGCTGTCTGTGGTTTAGAGTACGCATAGATCCTTTTATCAAGTGTTCACATGTTTATTAGCTTAAAAACACTCTAATCTATAAGTTTACTACTGCAATATGCAAAATTGACAACATACATCATCTAGTTTTACTTTGGTTATGGTTTATAACGCATGCACGGTATATAAAATATATATATATTTTTTTTTTCATGTATGCCGTTTCTCCGGACGGAGTTGTTGGTTTGTCCCCCTCTTGTTTACGGGTTAGAATCCAGATGTATACACGATTGTTTCATCTGCTATGATTCTGCATATTCAATAATGATAACCACTTCTTGTTGTCCAACTCGTGGATGGGATATGGACGATTCGGTCCAAACAAAGAATTTTTATGGTCGGTTGTCTACGTTTCTTCTGACCCCTTTCTCATAACTGTAGTTCATGTTATAATGTTATGCATTATCCTTTATGGATTCTTGAAAAGGTCAATTTACACCACATTATGCACTAAAACATTGTTTTGCAGGAAGACGCTCAAACTCTTACATAACACTAAGCTCACAGAAACGAAAGTAATCACATGATATTGGTATACACCTTACTGCATAGGTCTTATGATTATCATATAGATTAACACCCCCTTTATCTCATCTGTACTTAGAATTGTCACCTGCACCATTACTCTTTAACATATAACATTCGCTACCAATCCTAGTTTTAGACATGAGAGTACTTAAGATTATTTCCCACAAGGTGCAGGGACTCAATTCACCACATAAGAGGAAAACGGTGTTTCGCCATTATAAAAGAATAAACGCCGATATAATACTCCTACAGGAAACGCACTTTTCCTCCTCTAATCATCCCTCATATTTTGATAGAGCAAATGGCCAAACTTTCTTTACCACCTACTCAACCAGAACAAGGGGAGTAGCCATCTTCTTAAAAAACTCCATCATCCTTGACATTCAGCACATTTATAGAGACCCAGATAGTAGATTCCTGATTATTAACCCCTTCCTTACCGGGCACTTAAACCCCCCTCCTGCCCAGACCAATTTTTGGCTTTCAGGGCTGTCGCATTTTGAATGACAATTGCGCGGTCGTGCGACGTTGTACCCAAATAAAATTGCCGTCCTTTTTTTCCACAAATAGAGCTTTCTTTTGGTGGTATTTGATCCCCTCTGCGTCATTTCTGATCGCCGCTATAAACAAAAAATGAGCGACAATTTTGCAAAAAAGAACAATATTTTTTACTTTTTGCTAAAATTCAAATCCATTAAAAAAAATATTCATCGGTTTTGGCCGATATTTATTCTTCTACATATTTTTGGTAAAAAAAAAAATCGCAATCGGCGTATATTGATTGGTTTGCGCAAAAGTTATCGCGTCTACAAACTGGGAATTGATTTATGGCGTTTTTATTATTATTTTTTTTTTACTAGTAATGGCGGCGATCTGCGATTTTTATCGGGACTGCGATATTGGGGCGGAAATGTCGGACATTTTTTACACATTTTTGGGCCAATGACATTTATACAGCGATCAGAAATGTAATGTTTACTGTATAAATGTCATTGGCATTGAAGGGGTTAACCTGCAGGAGGCAGTGAAGGGGTTAAATATGTTCCCTGGGTGTTCTAACTGTGGGGGGGCAGGGCTGGCCGGGACATAACAGATCTAACTGATCCCAGTGACAGGGATCAGTAGATCTGCTTGTCCCCTGTCACAGAATGGGGAACCGCTGTGTTTACAATGGCGGTTCCCCGTTCTGAGGCTCCTAAAGGTGATCGCCGGGTCTTGGGCGGACATCGAGTCCGCCCGACCCACCTGTACGCTCGCGCAGCCAGGGGGCGCACAGGAGCATGCGCAGTGGAGGACATCCATGGACGTCCTCCGGGCATTTCAGATCCGCGCTGGAGCCGTACTTCGGCAATAGCGCGGATCTGAAGTGGTTAAAGGATCCATCAATGGACGCTCTCTGGCCATTGCCTCCATTTTTGCCCCTAATGAGGCTCAATCTACTTTTTTTAAAGTCTTTTTTGATAAACTTTCCTCCCCACACCTCATAATAGGAGGCGACTTTAACCTCGCTGCCCACCCTCTCCTTGACAGAAGTAACCAATCCCCCACATCTAAATGCTTTACCCAATCTTTATCCAAATCCCTTAACAGCCTTCAATGAATTGCCGCATGGCGAACTCATAACGTGGGTGTCAAATCCTTCACCTTTTACTCAGCACCACACGACAGTTCCGCTAGGCTGGATTACATCTTCACCACCCCCATCATACCAGCCGACTCTTCAGGTTCTGAAATCACCCCCTGCCCCTGGTCAGACCACCACATCGTATCTTGTAACACTTTTTCTATGGGCCTCACCCCCTCACCTTATAACTGGAGGATAAACGACTCCCTTTTATCTGACCCCATCATCTTCACAGAAGTAACAGCACATTTACAAGAATACTTCACTCTTATCACCGGTGATAACATTTCCCCCACCACTCTATGGACCGCCCATAAGGCAGTTATTGGAGGATTTCTAATAGATATTGCAGAGAAAGAATAGCAGACGTTAAAACGTTATCTAGAGAATTGAATTCCTTATATCACAACCTTAACCACCCTCATTCACAAGATATTCTCCAACACATACAATCTATAAGACAGGCCTTAGACCTACTTCTCTCAAACAATGCCGGAAAACAGCTAAGGTTTTCGAAGGCAAGATTTCTATTGCATGGAGATTGTACAATCAGATTGTATGGTGTGTGATCAGATTTATGGAGATTGTACAATCAGATTGGATGGTGTGTGTGATCAGATTTATGGCGATTGTACAATCAGATTGTATGGTGAATGGTCAGATTTATGGAGATTGTACAATCAGATTGTATGGTGTGTGATCAGATTTATGGAGATTGTACAATCAGATTGGATGGTGTGTGTGATCAGATTTATGGAGATTGTACAATCAGATTGTATTATGTGTGATCAGATTTATGGAGATTGTACAATCAGATTGTATGGTGTGTGATCAGATTTATGGAGATTGTACAATCAGATTGTATGGTGTGTGATCATATTTATGGAGATTGTACAATCAGAT
>BLSH010325208.1:10519-32445 GCA_018402905.1 Glandirana rugosa | reverse complement strand
GTATGCCTGGTGAGTGGTAATGAAGGTGAAGTTAGTGGAGGTGAATGGTGAAAGTCAAGGCTAAATGAGTTGTGAACCAGGTGTTGAATTGAGAGGGACAGGTGAAAAAGGGAAAAGAAAGAGAGTGGAAGGAAAAAGTGAAAAGTAACGGCCGTGTAAAAGAAACGAGAGTGACTGGGTGCCAGGATGGTGAGGCTAGTGAAAGGTTACCTGTAAGGATGATAATGTCCATTGCTGGTTGCAGAGAGGACAGTGAAAAAGAGACGCCAAGTGCCACGCCGGACAATGCCGGTTATAGGCGCCAACGCCCATCCCACGCCAAGATCACGCACGCGGGAGCAGAAGGACGGGAGGAGACGCCATGCCACCCGGTATAACCTGAACCGGAGGACCAATGCTCCTCCTCCATAGCGCCCGCGAGCATGTGTACCCGGCTGGCGCATGACCCCGAAGGGACGCCACGTGCCAGGCCGGGTGACGTGACGTTGACGCACAGCGAGGCGAACCCCGCCCACCCATGGGAGTATTATTATTATTATACAGGATTTATATAGCACCAACAGTTTGCGCAGCGCTTTACAATATAAAGAGACATTACAGCAACAGTACAATTTAAAACAAGAGGGTTAGAGGGCCCTGCTCCTGTGAGCTTACAATCTAAGGGGGGCGCTGGTGAAACAAAAGGTAGGGACAGTGGGGGATGAACTGTTGAGGGGAGTAGAAGATTCCGTTGTTAGTTGGAGGCAGGATAGACCTCCTTGAAGAGATGAGTTTTCAGGGATTGCCTAAAAGTGGACAGAGTAAGGGATAGGCGGACAGATTGGGGTAGAGAGTTCCAGAGGATCGGAGCGGTTCTGGAGAAGTCCTGGAGACAAGCATGTGAGGAGGAGACAAGGGAGCTAGAGAGCAGAAGGTCTTGGGAGGAGCGAAGAGGACGGTTTGGGCGATATTTGGAGATAAGATTGGTAATGTAGCTTGGGGCAGAATTGTAAATGGCTTTGTATGCCATGGTTAGGGTTTTGAATTTGATTCTTTGGAAAATGGGAAGCTAGTGGAGGGATTGGCAGAGAGGAGTGGCGGACACCGAACGGTTGGTAAGGTGGATGAGTCTGGCAGCAGCATTCATGATAGACTGAAGAGGGGATAGCTTGCGGAGAGGTAGGCCAATTAGGAGGGAGTTACAATAGTCAAGGCGAGCGATAACAAGGGAGTGAATAAGTTGCTTAGTAGTGTCAGCAGTTAGGAAGGGGCGTATTTTGGAGATGTTTCGGAGGTGAAGTCAGCACAATTTGGACAATGATTGGATTTGGGGCTGAAAGGACAGGTCAAAGCCTAGGATTACACCTAGGACCTTTGCATGAGGGGAGGGACTGATAGTTGTATTATTGATCTTGATGGAGAAGTCAGGGGGGGAGGGGCACGGGCTGGAGGAAAAATTATGAGCTCAGTTTTAGAGAGATTGAGTTTGAGTAAGTGGTGTGACATCCAAGCTGATATGTCAGTTAGTAAATTAGTAATGCGAGAGGAGACTGAAGGAGTGAGGTGAGGAGTAGAGAGATAGATTTGTGTGTCATCAGCATAGAGGTGGTATTGGAAGCCATGGGAGTTTATTAACAGACCAAGGGAGGAGGTGTAAATGGAGAAGAGAAGGGGTCCAAGGATAGAACCTTGAGGTACCCCGACTGAAAGAGGAAGTGGAGAGGAGGAAACAGAGTTATAGGTCACACTGTAGGAGCGCTCTGACAGGTAGGAGGAGAGCCAGGAGAGAGCAGAGTCTCAAAGGCCAAGAGAGTGGAGTTTATTAAGGAGGGGATGGTCAATAGTATCAAAGGCTGCAGAGAGGTCGAGTAGTATGAGTATGGAGTAGTGGCAATTGGTTTTAACAGTTAGCAGGTCATTAGTGAGCTTTTGTAGGGCAGTTTCAGTGGAGTGTAGCAAGCGAAAGCCAGACTGTAATGGGTCAAGAAGATTGTTGTCAGTGAGGTAGGAGCTAAGACGGTTGTAGACTAGGCGTTCTAAAAGTTTTGATGCAAACGGGAGCAAGGAGATGGGTCTTAAGTTGTTCAGGATGGTGGGATCCAGTAAGGGCTTTTTAAGATTAGGAGTGACCAGGGCATGTTTTAGAGGTGGGGGGGGAAGGTGCCAGTAGAGAGGCAGAGATTGAAGATGTGGGTGAGGGAGCATAAGATAGAAGAAGAGGGTGACCGTAATAGATGTGAGGGAACAGGATCCAGGGGAGATGTCCCCACAAATTGCATCAATCTTGTTTTTAAAGTGGTTTGCAATCTCGTGAGCAGTGAGCGAGTGACTGGGTGGAGGTGGTGGTGGAGAAAGTAGAGAGTTAAAAGTAGAGAAGAGACGACGAGGATTGGAGGACAGAGTATTAATTAGGGTGACAAAGTAAGTTTGTTTGGCAGCATGGAGGGAAGAAGTGTATTTTAAGAAGGCAGATTTATATTGGGTGAACGCATTCTGGGATTTGGTTTAATGCCACACTCGCTCCAGTGCACGGCTATGTCTCTTAAGGTTTCTGGTGTTGTCGGTCTGCCAAGGTTGTAATGGTCTAGGCCTGACATTTTGTGAAATGAGAGGAGCAAGAGAATCCAGGATGAGATGAGGATGAAAGTGAACTGTTGTAGATAACGGCGGCCAGGTTAGGGCAAGATAGGGCTGAGATTTTGTCATGGAGGTGGTCGGTTGCAGAGTAGAAAAGAGAAGGAATAAAGTGGCGAAAGTTTCTGCGGGTAATTGTTTTCTGCTTGGTGGAGCAGGTGGTTGGAGACAAGCACAATGTGAAAGTGATGAGATTGTGGTCAGAAAGAGGAAAGGGGGTGTTGGTGAGGTTGTAGGGGGTGCAAAGATGGGAGAAGACAAGGTCAAGGGTATTACCATCAGAGTAAGTGGGGGACTGTGTCCATTATGTAAGGTCAAAGGATGAGGTTAATGTGAAAAGTTGGGATGCAGCTTGGCTGTTAACATTGTTGGGGATGTTGAAATCACCAATGATAATAGTGGGTAATGTGGAGGAGAGGAAGTACGGTAGCCAAGCAGAGAAGTCATCAAGGAAGCGTGACACTGGTCCTCTAACCTCTGCACCCCTGGCCATAGCTAACACCTGTCCACAACTCACCTCTGCACCTTTTTCTACAGCTTATCTCTGCAACCCCTCAACAGCTAAGCTTTGCAGGCATCTTACATATCTCCTTAATTCTGCACCTTCTGACCTCTGTATCTCCTCAGCTTTGCATAAGCCTCACACCCCCAATTCCTTGCTTGCCTCTCTTTACAAAAAATCTGGCTGGCTTTACCCACTCAGTGTACCTTGTGGATGCACCTCCTCCCACTTGCCAGTGGCGCGGGGGTTGCCATCCAGACACCTATAGCTCAGCATGTACAGTAATGCTCCGCCTCCTGCTAATGACCTGGTAAGCACAGAACTGAGGCTTCTGTGTTTACAAGTAACATTGAGCACATCACCGGTGCCGGAACTGAGGCAGCCATTAGAAGAGGGCTGCGATTGGCCACCTGAGCTGAGCCGTGTGAGAAGCCAATGACAAGATTAGGAGAGTACAAAACAAATCGGGACCTGGATAAGGGTCGGGTAGGCAGGAGGGCTGTTGACCGACCGGCTGTGCCACCGCTTGACCGTCTCGGCTGTGCTGCCTGTTAATTGATATATCAGAGTGTATGTCACAGGGGCTGATTAGGGTGTGCCCAGGCACACCCGGCACACCCCATGCGCACGCCTATGGGGATAGATAAAGAATGACGTGGGTTGTCTGTAGAGCAAGGTAACTGTAGTCCACTGTTGGCGACATCTTCCCACTTGAAAGTCTTTGGTCCCCGAAGACAGGACACAACCTGTGGAATCACTTTATTTCAATAGTTTTTATTGAATTTCAAGCATACAACAAAAACAGCAGTTATCAGAACATACATCATGTAAGGTTGGAATACAGGTTGGCAGGGCATCAAGTCATTAATTCACATGCATACAAATGAATCACTTTAAAGTACTACATTAAAGGGTAAATAGTTATTTTACAATCCAGAAGCTGCAACAGCAAACAATTAACTTATAGCAGGGTTTTATAACAATAAACTATATACATTGTCAGACAAAGTCATGTCATCTTGAGAACAGGCCAGTAATAGATTAGTAGTGTCAGGAGTAGTTATAAGTTCATCAGAGCTTTCCCCAAGGGAATTGTAGGTCAGTCTTTTAGGAGGACAAATCTTCTGTCTCAGTCTTGGGTAGATGCTTTTCAATGGTTCCAATGAATGTAGTTTCTGTTTCCCAGAAACTACATCCAGGTTCTGGCTCATGGGGGAACAGGAGTTTCTACAGAATCTGGCATCTTTACGTAGTTACTTGACTCAGTCTTGACTTCCTCACTCCCTCTCACGGGGGTGGGGTATAGGCCCTTCGGCCTGAGGTTCTACCCTCCTGAATGGGGACATTTCATTCCTGTTCCTTCTAGGAACTTGAGAAACCTTTGTGTTGTCTTCAGGTGAGGGAACCCATAGCCGGTCAAGTGTAAGCTCTTCTTCATCACTCTCCTCCTCTTGAGGTATGGGTTCAGGGCCCCTACTGGTTCTGGGCCTTAGTGTAGGAGAATGAGGTGTCTGGGCAGGAAGATGGGGACACTCGGATGGCTTCAGATATAGGCAGCAAGTGGTTTCAATGCCAAGTCTTTAGTGGGCCAGTCTGTCCTTCAGGGTGGATCTGATACATGGGAAGCCCTGGTAAGCATCTGCAAATAATGTAAGGCTGTGCACGCCACCGATCAGCCAGCTTATGCTTTCCAGGCACCCCTAAGTTGCGTAACAGCACCTGATCTCCGGGCTGCAGGTCTTGAACCCGTACGTTGAGGTCAAAATTCCTTTTGTTTCTTTGTTCCCTGGTGGTAGATGCTTCTTTAGCTTTCTCGTAGGTGGTCTACAAATTTTTCCAACGTCTGTCAACATATCCTTGGTAAGAAGCCTGAGATGTGTGATCCAAAGATGTCCCAAAAGCTAGATCCACAGGCAAGCGGGATTCCCTTCCAAACATCAACCGATAAGGAGAGTATCCAGTACAGTCATTCACCGTGCTATTGTAAGCATAAACTACTGCAGTGATGTAATCATCCCAATGTTACTTCTTTTCTAAAGGAAGGGTCCCTAGATGTTCAGCAGTGTACGGTTGAAACGCTCAAGTTGTGGGCCCTCTTGTGGATGGTAAGGGGTGGTTCTGGATTTCTGAATATTCAAGAGTTTACACAATCTTTTGATCAACTTTCTCTCAAAATCCCGACCTTGATCCGAGTGTAGGTGCTGAAGCAGTCCATAATGGATGAATAACTTCTCCACTAGGGTCTCTGCTACAGTACTGGCTTGCTGATTCCTGGTTGGGAAGGCATGAGCATACCGAGTGAAATGATCTGTCACAACCAGGACATTACTCTGCCCACTCAGGGTTCCAAACACAAGAAATCAATGCACACCAATTCTATTGGTCCCTGACTGCAGATGGCCCAAGAGCGACAGTAGCTTTATACTTCAGCCCTCATGGACGGCCAGTAAAATTGATCCCTAACCAGCTTGAGAGTTCTATATGGCCCTAGATGGTCACGGTCATCATGAAGATCAGCTAACACTATCAGTCGGTGTTTCTCAGGAAGGAATAGTTGGCAAGCACCCTCTGGTTTCTCAGATGGACTTTTCCGGTATATGAATCTGTCTTTCATTCGTTCCTATTCTTTATGTACTACCTTATCACCCTCAATGGAACTATTCTGCAGCATCTGCAGATCCCTAGCTGACAAAGCCTTCCTTATCAGGTTACCCAGTGGATCTTCACATTGATCTCTACTCACGTCCTCTCTAGTCATTTGGGGCAGTTCTTGACTGCGCACTTGTGTCAAATCACAATAGTATCTCGGCACTCTAGCAGGGGTGACCCCAACAGCTTCAGCCCCTGCAGCCCCTTTATGAATATGCTCTATTCCTTAGCATACAGCGAGTACACCCTCAACAGGCAAATGGACCTAGTTCTTCTGGCCAGCATCTGCGGCATAAGATCTTCAGGAATGGGCATCTGCATCTTGGTTTCCCTCTCCTGGTCCTGGTACTTCAGACTGAACCTAAATTCCGACAATGCTGCCAACCACCGATTGTCCAGTGGCATTCAGTTTGGCCGTAGACAGCAGGTAAGTCAACGGATTGTTATCTGTGTTCACCACGAACGTCACCCCATATAGGTAGTCTCACAGCTTGTCTACTATGGCCCACTTGAGAGCCAGGAATTCCAACTTATGCACAGGATAATTCTTCTCGGAGGGAAGTGAGGCCACAGACCGAAGCTTTCCCTCCAATTCCTGATACAACACTCCCCCTAGCCCATCTTGACTAGCATCCACGTGCAATTCGTAAGGTTTTGAGGGGTCAGCATAGGCCAACACTGGTGCTTCAATGAGGCTCCCCTTCAAACGTTCAAAAGCCTTCACACAGATCATTGTTCACTGCTCTCGAATAGACTCACAGCTTCTTTGGATCCCTGGCATGGGCCTTCTGCGAGTCCTCATCCGTCTGCCTTTGCAATAGTTAATTTAGAGATTTGGCAATTTGTGCAAAATTCTTCACAAATCTCCTATAGTAGGAGCAGAATCCCAGGAAGGACCTTAGTTCTGTGACAGTGCTTGGTCGAGGCCAGGAGGCCAGGAGGTGGCAGCTTCCAACTTCTGGGGATCCATGGCTACCAGGGTTGCCAACCGCCAGTAAATTTACTGACAGTTTGTAATAATCAGTGATTTTTACAACTGTCCATAAATATCAGGGTCTGATAATTTGTCATGATGTGCTGACATTTTAAGTGCAAACCAAGCAAATTATTTGATATGGGTATTGCCAGTGTTTCCATGTTGTGTTTATATATTAATTGTCTTAGTTTTTAATAGGAGTTCTGTTATTTTTAAGGTTGCCAGTAAAAAATTGTGCTCCGCCAGTAAAATTTCCATGTGTTGCCAGTAAAAAACGCTGCAGGAGGTTGGCAACACTGATGGCTACTCCCTCGGCGGAGACCACATGTCCAAGGTAAGTGACTGAAGTCTGGTAGGATTGACACTTCTCTAGTGACAGCTTCAGCCCTCATTGTGTAATGGAAAACGTTCTCAAGTCGAGCCTCATGCTCCTCCAACGTCTTACCAAACACAATGATGTCATCCAAATACACAAGCACTTTTATCAAATTCATATTACTCACTGCTCCCTCAGTCTATGGAAGGTCGCTGGGGCCCCTGTATAACCCCTGTGGCATGCGATCAAATTCAAAGAATCTGAGTAGGCTGATAAAGACTGTCTTCTCTCGGTCATCCGGATGCATAGGTATCTGGTAGTATCCACTCTTCAGATCTAGGCCAATGAACCACTTAGCTCCTGAACCACTTAGCACTGCAGGGCATCTTCTATATGAGGTGTGGTGTATTGATTGGGAATAGTTCTCCTATCCAGAGTTCTGTAGTCGATAAACATCCAAAGGGATCCATTTTTCTTGCGCAACTTGTTCGGTGTTGAGCACTCTTGGCGCAACCCACATCGAAGTCATTCTTGGAGAATGAGGCGAGCTGAGCTTTGATCCTCTCTTTCCACCTGGGGGACAAAACGGGACTCTGGGCAATGGGCTCCCTCCCTTCCTCCCTCTGGATCAAGTCACCCCTGATCACTGGAGTAGCTACACTTCTGTTAGAGAAGATCCTGTGAAAAAGGCACTTTCTGAACAATTTGAGCGATCCCGCGTGCGTGCACGCGCCCACACCGGAAACAGCACCAAATGGCTTTATTTCTGCTCAGGAAACCCTGCAGCAAGTGCTGTCTGATCTACAGCATGTGTCCTGTTCCTGAGAGACCTGTAACCTGTTGTTTTGTTCCTGTGACCCGACCTGCCCCGACTCCGTCTGATCTCTGCCTGCACTGACCTCGGCTTGCCTACGACCATCCGAGAACCCGAGAAATGTGAATTCGAAAGATAGAGAATCCAGTTTCTGGGACTGGTCATCTCCCCGGGAGGCATTGAGATGGATCCACAAAAAGTGTCCGCCATCCTGTCCTGGCCTGCTCCTACCGATAAAAAGGGGGTCCAGCGGTTTGTTGGATTTTCCAATTTTTATCGTAAATTTATTCGGAACTTCTCACACATCATATCTCCCATCACTCAGCTCACCAAGCAAGGAATCCGGTTCCACTGGACCCCAGAGGCACAAACCACCTTCACCACTCTGAAGGGACTCTTCACGTCTGCTCCCGTACTGCGCCACCCAGATCCAGCTCTGCCCTACATCCTGGAGGTGGACGTGTCGGGACGGTTCTTTCCCAATGTTCCGGTCTCAAGGGCCTAGTCCACCCTGTGGCCTTCTTCTCACAAAAGCTTGCCTCGGCCAAAAGGAATTATGATGTGGGAGACCGAGAACTCCTGGCCATCAAGGCAGCTTTGGAGGAGTGGAGATATCTGCTAGAAGGGGCAACTCACCCAATTCTAATCTACACGGATCACAAGAATCTCGAGTACCTCAAATCTGCCAAACGCCTCAGACCCTGCCAGGCCCGATGGGCACTATTCTTCTCGGGATTCTTGTTCCACATAACATACCAGCCCAGATCCAAAAGCGTAAAGCCTAATGCGTTATCTCGCATGTTGGAAGACCCGAAAGAGCCAGCAACGCCTGGTACTATCTTGTCAGCATGGAACTTCCTGCTTCTACAGACAGACCTTTTGCTGCAGCTAAAGCAGGCCTCTACAGGTACCTCTTATTCTATCAGGAACACTTTGCTGGTCAGAGAGGGTCTTTTGTGGACAGGACACCAAATCTTTGTCCCAAAGGAGGTCCGAGTAGCCATCCTAGCTCTGTGCCACGACCACCCCTTGGCCGGCCACTTCGGAATCCACAAGAACTTAGAGCTGGTGCAGCGCACCTTTTGGTGGCCTGACTTGAAAAGGGACTGTAAGGACTACGTCACTTCCTGCCCCATCTGTACTTGGAACAAAGTTCCTCGGAACAAGGCCTGGGGCTTGCTTTAACCTCTGCCAGTACCAGTACGACCATGGGCCATGATTTCTATGGACTTTGTAGTGGAGCTGCCTCCCTCAGAGGGTTTCACAGCCATCTTCGTGGTGGTCGACCGGCTGACAAAAATGGCCCACTTTGTGCCCTTAAAAGGAACACCTTCTGCTCCAGAGACCGCTCGGGTGTTCATTAAAGAGATTTCCGACTTCACGGAACCCCCAAAGACATTGTTTCCGACTGGGGGGTACAATTCACCTCAAGATTCTGGAGAGCCCTATGCAGAATGCTGAAAATTAAAGTGTCACTGTCATCGGCCTATCATCCTCAGTCCAACTGGCAGACGGAGTGGACTAACCAAACTCTAGAGCAGTACCTCCATTGCTTCTCCTCTTTTGTTCAGGGTGACTGGGTATCCCTTCTGCCGATGGCGGAATTTGCTTACAACAACTCTTGCCATTCCGCCACCAAACAGTCCCTGTTCTTTGCGAACTTTGGGTTCCACCCCACATTCTTGCCAGATCTGATTCCCGAATCCTCCATGCCTGCTGTTCAAGACATTCTGGACTTCTTTGCCCGCAACAACAAACTGCTGCAGGAGGCTATGTGCAAGGCACAGGAGAACAGCAAGAAGATCTTTGATAGGAAAAGGAGGGGGGAGCTGATTTTGAAAACAGGAGACCGAGTGTGGCTGGCTACTACTCATCTGAAATTGGCATGCCCATCAAGAAAATTGGGACCTAAGTATGTGGGGCCATTTCCTGTCAAAAGGAAGGTCAATGATGTCTCTTATGAGTTGATCCTGCCGGAAAGCCTTCAAATTCATCCAGTGTTCCATGTTTCGTTATTGAAGCCTGTGGTACCAGACCCCTTTCCCGATCAACAAACTGGTCCACCTGCACCTGTGATAGTTAATGGAGATGAGGAATTTGAGGTGGAAGCCGTGTTGGACTGTAGAAGAAAGAGGGGACAAATACAGTACTTGATTAAATGGAGGGGCTATGGACCTGAGGAAAACTCCTGGGAGCCTGAACAAAACTTGCATGCCCCCGATATGGTAGTCGCCTTTCTTCACAGTCATCCACAAAGAGGAGCTCAGCTGGGCATCCGGAGGCTGCCCCTTGGGGGGGGGGGCAATGTTAGAGAAGATCCTGTGAAAAAAGGCACTTTCTGAACTATTTGAGCGCTCCCGTGCGGTCCTGAGCGCTCCCGTGCCGGGCATGCGCCTGCACCGGAAATGGGGCCAAACGGCTCTATTTCTTCTCAGGAAGCCCTGCAGCAAGTGCTGTCTGATCTACAGCGTGTGCCCTGTTACTGAGAGACCTGTAACCTCTTGTTTTGTTCCTGTGACCCGGCCTGCCCCGACTCCGTCTGATCTCTGCCTGCACCGACCCCGGCTTGCCTACGACCATCCGATTGCCTGATCCCTCTGTACTTCTTGCACCTGCCTGTTAACAAACCTGCTTGGACTTGACCATTCTCCTGCCTGCACCCTTGTACCGCACTGCCAACCAGTTGCTGACCCTGCCTGCACCCGACTCTTCTCCAGTGTCTGTGGCCACCCAGACCACCGTGACTGCCAGCTCCGCAACTCTGCCTCAGCCCTTCCAGATGGTTACTTCCCGGCTGCATCTGTTGCCCCACAGGTCATCTCTATCTCCAGCCACCCTACAGACCTTCAGCTGGTGGACTACCACAGGCACTCTTACCTCCCCGTGCTCTTGTGGCCGCTGTCTCACTCTCAGTGGTCTCTAGAACCGGGGTCGTAGGGGAGGCCATCCCCTGACGTCAGGCTCACTACCTGGTACGTAACTACTTCCTTTCCCAATCACCATAAGAGGTTTCAGGCGGATTGGGTAACTGGTGACATTTCTCACACTGACAGGAATTCTTACTCCACTCCTCAACAATGCCCTAGTAGGCACAACAGGAACCAGTTCTATTCCTCTATCTTTCTCCAATGGATCAGCTTCTACCACCACATATGGACCCGGTTGATCCCAAGACAGTTTAACAGTGGCTTTTATGCAGACCCTTTCTTCAGACTGTAACACTCTTTCTTGCGTATCCAATCACCACAGTCTCCCTACTCCCTCAACAGGTGCCTTCTTCTATTGCAATACACGTTGGAAAGCCTGCCTCAACCGAGGATGGATCTTCCTCATGGGAGCACCTTCCACAGCCAATGTGGCGAGTAGCCTCCTCACGAGGTTGGTGTTGGTTCCTATCAGCAAGGAATTGCGACCTGTCCCAGGGGGTCAGGGGTATATGACCACCAAGGTGTCGAAAGTTCCTGGCTTCCCGGCCAAAGAAGGATCAAAAGTTATCTTGATAGGGATTTATCCATTGTAAGGGCACTTCTGGGTACATATACACCAAATCTCCAACTCCTCAAGCTTACACAAAGGTATATACTTTAAAGAGGAAGTAAACCCTGATGGGTTTTACTTCCTCTTTATTACCCTGCAATTTACAAGCAAAATGGGCTAGCAATCATTTCATATTGGCCCATTATGTGGCACTTGCCTGCATTGGAAGCCTGCAATGTCCCGCGATGTCCCTGCTCCAGGCCACGTCCATCTTCTGCCCCTCTTCTTTCCGGGGCTGCTGACTCCGGCTCTGTGACTGGCCAGAGTTGCGTGATGTCACTCCCATGCAGGAGCCTCCAATCGCAGCACAATCTCAGTGAAGAAAGGGCACGGAGGCAGTTTCTTCACTACGCATGTGCAGGATGCTGTGGGCACATGCGAATACACTGTATATCTCCTAAACCGTGCCTTATTATAGGCTTACCTGTAGGTTAAAGTGCTTGTCAAGGATTGACGTAACATTATTTGTATGAGGTAGTGATATAGTTCCAGTATTGTAATCCAAGAGGCTGAAATCAATCTGCAGAATTATAAAAGTGTTTTTCAACCACTTGCCGACCAGCTCATGCAGATATACTGTGGCAAGGTGGTCAGATAGCGCAACCCGCCGTACCGGTATGCCAGTTCGTGCATGTGATATAGCGGGCACGCGCGCGCCGCAGGAGCTCACTCGCAGAACGGGGATTAGATCTCCTGTTCCCAGTGTTCAGGAACAGCAATCTTTGTCATATCCTAGTAAGCCCACCCCCCCTACAGTTAGAACATGCTGAGGGAACACAGTTAACCCCTTGATCGCCCCCTAGTGTTAACCCCTTCCCTGCCAGTGTCATTTTATACATTGATCAGTGTATTTTTATAGTACTGATCAATGTAATAATGCACTGGTCCCCAAAAAGTGTCATTTGGGGTCAGATTTGTCGCAGTACCACTAAAAAACGCAGATCACCGACATTACCAGTAAAAACAATAAAGAAAAATAAAAGTCCCTAAATCCATCCCATAGATTGTAGACGCAATAACTTTTGTGCAAACCAATCAATATAGGCCTATTGCAGTGTTTTTTTTTACCAAAAATATGTAAAAGAATATATATCGATCTAAACTGATGGATCAATGTGTTTTTTTATATTTTTTTTGGATATGTATTATAGCAGAAAGTAAAAAAAAAATATTTTTTCTTTTCAAAATTGATGGTCTTTTTTTGTTTATAGTGCAAAAATTAAAAACCGCAGAGGTGATCAAATACCACTAAAAGAAAGCTCTGTTTGCAGGAAAAAAGGACGTCAATTTTGTTTGGGTACAGCATTGTCAGTTAAAGCGCTGCTGTGCCGCATTGCAAAAAATGGCCTGGTGATTAACCACTTCAACCCCGGAAGGATTTCCCACATTAGGACCAGAGCACTTTTTGCGATTCGGCACTGCCGCACTTTAACTGACAATTGTGCGGTCGTGTGACGCTGTACCCAAACAAAATTGGCGTCCTTTTTTCCCCACAAATAGAGCTTTCTTTTGGTCATATTTGATTACCTCTGTGTCACTTCTGATCACCGCTATAAACAAAAAAAGAGCGACAATTTTGAAGAAAACCAATATTTTATACTTTTTGCTATAATAAATGTCCAAAAAATAAATAAAAAAACGAATTTAAAGAGTGCGCATGCGTGGGAGCTCCCGGATGGACGCTTAGTCCGAGAGCTCTGCACCCACCCCGGCCGTCGGATCCCCGGGCTGGCAAAGCGAGCGGTCGGCTCGCCCTGGATGTAGGGGAAACTGGTGGGAGATCGTCCCGCATCCGGCCGAACGACAAGGGACCGTCCCGAGGCTTGAGTTTGGCACCGCGGTCGGCGGGGAAGCAGCCGACGGGGTGCACCAAGATGGTCGCGGCCTAACAACTGGCATCAGCCCCATTCCTTGCTGGAAGCAGCCCTGAGCTTCACCCTGCTCACGATTACCACCCTCCAGTCACTGTGAACTGAAGACCTCCCAGGGCCATTCATTACAAAGCCCTCCTTCACCCACAGCAGGCCTCAGTGAGTATAAGGGTGGACCAAGATGGCCGCCGTTCTGGCCTAGCCCGCTCCCAGGCCTCCAGAACAATAAGCCTGCAATCTGCCCTCTTCAAATAAAGGACTGATCTGCTCATCCTTCTTTTGGACCCCCTCCGGATCAGGGTCCTGGGCTAAGATTAGTGACCCTCTCTCCTACATCCCTGCACCAGCTTCTGGTCTTCCCTTAAAGATAAAAGCAGGGATAAGCGAGGGAAATGATCTCGGCACCACATTCTACATCCATCAGATGGCTAACAGTCTGTAATCACCAAGGCCCTACTCGAAGCAGGAACCATATCAGCTCCCCGCATGCAGGGAGTAAATGCCAGGAGGGCGCTATCACACCTCTTTGTTGAACCTGAACAAACACCCCTCTGAAATGACCACAACTGGGGCCCTCTCTCCATCCATACCCCAGGAGGCTTTTGCGGAGCACAGGCCTATTATTTCTCCGGCTACCCTTACCCTTACACACGGGCCCAACCTACCCCCTCACCATTCCTTCTCAGTCTCCCCGGTCTCCACTGAATCATTCATACGTCGAACAATGGAAGAATCTCAGTTCTCTCCGGCGATAAGTCTCTCCTCCACCCAGCAAGACATAAACAACTCCAGCCCCATAGTTCAAGAACCTCTCCTAAACACTGCAGACTTATTCATCAAGTTTTCCAACCTCCTGGAGCGTTGTCTGGTGAACACAGCAGCGAAAATCACGGGGGATATTAAAGCAGACTTTCATAATCTCGGGACTAGAATAGACACCATTGAACAAAAGCTGGACTTCACAGTAGCCAGAACCAACCAAAATTCGGACCACCTACAAGTTTTACAGGATCAGCTTGACACCGCCCTTGCAAGAATAGATGACCTGGAAAACAGGTCACGAAGATACAACTTTAGGGTAAGGGGTCTCCCGGAGTCTATAACTGAAGTTAGCCCTGCAATCCAGGACCTGATCCAATCCATCATTCCAAATATACCCAAACACAGATTGGAACTGGACAGAGCCCATAGATCACTTGGTCCCCAAAGGAAAGATGGATCCCCAAGGGACATTATAGTGAAGCCCCACTTCTATGCTGTTAAGGAGGAAGTAATGAGAGCCTCCAGGTCCAAAACATCTATTTCTTGCATGGGACTCACAGTCCAGATCTTTGCAGACTTATCGCCGAACACTATTCAAAAGAGGAGAGCCTTAAGACCGCTTCTCTCAGTTCTGCAGCGAGCGGAGCTCAAGTACTGGTGGGCCTTTCCGTTTGCAGTCAAATTCAACCTGAAGGGAAAAACAAACATTCTCCTTCTCTACCTTAGCGGAAGGGGAAAAACTTCTCCTACAACTGAAGCTGATCACCCAAGAAGCTCCAATGGATCTTACTGACCCAGCTGGTTCCCACACAAAGAGACCTACCCCATCCAGTCCAGTCTCACCGCTCTGGACCAAGTCTAAGAGCAAGAAGGCTAAAGACAACAGACCTCCATGATTCACAGACTGGCCAATCTAACGCTTCTCAATTACAATTGGTTAAGGTCCCTCTTGAGAATAAGGAGGTTCCTTTCATAAAATCAGGGGACTGTTGTGTTTCAGGGGCCATTTGACCCCTCCCCTCTGATTTTTGACCACGGTTTTTTTCTTATTTATTTACTCTTCAGGACTCTATGTTACATAATTTAGTTCAGTCCCTTATGTTGTAAGAGTCCTCAACCCTCCTAAATGTATCTAAACTTTGATTGTTACTTATAGCCCCTTATACACTCACACATCCAGGGCTCATCACTTGCTCTTATCCAGGTACTGCTTCAGCCTGGGGACACCGCGGCCGGGATGGGCCCCCATGTGCCTCTACCCATTTCCCAGGGAATTTCTAGAAACTCCTTGGAGTAAGTTGTCTGCCCCTGATGGGTCAGATATTTGATTATTTTTTCTGTTCATTCATTGTTTTGTTCCCTCTTAGTAGGGCATGTGAAGCGGAACAGAGGGGGCTCTTTTTTTTCCCCCCTCTGGAACCGACTTCTACAACTTTATACAGTTATTATTGTTCTTGCTTTTTCATCTCTCTTCTCTTTCTATCTTCCCCCCTTTTCTCCTCCTTGGAAAAATCACCTGACCACCATCTATGTTTCAGACGCTCCCAGACATGCCGCTCACAAAGAGGGGCTCCTGAATCCCCTAGAGTTCTATACAACCTCATCGGGGACATCCGGAAACAAGGTGAGTGCCGCAGTAATCATTTGCCTCAATCATTATAAGCTCCATGGCTAAAACACTTCACAGACATCTTAGAATAGCAACCCATAACGCTCAGGGACTGAACTCTCCTGTCAAAATGAGGAAATTACTTTCCCAATACAAAGCACTTAATCTAGACATTGTCATGACCCAAGAGACCCACTTTCCGTTACGGTACAGTCCTAAATTCCTTCACCCACACTATCCCAAGTTCTCTTGGCTAATGCAGAAACTAAAACAAAAGGAGTAGCAATCCTGATCTCTAAAAACGGTGGCTTTTCCCTCATCAAGGAAATCAAGGATCCACAAGGGAGATATATCCTAATCAAAGGCACCATAGAAGGAACGCTCTTTACCTTAATCTCCTACTACACCCCCAACAAGGGTTAAATTGACTTCTTTAAAATGCTATTTAACACTATCCATCCCCATCTGGAGGGAAGAGTCATATTAGGAGGCGACTCTAATATCGCCTTTGATCAAGGTCTCGATAAAACTAGACCTATAGGTAACCAACTGACACGCCCAACCAAAGCAAGCCTGAAACTGGCTAAATTGCTACACTTTTCCAATATGTCAGATGCATGGAGAGAACTGAACCCAAACAGGAGAGATTATACCCATTTTTCTCACCCTCATAACTCATATGCCTGAATAGACCACATATTGGTGCAGACACACTCAACTCCTCTAGTATTGAATTCACAAATAATTGACACCCCACTCTGGGATCACTCTTTAGTCCTCATACAATTCCGTTCAGATCCAAGCCTTGCAAAACCATCCCATTGGAAATTAAATGAATCGCTACTGACTGATCCCATTAAGCTCACAGAAATTAATAACTCCCTTAAGGAATATTTGCTCCTCAATAACAGAGAGGAGACTTCTCCCGAAACTCTATGGGCAGTCCACAAAGCTTTCATCAGAGGAACGCTCATTCAGATAGCCTCAAAAATAAAGAAAGAGAGGTCAGCAGAATTAGCCAAACTGGAAAAATCATTTGAGTCTTTGATGGCAGCGCATAAAGCTAACCCTACTCACATTCCCACCTCCCAACTGGATACAGCTAGACTAGAACTTAATCTGGCCCTTACAGCCAAAGCAGAAAAACATATCCGTTGGAGCGGTCAGAAATTTTACACACAGAGCGATAAACCAGGTGCGATGTTAGCAGCTAGACTCTCTCCACAACAACGACATCACCATCTACCCAAAATTAGAGCCCCGGCCATGGCCTTACCTCTAAACCTACAAAGATCCTGGAAACCTTTCATAAATTTTATACTGACCTCTATGACGCTCCCAAACGGAATCCCCCAGACTCCCTTTCAGCCTTCCTTAAGGACATCCCTCTCCCTTCCTTAACACCTGAACACAGACAATTATTAAAATATCACATTACAAAAGAGCAGGTGTTAGGGGTAATTAAAGACCTGAAAAAGAACTCGGCCCCAGGAGCGGATGGATTATCTATCCCTTATTATAAAGCATTCGCTGAGACCCTTACCCCCCACTTAACCTTTTTTAACCTTAAAACACAGGGTACCACCCTAGACCCTCAACTTAATTCTGCCTTCATCTCAGTGATACCGAAGCCTGATAAGAACCCTGAGGAGGTTGTCAACTACAGACCTATATCAATGATAAACAATGATATAAAAATCTTAACGAAGATACTAGCAAAGAGTCGCATCTTTTATAAATCCTTACATTCATAAGGATCAAGTGGGTTTCATCCCGGGTAGGCAGGGCCCAGACCAGGTACGTAGGGCGGTAGACCTAATTTCCATCCTACAATCCAACTGGGAGGGTGGGCCTAAACAACGGGGCATGGTCTTATCTCTAGACCTCCAAAAAGCCTTCGACTCTATTTCCTGGGACTACATATTTATGATCCTAGAGAATGGGGTTTCGGCCAGCGCTTTATGGGGATCATCAGGGCCCTCTACTCCTCCCCTACGGCCCGAATCAGGCTTCAGGGATACCTCTCAAACCTGATATATATAAACAAAGGGACAAGACAAGGGTGCCCCCTCTCACCACTGATCTTCGCGATCGCCATTGAAACCTTGGCGATCGCTATTTGCCAAAACCCAAATATTAAAGGGATCTCATGTGGCCCTCAGGAACATAAATGCGGCTTGTTCACAGACGACATCCTCTTATTCATTACTTCCCCCACACATCTCTCCCCAATTTAAGTCTTTTACTAGACTCTTTTGCTATCCATTCGGGGCTAACTGTGAATTACGCAAAGTCATATGCTCTGAATGTTTCCCTCCCCAATGAAACAGTTACCTCCCTTCAACACTCCTTTCCTTTTAAATGGAGCTCTACTTCAATCAAATACTTAGGTATTAACCTAACAGCCAAGTTTGAGGACTTATATGCTAGCAACTTCCCTCATGCTTATCGAAAGCTGGAAGCTGACCTAAAATCCTTGGCACAATATAATCTCTCCTGGATGGGCAGAATCAATGCAATAAAAATGACCCTCTTACCACAGATCCTATACTTGTTTCGAGCTCTCCCAATTCCTATTAAGAAAAAACACCTAAGGTCTTTCCAAAGCAAAATCGTCAAATTTGTCTGGAGTAGCTCAGGTTACAGATTTCCCCAATGCACTCTATACCGCCACAGAAAGAAAGGTGGGTTGGGTCTCCCTAATCTATTCAATTATTACCAAGCAGCAAGGCTGGCACAACTCTCACGAGTATACTCGAGGTGGGAGTCTCCAGATTGGATCCAAATTGAGAGGCAGGCTGTCCCGAAATACACTTTAGATTTCCTGCTTTGGACACTGCCGAAAAGGAGACCCCCTATATTGGCTCCTACCCTCTCTTGCTCATTTAAACTATGGGACTCACTACGTCCCCTCCCTGAATTAGTCTCGAACCTGACACCCCTATCACACATATTTAACAACCCAGACTTCCCACCCGGTCTAGACATCAAGGCGTTTAAATGGTGGCTGGATAAAGGCTGTACCGTATAGGACATTATTTTACACCCTCAGGTCCCATCTCCATGGGACACTGCATAAGCAAACTAGACCTCCCAGCCTCTGAAAAGTTCAGATTCCGTCAAATCTCCCACTATCTAAGTCATATCTGGAAGGAAAAGCCACTTCCCCCAAGCATTACAACCTATGAACTTTGGTGTGACCAAGCCATGGAGCAAAAAGGAGGCATTTCGGTAATCTATGGGGCCCTCACCTGTCCTTCGGTTAAGGCTCCCTATATGAGGAAATGGGAAGAAGATCTTCAGATCTCATGGGATATTGACACATGGCATAGAGCCCTATATGACTCATTCAAAGGGATTTTAAACACAGTCCTCATGGAGGCAAGCATCAAAGTTATCACTAGGTGGTATCTCACCCCCTCTATACTGGCTCGTATATATCCACAGTGCTTTAGAGGTTGCGGTCTCTCGGGCTCGATGCCACACGTGTGGTGGGAATGCCCGAGGATAAGACCCTTCTGGAGGAAAATCTTTAATCTCATAGAGAAGTTGACCAAGAGGCAGATCCCCAGATCTCCTGAGGTGGCCCTACTCAAACCCACATCCCAAACCTTTCCTTATCGAACAAGAAACTGGTAAAATTTGTCTTAATTGGAGCCAAACTTTCCGGAGCAAAAGCCTGGAAAAAACCAAAGGTCTCTTACGCAGCTGTAGTCAGAAAAATCTCCTGGATTATGTCCCAAGAGAAATTATCCAGCATTCTCACGGACACCGTTGAGAAGTTTGAGGAAGTTTGGGAGCCCTGGGCGGCTTTCATAGGTGTTCCCTGGACTGCAACAGCAGCATGTCCTCAGTTGGAGAGAATCTGACTTATGATTAGGTGATTTTTCCTTTCCCTTTTCTTCCTTCCACTTTCACACTTCTCCTTCCTTCCTCTTCTATCCTTACTTTTTCTTCCCTCATAGTACTTCAACACATCTCTTTTCTTTGATTAAATTAATCTTTAACCTCAATGTTCTTGGCAGAAGAGTGAAGAGATGGAATATGAACCATCTCCAGTATACTAGTGTAAAGGTTTCACTGTTTATATAGATGGCAAGCCTCTAGCTTAGATTTTTTTTTTTTAAAGAGGCGGATCTCCCCTCTTGACACAGCTTGTCCCCAGCCTGGGGTGTCCGTAGGCTGAGAGACCCAGCCTCCCCTCTACCACTCACCTCACCTTAGACTTGTATAGATATTCCTGCCTAAGTATGCAGCTTTAGCCAATGGTGAAATCTCCAAGAGGTCCATTCTTTACAAATTAGCTTGTTTGTATACAATGTTTCTTTTTGCCATATGATCTCCTTGTTTGTATTCTCTTCGAAGTACTGCATTTCCTTTTGTCATGTCGGAATTTAAATAAAAATCTTTTGAAAGGAAAAAAAAACTAATTTATTCATCAATTTTGGCCGATATATATATACTTCTACATATTTGTGGTAGAATAAATCGCAATTGATGTTTATTGATTGGTTTGCACAAAAGTTGCCAAATAAACCATAAAAATTATTTCATGGCGTTTTTTACAATTTTTTTTTTACTAGTAATGGCGATTTTGCGATTCTGACCTTCAATTTTTATCAGGACTGCTATATTGCGGCGGACATGTTGGACATTTTTGACAATTTTTTGGGACCATTGACATTTATACAGCAATCAGAAATTGAAATAGCCACTGATTATTGTATAAATGTCATTGGCAGGGAAGGGGTTAACCTGCAGGGGGCAATGAAGGGGTTAACTGTGTTCCCTAGGCGTGTTCTAAATGTGTGAGGGCTGGGCTGCCAGGGGTATAAGAGATCTAACTGATCACGAGTACAGGGACAAGTAGATCACTGTCATGCCGTCTGACATCAGCAGTTCCCTGCTTTTCATTTCTAACAGACGATCGCGGGTCAACAGCGAACATCGAGTCCACCCGACCAGCGGCCCGGCTCAGGGAGCATGCAGCAGGAGTGAGAGCGCATGACCGGTTGGGCGCACTCGCGCGGATCGCTATTTTTAGACGTTGATTCGCGCTACGCTGCCAAAGCGGTCTTTAAGTGGTTAAGGGGGAAATCCTTCCATTCCTTAAGTGGTTAAAGCTCAAATATATTAACTTTGGGGGAAAAAATTCTAGCAGTGCTTACATGAACATGAAAAAAACAATCATCTTCGAGGGTCATAGCTCGGTGACCTGGGGTCACAAAGACCCAAAATGGGGGGGGGGGGGGGAGTAGCTGAAGCTCTACCCCACCACTGGTAAAACTTTTGGGCCTCCTATCATCTATGGTTCCAGAGATACGGGCTCCATACGCAGCCTGTCAGAAGCCAGATACAGAGCGGCCAGTTTAAATTCAAGCTGACACACTGTGTTTGCCGCAGACTGGGAGGATGAGCTCACAGTGCCTCTCCTCACTTCTTGTCAGAGGCACTAAGCTCAATGGACAGCTTGGACCAATGGTAAAGCACCACTGGCCCAAGCTGTCCAATAAAAATGCTGCAGTGGAGGAACGCCTCACTGCAGTGTCATAGAAGGGGGCATGTGTCTAAAAGACAAATGCTCCCTTCCAGCCCAGCCATCTTAACTACAAGGAAAAACACGGGTTTATGTGTATAAGATTTACCCACAATCCCATGTTTTTCTCACACAGTTAAGAGGGAGACTGAGAATCTGCTGCTGCTGAAAAGATACAAGCTAAATCATATATTATTATTAGTGTTGAGCGAACCCGGACTGTAACGTTCGGGTCCGTACCGAACTTTCGGGTGTCCGTGGCACGGACCCGGACCCGGACATTTCAAAAATCGTTCGGCACGGTGCCTGTGGGCTTTCAAGCCATGCCTGGGCTTGCAATGTCAGGCCCAAGCGAGTTGTGATTATTATTATATACTAAATCGAACATAGAAAAGTCGTCGTCGTCTAAGAGTCAGAGGGAGAATTGACACACTCTTTTTGTACCCTAACACCCATTTAGAATATGTGTATTTGGGCACAAAAAGGAACATCAATTCTACCGACCCGACCTTCCCTCGTAAACAGAAAATCTGTGTACGGGGGAAGATACTGTGACGTCACTCCGCAAGGAGGTGACGTCGTAAAAATAACCTGTCGAACCCGGTCACCACGAAATGGTAACCAGGTTCGACAGGTAACTCGAATCACGGAGACTGTTCTTCACTCCTCTCCGTGACACTCGAGTAGGAGGGTCAGACGCCGTTTGTGTCACACAGTCGAACTTAAATTTGACCGGCGAGA
>BLSH010325203.1:92303-105255 GCA_018402905.1 Glandirana rugosa | reverse complement strand
CTAAAATCTTGTTTTTAAACAAGGAGTGTCGTGGTCGTCCTTATAGAGGGATATCGTGATCCTCTACTAAAATCTTGTTATTAGACAGGGGAGAGGTTCCTGCTGGTGTGGTAAGGGGCAGATCATTGTTCTAAAATCATCACATACTGTTATAGGGAGAGGTTCCTGCTGGTGATGTGAGAGACAGATTATTGTCCTAAAATCATCTCCTAGTGCTATAGGGCTAGTTTTGTGCTGGTGCTGGGAGGGATAGATTATTGTTCTAAAATCATCTCATAGTGCTATAGGGAGATGTTGCTGTTGGTGCTGTGAGGGACAGATTATTGTTCTAAAATCATCACATACTGCTATAGGGAGAGGTTCCTGCTGGTGCTGTGAGGGACAGATTATTGTTCTAAAATCATCTCCTAGTGCTATAGGGAGATATTCCTGCTGGTGCTGTGAGGAACAAATTTTTGTTCTAAAATCCTCATGTAGTGCTATAGGGAGAGGGTCCTGCTGGTGCTGTGAAGGACAGATTATTGTTCTAAAATCATCACATACTGCTATAGGGAGAGGTTCCTGCTGGTGCTGTGAGGGATAGAATATTGTTCTAAAATCATCACATACTTCTAGAGGGAGAGGTTCCTGCTGGTGCTGTGAGGGACAGATTATTGTTCTTAAATCATCACATACTGCTAGAGGGAGAGGTTCCTGCTGGTGCATTGAGGGACCGATTATTGTTCTAAAATCATCAAATACTGCTAGAGGGAGAGGTTCCTGCTGGTGTTGTGCGGGACAGATTATTGTTCTAAAATCACTAAACACTGCTAGAGGGAGAGGTTCCTGCTGGTGCTGTAAGGGACAGATAATTATTCTAAAATCATCACATACTGCTAGAGGGAGAGGTTCCTGCTGGTGCTGTGAGGGACCGATTATTGTTCTAAAATAATATCATTCTGCTAGAGGGAGAGGTTCCTGCTGGTGCTGTGAGGGACAGATTATTGTTACAAAATCATCTCCTAGTGCTATAGGGAGAGGTTCCTGCTGGTGCTGTGAGGGACAGATTATTGTTCTAAAATCATCACATACTGCTAGAGGGAGAGGTTCCTGCTGGTGCTGTTAGTGACAGATTATCGTTCTAAAATTATATGATACATCTAGAGCGAGAGGTTCCTGTTGGTGCTATGAGGGACAGATTATTGTTCTAAAATAATCTCCTAGTGCTATAGGGAGAGGTTCCTGCTATTGCTGTGAGGGAAAGAATATTGTTCTAAAATCATATCCTAGTGCTATAGGGAAATGTTCCTGCTGGTGCTGTGACAGATTTTTGTTCTAAAATCATCACATACTGCTATAGGGAGAGGTTCCTGCTGGTGCTGTGAGTGAAAGATTATTGTTCTAAAATCATCTCCTAGTGCTATAGGGAGAGGTTCCTGCTGGTGCGATGAGTGACAGAATATTATTCTAAAATCATCTCCTAGTGCTATAGGGAGAGGTTCCTGCTGGTGCTGTGAGGGACAGATTATTGTTCTAAAATCATCTCCTGGTGCTCTAGGGAGAGGTTCCTGCTATTGCTGTGAGGGAAAGATTATTGTTCTAAAATCATATCCTAGTGCTATAGGGAGAGGTTCCTGCTGGTGCTGTGACAGATTTGTGTTCTAAAATCATCACAAACTGCTAGAGGGAGAAATCCCTGCTGGTGCTGTAAGGGACAGATTATTTTTCCAAAATGATCATATACTGCTAGAGTGAAAGGTTCCTGCTGGTGCTGTAAGGGACAGATTATTGTTCTAAAATCATCACATACTACTAGAGGGAGAAGTTCCTGCTGGTGCTGTGAGGGAGGGATTATTGTTCAAAAATCATCTCCTACTGCTAGAGGGAGAGGTTCCTCTTGGTGTGTGAGGGACAGATTATTGTTCTAAAATCATCACATACTGCTATAGGGAGAGGTTCCTGCTGGGGCTGTGAGTGACAGAATATTGTTCTAAAATCATCTCCTACTGCTAGAGGTGGAGGTTCCTGCTGGTGCTGTGAGGGACAGATTATTGTTCTAAAATCATCTCCTAGTGCTATAGGGAGAGGTTCCTGCTGGTGCTGTGAGGGACCGATTATTGTTCTAAAATCATCACATACTTCTAGAGGGAGAGGTTCCTGCTGGTGCTGTAAGGGACAGATTGTTGTTCTAAAAACATCTCCTACTGCTAGAGGGAGAGGTTCCTGCTGGTGCTATGAGGGACAGATTATTGTCCTAAAATCATCACATACTGCTAGAGGTTCCTGCAGGTGCTGTGAGGGACAGATTATTGTTCTAAAATCATCACATACTGCTAGAGGGAGAGGTTCATGCTGGTTCTGTAAGGGACAGATTATTGTTCTAAAATCATCACATACTGCTAGAGGGAGAGGTTCCTGCTGCTCCTGTGAGGGACAGATTATTGTTCTAAAATCATATCATACTGGAGTAGGGAGAGGTTCCTGCTGTTGTTGTGAGCGGTGCATTTATTGCACAAACAGAAAAAGTGCGTCTATGTTGCTGTTTTCCAAAAAAAGAAGAATTTGTTATACCTTTTTTTTTGTATTAATAAATAGTGCTACATAGTACATTTGCGGCCAGAATGAGGAGAGCATCAAATAAGGGACGTGGTCGTGGTCGTATTGCTGCTGGTGCTGCTGGTGTTGGTTGTGTTGGAGAAGTTCCTGTTGCAAGGAGAGGACGTGATCGATTTGTGTCAGCTACACGCACAAATGAAACACCTTCTTCAGGTGCGAGTTGCCGACAGAACCTTCAACGTTATATTATGTTAGGCCCGAATGCAGCTCAACGAATGGTGACTGGTGGGATACGGAGGACACAGATGATATACCTCCCACAGAGGACAGCTTGTCTTTGCCTATGGGCAGCCTGGCACACATGAGCGACTACATGCTGCAGTGCCTGCTCAATGACAGCCGAGTTGCCCACATTTTAACTTGTGCTGATTACTGGGTGGCCACCCTTCTGGATCCCCGTTACAAGGACAACGTGCCGTCCTTAATTCCCTCACTGGAGAGTGATCGGAAGATGCACGACTACCAGCGCACGCTGGTAGAAGTGCTGCTGAGGGCATTCCCAAATGACACAGGGGGCTCTGTGGAAGCACAAAGCGAAGGTGAAGGAGGAGGAAGAGGTCACCAACGCAGCTGTGGCACCGCCAGCACCTCAAAAGGCAGGCCGAAATGTGGAAAAGCTTTGTCAGCAGCACACCACAACAAACAGCACCACCAGCTGATAGGCAATGTCTTAGCAGGAGGCATCATTTCAGCAACATGGTGGAACAGTATGTGTGCACACAACTACATATACTGACTGATGGGTCTGCCCTATTCAACTTCTGGGTCTCCAAATTGGGCACATGGCCTGAGCTTGCCCTTTATGCCTTGGAGGTGCTGGCCTGCCCTGCAGCCAGTGTATTGTCTGAACATGTGTTTAGCACGGCAGGGGGTGTTATCACAGACAAGCGCAGCTGCCTGTGCACAGCCAACGTGGACAAGCTAACGTTTATTAAAATGAACCAGGCATGGATCCCACAAGACTTGTCTGTACCCTGTGCAGAATAGACATTTAGACCGGCCTCACACAGCCATTGGTATACTTGATTTTTTTGAATATGTCTCGATATTTTGGGAGCTACCCCAATTTGAAAAAAAAAAACCAAACAAACAAAAAACAGTGTTGGCTACCTCCTCCTCCTCCACCACCACTGCCACCTACACTGCCACGGTCACGGCCTAGTAAACCTCTAGGCTCCTACTCCACATCCACCTCCTCCTCCCATTTTTATTTTTTTAATGTGATTTTAAGTTATTTCCCTATCCACATTTGTTTGCAGGGCACATGTCCTACTCTTACCCCCATTTTGCTTCCTTTTGCAACCCTCTAGCCCTTTCCAGGACTTTTTACAGCCGTTTTTGTGGCCAAAAGTTCAGGTCACCATTGACTTCAATGGGATTCGGGGCCCGGGGTCAAGTTCGGGTTTAGTTCGGTACTGAACCCGAACTTTTCCACGATATTCGGCCGAACCAGACGGACCGGAACATCCAGGTGTCCTCTCAACTCTATTCGTAGATGAATTGTAATGATGTATATCTTTTTTACGTGTATACTAATAAATAATGAATTTTACTATAATCCATCAAATTATTTATCATCCACCACTTCACTTCAAATAAAGTCCCACTCATTTCCCCAAGCGTTTTCACGCATTTAATTACTAAAGTTGATCCAGGGTGTATCCGATTGGCTCTCGGAGGATCAGGAAGGAATTTTTTCCCCTGTTATAGCAAATTGGATCATGCTTTGCTGGGGGGTTTTGCCTTCCTCTGGATCTACTGTAGGTGAAGGATTGTATATGGGATTGTCTGGTTATATATAAACTTTTTTTTTTTTTTTGGTTGAACTAGATGGACTTGTGTCTTTTTTTCAACCTGACTAACTATGTAACTATGCAACTATGAAAAGAAAGACCCCCTTGGATTTTCCTAAATGATCTAAAAAGCTTTAAGAAATCTAAAAGATCACGAGACTACAGAAAATGAAGGCTACTGATCAATGACAATATCACTGTAATCTTATTTTAGATTACAGATATCCAGAATAGCAGTCTCTGTCTACTTACTTTCACTCAATATGGTTTAATTGCTTTTTTTATTATGATCCATTGGGTGAAACACATTAGTGGGGGCAGTCTATAGGTAGATACTCTTACTGTGGCTATCTGTGCAATAAATTTGAATTTCAGTGATGTCATTGGTGTGTGGTGTCCTTTTTTTCTCTTTAGTATGTCTGGAGTGTGGGCGTTAGGGATGAGCCAAACACCCCCCGGTTCAGTACGCACCAGAACACCGCGAACGGGCAATATGTTTGTGCGAATATGGAACCCTATTAAAATCAATGGGACTCTAACAGGAAAAATCAAAAGTGCTAATTTTAAAGTCTTATATGCAAGTTATTTCCATAAAAAGTGTTTGGGGGCCCGGATACTGCCCTAGAGGACATGTATCAATGCAAAAAAAGTTTTTAAAAGGATCATTTTTTCAGGAGCAGTGATTTTAGTAATGCCGAAAGTGAAAAAAAAATAAATATTCCTTTAAAAATCATGCTTGGGGGTCCCCTTAGTCTGCCTGTAAAGTGGCACACATCTGTGTGATGTTTAGAACAGTGCCACTGCAAAATGACATTTGTAAAGGAAAAAGTGTAATTTAACCACTTGCTTACTGGGCACTTAAACCCCCTTCTTGCTCAGACCAATTTTTAGCTTTCAGCGTTGTCACACTTTGAATGACAATTGAGCTTTCATGCTACACTGTACCCATATGACATCTTTATCATTTTTTCCCCACAAATAAAGTGTTTTTTTGGTGGTATTTAATCACTGCTGGGTTTTTTATTTTTTTTGTTGCAATCATTTTTATTGAGAATTTCAGTATACATAACAAAGTCTTTCAGATCACAGTTAGGTACAGATAAGATCATTCATCAAAATACAGCCTCATAGCCATTTGGTAATAGTTCGTTGATGAATAGCTGTACCCAAACACGTTGGTGGCCATAGGTATAAAACACAGCATATAAAAGAGAAAGGAGTGGGAGGCATGGGGGCGCCACCTCCCGAGGGGGATGGTTCCCCCACATCCCACAAGACAGCAGGTGCATATGACAGACAGTCACTACCTAATACAATTGTCAAAGTAATAGCAGATGAGTTTAGCGTGCCTTAGTAGCTCCAAATCGATAGTTGCTCAGACAGATAGTGTGCACTTGGGGTGTTCTATCCAGAGAGACCATCTCTTGTGAAACAAGGGGATTTGTAAATGCGCCTTTGCAAACATGTATTCCATGAGACCTTGTTTGTTCAGGGAGGAGAGGACATCGAATATAGAAGGAGGTTCTTATAATAAATAAATGAATGAATCTAAGGAGAAGGAGACAAAAGGAAACAAAACATATACACCTAAAACAATGATAAATAAAGGATTTATGCACCAAAATCGGAACCCAGCTCTATCCCTTTGAGAACGGTGCTGAGACAATTGTCATACGTGCATACACAAGGGAAAAAACACATGTCGTGGACCATTAGCACCGCAAATCTTGAGAGATTAGGAGGGTATGTCCGCATGACAAAACATGATCAAAGTATGTATGTAAATGCCAAAGCTGGTCCAAACTATTTTCATGGTTACTAGGGTAAAAAAATGTCTCATTTAATGGATCCTTTGAGTCATATATTTGTTTGAATTATTTAAGAAAAAGATCCAAATCATACCTATTGTTCATACCCATGAAATACCTCGTATGTATAGTAGGTGATACATCCACCATACTTCCCTTGTGATACTAATGCTACAACAATTCACTTTCTAGATCTTTCTCTGATAGGAGACAATAACACAGGCAAAATTCATACATGCACATTCCTTAAAGAGTGTGCAGGGAACTCCCTGCTTTTGGCTAGCAGCTGTCACCCTGCACCTACAGTTAGAGCTGTTCCTGTTGGGGAGTTTATTAGAGCAAAGTGCAATTGCTCTACAGTGGAGCTTTATGAAAAAGAATGCATAGTCATTTCTAATAGGTTACAGTGCCGTGGCTACAGCTCAGCACAAATAGAGAGAGCCTGCAACATTGTCTCTTTTAGAGACAGGGGGACCCTCCTTCCAGGTGACCAAAACATTTAATCATCTGTTACAATAGAAAGGGTTCCTTCCTCTGTCAATGATAAATGCGAGACAGGGGAGGGGCATAAAAAGTGGTATAGTTTCTGATTTGCATTTCTCTGCCTGTGGCGTATCACACCATAGATTTATGAGAGTCCTTATGCACATGGCAGAACCTGCACATTGTTAAGCCACAAACATATGAACCCTTTGTATGCAGCCAGGTTCTGTGGATCCAGAAGTTGAAAACATACTTGGGGACAAAACACTACCCAAGGTTGGGGACGAACAACTAGAGAAGTGACAACCTTGTGATAGAACCCCTGCCTTCATCCGCATAAAGAACAGTTAAGTATTTGGATATGAGACCAATAATCTTAGTGTACTCTCTTAAGTAAGAGGTAACCCTGTCACATTTGTTACCTCTTACTCAAGAGAGTACACTAAGGTTATTGGTCTCATATCCAAATACTTATCTGTTCTTTATGCCGCTGAAGGTCTGGCAGGGGTTCTATCACAAGGTTGTCGCTTCTCTAGTCATTTGTCCCCAACTTTGGGTAGTGTTTTGTCCCCAAGGATGTTTTCAGCTTCTCGATCCAACAGAACCTGGCTGCATACACAGGGTTCATAAGTTTGTGGCTCAACAACTTACAGGTTCTGCCATGTGCATACAGACTCTCATAAATCTGTGGTGTCATGCGCCACAGGCAGGGAAATGCAAATCAGAAACTATATAAATTGTGCCTCCCAAAATGTGGTGTACATGGTGATGTGCACTAAGTGCAGGCTACAGTACATGGGTTGTACCACCCGCCCACTTCAGGTGCCGATTAGTGAGCATTTTCATGGGGCCACATATCAGAATGATAAGGGACTTTCCAATGTTTGTATACATGTATGACAATTGTCTCAGCACCTTTTTCCAAGGGATAGAGCTGGGTTCTGATTTTGGTGTATGCATCCTTTATTTATCATTATTTTTTGGTGTGTATATTTTGTTTCCTTTTGTCTCTTTCTCCTTAGATTCATTCATTTATTTTGAAACATATGTCTCGGAAACATGGAACCTGTCTGTTTTCACTCAAGAATGTTTATGTGGCTTTATTATGCAGGACAATCTAGATGAACTTCTTCTTATGAATTGTACCATCTAATGAATATATCTCTGCAATTTTACACAACTTTTTTTTTTTTTCCTTTTCTCAGCTTATTCATTTGCCTGTTACATCTACAGACTTAATGCACTCTAATTAGGCATGACATATCGGATAGAGGCAGTCCTTATACATGCTGTTTTTCCTATATATACTAGTACTGTTTCATTTGAATTTTAGCAGTGACCGAAGCGGTTTTCCCACCAAAATGCATCTGCTTTTTATGTACACCCTGCACTGCAACCTAATAAATACACTTCAGTGAAAAATCCAGAGTACCGCCTTTTAATTCTTATCGTAGTCAAAGTCATTTGGAGTGATGAGACCAAAATTTAGCTTTTTGGCAACAACCATAAATGCTACATTTGGAGATGAGTCAACAAGGTTTATGAAACACGGAGGTGTATTGCTGATGTTTTGGGGATGTGAGAGCTACAAAGTCACAGGAAATTTGGTCAAAATTGATGGCAAGATGAATGCAGTATGTTATATAAAAATACTGGAGAAACATTTGCATTCATCAGCCAGGAAGCTGCACATGGGACGTACTTGGACATTCCAACATGATAATGATCCCAAACACAAGGCCAAGTCAACCTGTTATTGGCTATAGCAGAATGAAGTGAAGGTTCTGGAGTGGCCATCTTAGTCTCCTGTCCTCAATATCATTGAGCCACCCTGGGGTGATCTCAAACGTGCAGTCCATGCGAGACAGCCCAAGAATTTCTAGGAACTGGAGGCTTTTTGTCAAGAGCCTCATCCACAAATACCACAAAAGACTTCAAGCTGTCATTGATGTTAAAGGGGGCAATACACGGTATTAAGAACTGGGGTGTGTAAACTTTTGATCAGGGTAATTTGGGTAGTTTCTGTTGTCATTATGATTTAAAAAGAGTATACACAGTTGATTGATATTAACCACTTCAGCCCTGGAAGGATTTCACACTTTAGGACCAGAGCACTTTTTGCGATTCGGCGCTGTGTCGCTTTAACTGACAGTTGCGCAGTCGTGCAACGTTGTACCCAAACAAAATTTGTGTCCTTTTTTTCCCACAAGTAGAAACTTCTTTTGGTGGTATTTGATCACCACTGCGTCATTTCTGATTGCCGCTATAAACAAAAGAAGAGCGACAATTTTGCAAAAAAACCCAAATTTCTTACTTTTTGCTAAAATACAAATCCAAAAAAAAAATGTTCCCTGGACGTGTTCTAACTGTATTCATGTTTGACTGGCAGGGGAAGGGGAGTAATCACAGCTTCCATATAGAGGAAGGCTGTGATCACTGTCCTTCCCCCCTCACAGAATGGAGATCCGTGTTTACATGCACAAATCTCCGTTCTTTCATTCACTCCCGGGGGGGCATCGCAGGTAGCCGGCGGAGATCTAGTCCGCCGCACCCGCTCCCTGGCCCCCCGGACACAGTGAGCGTGCGAGCACGCCTTCGGTGGCGCATGCGCGCTCACAGTGCACGATCTGGCAGATGCCGTCATATGACGGCCATTTGCCTAGCAGAGCCATCTTGTCACCGTC
This sequence comes from Glandirana rugosa, assembly GCA_018402905.1. Classification (NCBI taxonomy): domain Eukaryota; kingdom Metazoa; phylum Chordata; class Amphibia; order Anura; family Ranidae; genus Glandirana; species Glandirana rugosa. The sequence goes on along the minus strand of BLSH010325203.1, from coordinate 95,892 downwards.
AACCTGCGGTTGGCGGTCGACAAGTGGATAAATGGCTTCAACCAAACACTAACCATGAGTGAAAGAAAAGTTTTTGTGTTATCATTCATATTCTCTGAAAAATGGCCAAAAAAATCATAAATTCTGCCAGGGTATGCAAACTTATGTATGTATATATAAAACACGCTGCCTTCAGTGTACACTATATATACAGCTCATTCAGTGTATAGTATACAGCATAGTCAGTTCATGCAGTGTAAGAATACATATGTACAGTATATAGTATATATATACAGGGTGGGCCATTTATATGGATACACCTTAATAAAATGGAAATGGTTGGTGATATTAACTTCCTGTTTGTGGCACATTAGTATATGTGAGGGGGTCGAACAAAAACCAAAGAATTTCCAAGCTCAACTTACTGACCAGCTTGTGACCAACCGAATTAACCTGGCTAACAGTATGTGTTAAAAACAGGGGTTTGGTTACACACATTTGTAAATGCATGTGTAAGCTGCAGGCCTGTATACTGCAGAACCTATCTCTGTATAAGAGTCTCCACAATGGAAGCACATGCATTTAATGGATAGCTGTAGGGCAGGTGACTGGAGGAGCCCAACCCTCCTTAAAGGTACAGGAACACACTGAACACCCAGCACATTGCGCAATGGCGGCTAAGGTGTCAGTGTGTTGCCTCACCAATATATCAATAATACAAACAAATGTCACATGCCCCCACGTATAACTGGCCATTACAGTAAGGAGCACTGGAAGGGCAGACGCATGTCAAACAAAAACCAAAGAATTTCCAAGCTCAACTTGTTCACAAGGTCACAAGCTGGTCAGTAAGTTGAGCTTGGAAATTCTTTCAGTAACCGGGTCATTGCAGCATATTTCAATGCAAGGCAGCCTACGAGACCACCCATCTCCCATGCTACAGTTAGCAAACTGCTTGTTAAGTTTCGTGAAAATGGTTCAGTGTTGGATTTGCCAAAATGTGGACGCATGAAATCTGTCACTAATGAAGAAACATCAGTGGCTGTCCTAGCTTTATTCAAGAAGAGCCCACAGCGTAGCACTCAATGCATGTCACTGGAGAGTGGCATTAGTCGAACATCCCTTCGGCGGATATTAGGTACTCACAAATGGCACCCTTACAAACTCCAGCTAATGCAGCATCTCAACGAGGATGACCCAGATTGGCGCACTGAATTTGCAGAATGGGCAAAACAAAAATTGGAACAGGACCCTCAGTTTACGCAGAAGATTTTGTTCAGTGATGAGGCAAACTTTTATGTGAATGGTGAAGTTAACAAACAAAACCACCGCTATTGGTCTGACACTAACCCACATTGGATAGATCCCTCCAAGACTGTTGGAACCAAAAAATTGATTGTATGGTGTGGTATATGGGGTACAAAGATAGTGGGGCCATTCTTCATCAATGGAAACCTCAAGGCCACTGGATATGCAAAATTGCTACACGATGATGTGTTTACCTCTTTATGCACTGAAGCTGGCACGTTCCCTGAGTTTTTCCAGCAAGATGGTGCACCACCACATTATGGATGTCAGGTCCGAGCATTCCTAGATGAACAGTTTCCTGGAAAGTGGATTGGTCATTGTGGGCCAGTTGAATGGCCCCCAAGGTCTCCCGATCTGACCCCCTTAGACTTTTATCTTTGGGGCCATCTGAAGGCAATTGTCTATGCTGTGAAGATACAAGATGTGTAGCACCTGAAACTACGGATACTGGAAGCCTGTGCTAGCATTTCTCCTGTGGTGTTGCTATCAGTGTGTGAAGAGTGGGAGAAGAGGGTTGCATTGACAATCCAACACAATGTTTGATGTGTCACATGACCCTCTTCCTATTGAAAAAACAAAATTGAATTCAAAATGGCCAACGTCAAAATGGCCACCATGGTCACCACCCATCTTGAAAAGTTTCCCCCCTCACATATACTAATGTGCCACAAACAGGAAGTTAATATCACCAACCATTCCCATTTTATTAAGGTGTATTCATATAAATGGCCCACCCTGTATATATATACATATATATATATATACAGTATCTCACAAAAGTGAGTACACCCCTCACATTTTTTGTAAATATTTTTATTTTTTTTTCACAATAGAATTTTTATTAGTAGGAAAAAAATACAGAGTTACATATTATGGTTTCCATAACAGTAGATCATGCTAATTTAAATCAAAGAAAACCATACATATTCGTAATGTCAATTTTCAATATGCACAACAGTTAACAAACGTACTAAAAGCACATATAAGGTGTGATTGCCTCTGAATTTAGTAAGAATGTTTGAGGTTAAATTACAGACTAGAAATGTGTAAGTTAACAATCGTATAAGAATCTTAGAAGAATTATGTTTCTAAATGGTTTTAGAGAGGAAAAAGGAAATGGAGGAGAAAAGAAGAAGAAAAAAAAAAGGGAGGAGGAGGGGGGGGAGGGGATTTGTGAAATGTTTCAACATTATCAGTTTTAATTGCAATTGTCTCCTCCATAAGGCATATGGAGTTGATCTTAATTATCTATTCCTTAATGGTAGGGACTGTGTGTGATTTCCAATATAATGGAATGAGGGATTTGGCTGCATTCAGTAAATGTCTGGCAAGATCATTTTTGTAAGACCTAAAGGATAAATCATTCAGATGAAGTAAACAGCAGGCAGCGTCCAAAATGAGATGCGTCTCAGTGATATTTTGTATCCAAGAGACCACTTGTTTCCAAAAAACCTGAATGGGGGCGCATTCCCACCAAGTGTGGAGAAAAGTGCCTCTAGCCTTATGGCATCTCCAAAATAAATATGAGTCTAAAACAAGTTTTGAGTTTGACCGGTGTAAGGTACCATTGTGTGCGTATCTTGTAAGCTGTTTCTTGCATTCTAGAGCTTAACGAGCATTTATGAGTAAAAACTGTTGCTGTTCCCCATTCCTCATCTGAGATTGATCTTTTGAGGTCCTTTTCCCATATAAATCAATTCAATTGAAAAGTGCAGTGCTCTTAAACTATATACTAACTAAATAAGTTATGCAAAATAAGTCGCATAAAAGTGTAAACATAAATGCTCAATACATACAAAACTCAGTATTGTAAAAGTGCATTGTTGTAAAAAATATATATAAGTGCATCATAATGAAATAGTGCAATTAATATAACATCAATCTCAACATATCAAAAATACATATGTGACACCATAAACATTTTTTAGTTCCACAAAAGCTTTATTGAATAAACAACAGTACAGTACATGTTCATTACCATAACTCAAAGCAGAAAGTTATACAAGCACAGTGTAAAAGTCGTACGTAGTGAAAATAAAGCATCAGTACAAAACCTTTGAGATTCAAGTGACAGAATAATGCATAATTAAGTATAAAGATATAGGATATATACCATTTGCTGTAATAGTCACGTTATTGTAAGGGTGTGGGAATATAGCGTTAAGGAGTTAACATAATGAGGTCAAGAAAGGTTGGTCTAAAGGGGTCTGAAGTTAACAAAGCGGGCGTAGAGGTGTGTCTGGGGCAACAAACACAGTACTGGTAAGCGATTAGAGGTTAGGGGGGGAAGAGGGGGAAGGTG
>BLSH010325203.1:72744-84609 GCA_018402905.1 Glandirana rugosa | reverse complement strand
TATCTATATTTACCGTCTATGTAAAAAATTTTCCCTACACCTTACAATTTTGGTGAGTGGCATCGTTTACAAATAAAGGGTTTATTTAGTGTATAGAGAAAGACATGCGTACACTATCTGCTCGAATTCTCAAAACGTTTTCCGACATAATAAGAACCTCCACTAAAATTATGGGGAGATTTAGGACATGCCCTATGTAGGAGACCCTTTTGCACGTATTGCATGTGTTAAGAATTTTTTTATTTCAGGGACAATTTTAGAGAATGAGACTAACTGCGTACCTCCTGGAATGTGGGGTGTTGATCTCAACTCGCTTGTGGACCTTCAAGCCCAAGACGACCAGGCAGGCTTGAAGCACTGTTTCAGGCCCAGGCCCAGGCCTGCCTTGGGCTTGCTAGCGTGCCTGTTGCTTGGGGTAACTTTAGTTACCCCTGGGCTTGAAAATCCGTGCCGTGCGATCGTTCGGGTTCCGTCCGGACCCGGACCCGGACTTTGTCACGAAGTTCGGACGGACCAGCAGAACCCGAACTTCCAGGTGTTCGCTCAACTCTAGTTGTGGGGTGTAAGGTCCTCCATGCGTCAATCAGAGTAAGAGATTTTAACAGGGACTTTATTTTTTTAAGAATTGTGTACGTTATGCACGTTTTCCCAGAGGATGTATCCCGTACAGGATTTAGAGGGGTATTAAAATCACCTCCAAGAATAATACAGCCTTTTGCAAAACTCTTAAGCTCGTCTATCACATGCGTACAGAAAGAGATATGTGATTTATTTGGGAAATAAACATTTGCTACGGTGAGTGGTTTTAACATTCCACATCCCTTTTAAAAAATGTATCTGCCATTTATATCTATGTGTTGGTGTTCTACTACAAAGGGTGTGTTTTTGCTGAGAAGGATTAACACTCCCTTAGTTTTAGCCTCGAGATTGGTTGCATGGAACACTTGGGAAAAATATCTGTTTGTCAAATTAGGGATTTGGTTTCCTTTGAAGTGAGTTTCCTGGAGTAGTACTATTTGTAGTTTGTGTTTTTGAAGTTCAGATAAAACTTTGTTTCTTTTTTCGGGGATGTTAAGCCCATTCACGTTGTGGGAAATTATACTCTGAGATTTTCCTAAGCCGGAATAGGCCATGGTAGCTTGTGTGGATAAGGGTAGGTAGAAGGGAGGGAGGAAAAAAAAAAAGGGTGAAATCAGCTAGGTAGACCTTTAAAGTTATACTCCTTGGACAAGTGACAGTCTCGTCTCAAGATTGAATACGTGAGATAATCGCTAAAGTATAAACCAATATTATTCTATTGGTGGTAAGTGGTAGACGAACAAAAAGAGGTGTGTAATGTTGAAGGGTGCGATCTACACCAACAAAAAAAGAGAGGGGACAAATCTTTGTTACTGTAGGAGAGTAACTCTTAATGGGAAAAGGGCTCAACCTTCAGCCTACAAGGTAGAGCAGACAGATGTCTGTTTATCAAAATTTGCGATCCTGTTAGTAAAAGCGAGAGCCTCATGGAGAGGGTAGAAAAGAATCATGTTAGGGTGATGAACCATGTGGCCTGGGCTTTCCGTATCCAGTTTTAGGCTAATGCCCAGAAGTAGAACAATCCAATCTGGCATATAGCATGCCCCCATGCTCTACGCAAGAATATGAATAGATATGGGAGGGGTTAACAAGCCACTGGGCCACAGGTGAGCATCACCAATTCTCAAAAACAAGGTTAATCTGTAATATGCAATTATGCAGGTACAGTCCATCCCCATGTCGGGGTGCCATCTCGGCAGAACCCGTGAAACACTGACATGGCGAGAGGCAACCAAATCAATATCTTGACATATAAAACATATAACAAGCCTTTCTATCAAACCACCGCTTAATTAGTGAATACCGGTAACCTCGTAACCTTATATAGCTTAGTGGTGTCCAACCTAAATTAGAGTCTGGATTCAGACCCGTAAAGTCCATTTGTCATATTTGTAAAAAACAATAGTCAGATGGAATCCAAATCTGGGTTCCATGGACTTTAACCACTTAAGGACTGGAAGGATTTCCCCCTTTAGGACCAGAGCCCTTTTTGCGATTCGGCTCTGCATCGTTTTAACTGACAATTGCGCGGTCGTGCGACGTTGTACCCAAACAAAATTTGCGTCCTTTTTTTCCCACAAACAGAGCTTTCTTTTGGTGGTATTTGATCATCGCTGCGTCATTTCTGATCGCTGCTATAAACAAAAGAAGAGCGACAATTTTGCAAAAAAACCCAAATTTCTTACTTTTTGCTAAAATACAAATCCAAAAAAAATAATTTTTCACCGTTTTTGGCCGATTTATATTCTACCTCATATTTGCGATAAAAAAATTGCAATCTGCATTTATTGATTGGTTTGCGCAAAAGTGGCCGCGTTTACGGATGATGAGAATTCATTTTTGGGTTTTTTTTTTTATTTTTTATTAGTAATGGCGGCGATCTGCGATTTTTAGCGGTACTGCAATATTGGGACGGACATGTTGGGCCATTTTGACGCTTTTTTTGGGACCATTGGCATTTATACAGCGATCAGTGCTATAAAAATGCACTGATTACTGTGTAAATGCCATTGGCAGTGAAGGGGTTAACCTGCAGGGGGCGCTCTAAGGGTTAACTGTGTTCCCTGGGATTGTTCTAACTGTGGGGGGACTGCCCTAGCAGGGGAAGGGAAGCGATCACAGCTTCCATGTAGAGGAAGGCTGTGATCACAGCCCTTCCCCTTCTCACAGAACGGAGGTCCGTGTTTACTTACACGGACCTCCATTCTTTCACTCCGGGGGGGCATCGCGGGTAGCCGGCAGCGACCGAAGATGCCGCACCCGCTCCCTGGCCCTCCCCGAACACAGTGAGTGCGCGGGCACACCACCGGCGGCGCTCACGCGCTCACAGTGCGCGATCTCGCAGCTGCCGTCATATGACGGTGATTTGCGATATCGCACCACTTTGTCGCCGTCAAACTGCGGTTGGCGGTCGGCAAATGGTTAAAGGTGCCCAATTTGGATTCCATCTGACTATTGTTTTTTACAAATTTTCACATTGGGACATGGTGCCCATTTGGCTCCTTCCCTGCTCAGCATTTTCTATTTCCATTTGTCATATATTGAATATTTAAACTATGCAAAAAGGGGTCTAGTGTAAACAGTTGAATGCCCAGGTGTTTCTTCTGCTGTATGATCATAATCATAGATCAGGTAAGACAAATTCTCTAACTGGGTTTTAGGCCCAGAATAGAGTCACTTCCCACGTGAAGAGGGAGATACATCTCCTTATCGGTATCTAAGTCTGGGGTAGAGTACCTGATCTCCTTAGGATATCAGAAAAGTCTCTTGTGGTCTCGGCTGAAGAGTAATGATCTCTGAACAGTTGTTTTCCACCATTGTAGAACCTCAGTTGTATTTGAGAAAAAGGAGAGAGTTATCGCATATCATGCAAACTGTCAAACATGAAAGAACCAAAAAAGGATAGGGGAAGAACTTTGCATCCGTAGTGACTTTTGTCTTCACTAAGAGACAGTAGTCAGCGGGTTGTTCCTGGTGTTCAAGTCTAATATGAAGCAATTTGCTTGAGGTCATACAACAATGTTTGAGAAAAACGAGATGGTTCTTTTTATCAAAGTCGTCTCAGTACATAACCAATGGGAAGTGTTTTCTATTTTAGAACTCGAATAATGAAATGTTTGCATAGGTCCTAGCCACCCAAGGAGATAGTTGCCTGAGTCACATATGGCCGCAGCAACTACAATATTGTAGGTAACTGTTGGTGTGTTGGTGACAGAATGCCTGAGAGAATCCAAACTTACAGTTCCATATATGCTATCTGGAATGTTGAAGGTTGCCAGCGCCATCTTCTGAGGGAAGGGGAAATAGCAGAACTGTTTCCGCAGCATGGACACCTTAGAGCAATAAGAAAAGTTAGAAACTGGGTTGAACAGAAACTGAGTTAAGTAGACAGGGAGAACTGCATTATTTTTTTTAGTATGGATCCCTTGTTCTGGGTGTTTTGTTGGGTGGAGTGCTAACCCCCAGGAAATCCATCTGCTTTTGTTTTTTTCCTTTGTTGTGAGGTGATTTGCTTGGTGTTGCCCTGATCGGTGAGGAATTGAATGCTGTCGGTGAAGGCAAGCGGAAGTCTTTGTACCAATCGGGTAAATCGATCAGCTCAAGTTGTAAATGGTCGCAAAATTGCGGCAGATCTGCAGAGGTTCTTAGAAAGAATTGCCTGCCGTTGTATGTGGCCTGGATTGCGAACGGGAACTTCCATCTATAAATTATTCCTTTAGCTCTCAGCACTTCAAGTAGGGGTTTAACAGCACGTCTGTTGTTTACAGTGATCGGTGAGAGGTCCTGGAATATCTGTATAGGGACCTCATTGAACATGATTTGGTCATTTTGTCTAGCTTTCTGAATGATCTTCTCTTTTAGGGGGAAACTATTAAGGCAGCAAATGATATCTCTGGGAGGGGAATCCTCCGGCGCCTTGGGTCGTAAGGCCCTATGAGCCCTGTCAAAGTCAATGGGGGATTCCGCAGGTCTCTCCATTAAGTTGTTAAATATGGCGCTCAGTGTGGATTTTATTTGGTCTGCTGGCACTGCTTCAGGGATCCCCCTAACTCTCAGAATGTTCCTCCTGCCTCTGATATCCATATCCTCTAAATGCCTATTTATTGAGATTAAATGTTGAGAGTGAGTGGCCGTTATGTGATCCAGCCTTTTAATGGCCTTCTCTCTATTCCTCCCTGCCCGTTCGTTAGCCGCCATTTGCTCCGTCAGCATATGGATCTCTGCTTTCAGGTTAGTGAATGCAGCTGAGAAGGATCTCTTTATGTCTGCTGCTATCTCAGACATGTCGGCATAGGTTAAGGGATGTGTGGAGGAGGTAGATGCTCTTACCGGTTCCTCCGAAGCGGTCAGAGAGGCTGTATTAAAGTCCTTATCCTACTCGTGGTCGGAGAGGTGCGCCATCTTGGGTCCCGGCATGTGTCTCTTCGTCTTGCTCTGGGTTCCATATATGCCTGAGATTTTTCTGTTTCCAGAGAAGGTAGCAGGACCCTGCTGGTGGGTATCTGATCCCGTTTTAGAGATTCTGCCCATGTTTGGCTATTGGATGGATCGCAGTCTGGCTATAAAGTTGAGCCATGTCCCGGAGCTCCCACTCTATGCGTCCATCTTCTCTACGCGCCAAGCCACGCCCCCGTAAATATTTTACTATATCTTTTCATGTGTACAGCTTGCATAACAGTGTAAATTTGCTGTCCCTTCAAATTAACTCAACACACAGCCATTAATGTCTAAACCGCTGGCAACAAAAGTGAGTACACTCCTAAGTGAAAATGTCCAAATTGGGCCCAATTTGCCATTTTTTTCCCTAGTGTCATGTGACTCGTTAGTGTTACAAGGATTCAGGTGTGAATGGGGAGCAGGTGTGTTAAATTTGGTGTTATCGCTCTCACGTTCTCATACTGGTCACTGGAAGTTCAACATGGGACCTCATGGCAAAGAACTCTCTGAGGATCTGAAAAAAAGAATTGTTGTTCTACATAAAGATGGCCTAGGCTATAAAAAGATTGCCAAGACCCCGAAACTCAGATGCAGCACAGTGACCAAGACCATACTGCGGCTTAACAGGACAGGTTCCACTCAGAACGGGCCTCGCCATGGTCAACCAAAGAAGTTGAGTGCATGTGCTCAGCATCATATCCAGAGGTTGTCTTTGAGAAATAGATGTATGAGTGCTGCCAGAATTTTTTCAGAGGTTGAAGGGGTGGGGGGGTCAGCCTGTCAATGCTCAGACCATACGCCGCACACTGTATCAAATTGGCCTGCATGGATGTCATCCCCGAAGGTAGCCTTGTCTAAAGATGATGCATAAGAAAACCCGCAAACAGTTTGCTGAAGACAAGCAGACTAAGGACATGGATTACTGGAACCATGTCATGTGGTCTGATGAGACCAAGATAAACTTATTTGGTTCAGATGGTGTCAAGCTTGTGTGGCGGCAACCAGGTAAGGAGTACAAACATAAGTGTGTCTTGCCTACAGTCAAGCATGGTGGTAAGAGTGTCATGGTCTGGGGCTGCCGGCTACAGTTCATTGAGGGAACCATGAATGCAAACATGTACTGTGACATACTAAAGCAGAGCATGATCCCCTCCCTTTGGAGACTGGGCCGCAGGGCAGTATTCCAACATGATAACAACCATAAACATACCTCCAAGATGACTACTGCCTTGCTAAAGAAGCTGAGGGTAAAATTGATGGACTGGCCAAGCATGTCTCCAGACCTAAACTCTATTGAGTATATGTGGGGCATCCTCAAATGAAAGGTGGAGAAGCACAAGGTCTCTAACATCCACCAGCTCTGTGATGTCGTCCTGGAGGAGTGGAAGAGGACTCCAGTGGCAACCGTGAAGCTCTGGTGAACTCCATGCCAAAGAGGGTTAAGGCAATGCTGGAAAATAATGGTGGCCACACAAAATAATGACACTTTGAGTCCAATTTGGACATTTTCACTTGGGGGTGTACTCGCTTTTGTTGCCAGTGGTTTAGACATTAATAGCTGTATGTTGAGTTATTTTGAGGGGACAGCAAAGTTACACTGCTATACAAGCTGTACACTCACTACTGTACATTGTAGCAAAGTTTCATATCTTCAGTGTTGTCACAAGAAAAGATAAAAAAAAAATATTTACAAAAACATGAGGGGTATACTCACTTTTGTGAGATACTGTATATATATATATATATATATATATATATATATATATATATATACAGTATATATACATATATATATATACAGTATAGTTACAGTGTTCTGCCACCACCAACACCTAAGGCCCAATTTTTCTGCACCTGTTTGCCTGGGTCATGTCGTCACAAGTTGTAAAATAAATTACAACAGCAGGGCCCGTCCCTGCTTCCAACAAGAGTAATTGTGAGGGGTAATAGTGTTCTGCCACCACCAAGACCCAAGGCCTTATTTTTCTGCACCTGTTTACCTGGGGCATGTCATTACTATTTTTTTTTAATAAATTACAACAGCAAGGCCCGTCCTTGCGCCCAACAAGAGTAATTGTGAGGGGTTACAGTGTTCTGCCACCACCAACACTCAAGGCTCAATTTTTCTGCACCTGTTTGAGTGGGTCATGTCATGATCTAAAGGAGACATTTTTTTTTTTGCAGGCATCTTTTTTTTTTGTTGCATTTTAGTGTAAATATGAGATCTGTGGCCTTTTTGACCCCCAGATCTCATATTTAAGGGGTCCTGTCATGCTTTTTTCTAATACGAGGAATGTTTACATTCCTTGTAATAGGAATAAAAGTGACCTTTTCTTTTTTTTAAATGGACAGTGTAAAAATAAAAATAAAAAAGTAAAATAAATAAAAAAAAATGTAAGGTGCCCCTTCCCGCCGAGCTTGCACGCAGAAGCGGATGCATACATATGTACATATGAAAACGGTGTTCAAAGTACACATGTGAGGTATCGCCATGATTGTTACATTGAGATCAATAATTCTACAATGAGGCCTCCTCTGTAACTCAAAACTAGTAACCTGTAGAACTGTTTAAACTTTGCCAATTGAGATTTTTAAGTGCCAAAGTTTGTCGCCATTCCACGAGCAGGTGCAGTTTTGAAGCATGACATGTTGGGTATCAATTTATTCAGCGTAACATTATCTTTAACAATATAGAAAAAATTGGGTTCAATTTACTATTGTCTTACATTTTAATAAAAAAAAAGTGAATTTTTTTCAAAAAAATTGAGCTTTTAAGACCGCTGCACAAATACGGTGTGAGGAAGTATTGTAACGACCAGTGTTAATTTTGGCAGCAAATTTCAATTTAGTTTTAGTCTTAGGACTTCTGCAATTGTTTTAGTTTTAGTCTTATTTAGTCGACTAAATCTCCAGGACATTTTAGTCAACTAAAATGTCCTACATTTTAGTCAACTAAAATGTCCTGGAGATTTAGTCAACTAAAATCATTTTAGTTGACTAAAACTAATTTTAGTCATCTAAAATCTAATGGGTGTAGTTGAATTGTAATGCATTTTTCTACAATTTCCAAACTCATTATATACTGCTGGAGTGAAAAATTGAATATGTTATTATTTATGCTATTGAGGTATGAACATGCACTGCAGACCAGTGTTAATATTGACGTCAAATTTCAGTTTAGTTTTAGTCTTAGTTTTTTCACTAAAATGGCATTTTAGTTTTAGTCCCATATTAGTTTTTTGACTAAAATGCTATTTTAGATTTAGTCGTATTTTAGTCATCTCAATTGTTTTAGTTATGTTTTAGTCAACTAAAATAGTATTAAGTTAGGAGACTAAAATGTTTTAGTCAGTTTTAGTTGACTAAATTAACACTGGCAACGGCCGCCATTATATTCTCTAGGGTGTTAGAAAAAATATATAATGTTTGGGGGTTCTAAGTAAAGTTCTTTAAAAAAATGATTTAAGTTGTAAGCACCAAATCTCATAAAGCTCTGTCCTTAAGTGGGTAAAGGGAACACCGCGCCAAAAAAAAAAAATGTTTTGGGGTCCCTTCCAAAGTCCGTACCAGGCCCTTCAGGTCTGGTATGTATTTTAAGGGGAACTCTGCAACAACATTAAAAAAAAATGCATGGGGGTCCCCCCAAAGTTGGTACCCAGCCCTTCGGGTCTGATATGGATTTTAAAGGGAGCCCGCGCCAATTTTTTTTTTTAAATGCCATAGGGGTCCTCCTCAGAATCCAAACCAGACCCTTATCCAAGCACGCAGCCCTGGCATGGCAGGAGGGGTTGGGGACGAGCGAGTGCCCCCCTTTGAACTATACCCGGCCACATGCCCTCAACTTGGGGAGGGTTCTTTGGGGTCCCCTCAAAGCACCTTGTCCTCATGATAAGGGTAGAAGGACTCTTCCCCACAACCCTGGCCGGTGGTTGTGGGGGTCTGCAAGCAGGGGGTTTATTGGAATCTGGAAGCCTCCTTTAGTAAGGGGCCCGCAGATCCTGACCCCACTTATGTGAATGAGTAGGGGTTCCCCTACCCATTCACCAAAAAAGGAGTGTAGTAGTGTTACAAAAAAACAGTAGACAGTTTTTGACAAGTCCTTTATTGTAAAATAGCTCTTTTTCTTCCCTGATTCTTCTTCTTTCTTCCTCTGGTCTTCCTCCATCTTCTCCTGCCCCACTCCTCCTTCTGGTCTTCTGCTTCTTCTTTCAGTCTTCTTCCTTCCTCTCATCATTGTCCTCTTCTTCATGTTCTTCTTCCTCCTCTTTCTCCGCTGCTGCTGCCATGCCGTCCAGAAGCGACTCCCAGAATGGGCAGTTTTCAGTTTGAGAGCTATTTTATAGGTAAGGGTGGAGCCACCCAGGGATGTAACTGAGCGACCCCGCCCCCTTCTGACATCATGCTATGTCAGAGGGGGTGGGGTCACCCATTTATGTCACCATATGTCCCAGCCTCTTCTTATAACGAATAAGTAATATTAACTGTCAAACTGAAGACCACTTATTCTGGGAGTCGCCTCTGGATGGCACGGCAGTGGTGGCGGAAGATGAAGATGAAGAAGAAAATGACGAAAGGAAGGAAGAAGATCAAAAAAAGAAGCAGAAGACCAGAAGAAGGAGTGGGGCAGGAGAAGATGGAGGAAGACTGGAGGAAGAAAGAAGAAGAAACAGGGGAAGAAAAAGCTATTTTACAATAAAGGACTTGTCAATAATTGTCTATTGTTTTTTGTAACACTACTACACTCCTTTTTGGTGAATGGGTAGGGGTACAATGTACCCCATACCCACTCACATGTGGGGTTGGGATCTGGGGCCCCCCTTACTAAAGGGGGCTTCCAGATTCAGATAAGCCCCCAGCTCACAGACCCCCACAACCACCAGCCATGGTTGTGGGGATGAGGCTCCTCTCCCCATTAACATGGGGACAAGGTGCATTGGGGAGGAGGGGGGCACTCGCTCGTCCCCACCCCATCTGCCATGCCAGGGCTGCGTGCTTGGATAAGGGTCTAGTTTGGATTTTTGGGATCCCTACACATTTTTTTTAATACATTTGGCATGGGGTTCCCATTAAAATCCATACTAGACCTGAAGGGCCTGGTACGGACTTTGGGGGAACACCTACAGAATTTTGTTTTTTGGTCCGGGGTCCCCCTTAAAATCCATACCAGACCTGAAGGACATGGTACAGACTTTGGGGGGAACCCTACACATTTTTTTTGGCATGGGATTCCCCTTATAATACATACCAGACCTAAAGGGCCTGGTATGGACTTTGGTGGGGATCCCAATTTTTTTTTTAATTTCGGCGCTGGGTTCCCCTTAAAATCCATACCAAACATGCAGGGCCTGGTATGGATTGGGGGGCCCCTAGCGCAATACTTTTTCAGTGTTTTTTATCTATATTGCCGGAAATCTGCAATAGATTACAGCTGGGAGCGATTTTAAATGCCAATTTTTCCTTTGCAAATGTCATTTTGCGGTGACACTGTTCTAAACATCACACAGATGAGCCACTTTACAGTCTAACTAAGGGGACCCCCCAGGCACAATACTTAAATGAATATTTCATTTTTATTTTTTCACTTTAAACATTAAAATCACTGCTTCTGAAAAAACTATTGATTTAAAAAACATTTTTGCATTGATACATGTCCCCTAGGGCAGTACCCAGGTCCCCATACACTTTTTTTATAACTTGCATATAAGCCTTTAACATGAGCACTTTTGATTTTTCATGTTCGAGTCCTATTGATTTTAATAGGGTTTGTTTGTTTGTTTGCACAAATTTTTTGCCTGTTCGCAAGTTCTGGTGCGAAATGAACCGGGGGGGGTTGGCCCTTCCCTACTGTACATATGTATTCTTACACTACCTGAACAGACTCTATATACTATACACTGAATGAGCTGTATATATTGTCTACACTAAATGCAGTGTAATATATACAAGTGCCTTGCGAAAGTATTCGGCCCCCTTGAACTTTGCGACCTTTTGCCACATTTCAGGCTTCAAACATAAAGATATAAAACTGTAATTTTTTTGTGAAGAATCAACAGCAAGTGGGACACAATCATGAAGTGGAACAAAATGTATTGGATATTTCAAACTTTTTTAACAAATAAAAAACTGAAAAATTGGGCGTGCAAAATTATTCAGCCCCTTTACTTTCAGTGCAGCAAACTCTCTCCAGAAGTTCAGTGAGGATCTCTGAATGATCCAATGTTGACCTCAATGACTAATAATGATAAATAAAATCCACCTGTGTGTAATCAAGTCTCTGTATAAATGCACCTGCACTGTGATAGTCTCAGAGGTCAGTTTAAAGTGCATCATGAAGAACAAGGAACACACCAGGCAGGTCCGAGATACTGTTGTGGAGAAGTTTAAAGCCGGATTTGGTTACAAAAAGATTTCCCAAGCTTTAAACACCCCAAGGAGCACTGTGCAAGCGATAATATTGAAATGGAAGGAGTATCAGGCCACTGCAAATCTACCAAGACCTGGCCGTCCCTCTAAACTTTCAGCTCATACAAGGAGAAGACTGATCAGAGATGCAGCCAAGAGGACCATGATCACTCTGGATGAACTGCAGAGATCTACAGCTGAGGTGGGAGACTCTGTCCATAGGACAACAATCAGTCGTATAATACCTGTCTCAGAGGGTGGAGTCGACATCTAGAGACGTCAAGTAGGTCTCACTAGTACCAGGAGAACCGACGTAGAGACTAGTCAGAAGAGGAACATACTCGACTTTCAAATCTCCCTGCCGGTCCAGAACCATCTAAACGTCACCGGACTATGAGGAAGGTAAAGTTATAATAGCGAACGTGTCACGAGGAACCCCACAAATTT
>BLSH010325203.1:43339-65233 GCA_018402905.1 Glandirana rugosa | reverse complement strand
CAAGTACATATTTACACGAGTAAGTACTTCTAAGGATCCAAATGATTTTCCGGTCAAACGTCGCATGTTAATAATTGTACGCTGCAAACTGGCCTTTTAGTAAACCTAGGAATCTTCATGAATGAGCACATTTATACATGAACACAGTATTTTGTTGCCATGATCCTGAACCACAAAGGAATAGCACACAGCCCAATTCCCACTGAAAAATGTTCCCACTCAAGCAATATCAGCAAAGAAATGCATAGAACGAGGTGCGCATGCGCGGTGCTCTGTGATAGACGCGTAGACACAGAGCTCTGCGCCACTCTCACACTCCCGCGTCCCAGACAGCAAGCCCAGCGGCCTTGTGAGCCCCCCAAGAGGGTCAACTCGGACCACCGCACCATCAGACTCACCCCAATCAGGATTCTATCCACCTCCCAGCCAGGATTACATGCCCCCGGGACTGAGCGCAGTTCAGGCCGTGACCTGCAAGATGGCGGTGGGATGGGACTAACACAGCTGAAGCCTCACACGTCCAGCCCTTATCCAGCCTGAACTCAGGGCAGAAGGTACCACAGTCAGTTCTTAGGGGACAGGGGAGCCTGCACTATATCGGTCTCTGAGCGGGATGCCTCCTGCATACACAGGGACCTTCTCCTGAAGCACACCCTCTCCCCTTCCTCACAGAGGAATCGGGCCCTGCATCAAGGCCTATGCAAACCTCCCCCCTGTGCTGAGGGAGCTTCTCCTTTTATCACGGATCAGCCCCATTCAATCAGAAGACTCTGAGCATCACATGAATTAGCTTGGGACATCTTAGAGACCTCAGTGCCCCCTTATCCCTCCAGCAGCTCAGCCCTGCTCATTCAAAGGGTCTAGAGCCGGCTCTATTTCATGCTGGGATCCCTCCTGTAGCAAGGTGCTCATCTGCCTAATGCCTTACTCTGACCCTTCATCCAAATTGCTTGTACTTTAGGGAGGACTGCATGTTCTTTTTGGCCTCTCAAGGATACTTCTTGCCTCCCCTAAACAATACAATTTTTTTTAAAGAGTGTACCCACACCCCAGCACTAATAATCTGTATGTGAGCCAAGACTGTTAGATGCAATTTACATTATAGTCCATCACCAGACGATCCCTCTGCCCACATTATGGCAGCAGACAGACAACCCTTGGGGGCCATTCTATCGAATCTTCCCGGCTCCACCTCCTGGCAAAACTCCCCCCAACCTGAACTGGATGGAGGATGCATGGGGCCCTTAGCTCAAGGAGAACTTTTATCACCTGCCTCCACAGTCTCCCTGCTTAATCACACCATTGATAAGATGTTTATGTCATCCTCCACAGTGCCTGCTCCACATTCCACTACCCACCAGGAAAAAAATCCACAACCATCTCAGCATCAGGACATGTCCCACCTGTTTCAAAGGTTTGCGGAGCTCCTGGACAAGGGCCTCGTCCAGACTGTGACAAGGATAACTTCTGAGATCAAATCTGACCTTCAATTGTTGGGCGTCCATTTTGGTGTTCACGTTATCAATGCGGGACATTGATAACGTGAAGACCAAAATGGAAGCCACTGCCTCAAGGGTAAACCAAAATTCTGACCTAATTCAGGAACTGCACAACTGTCTGGAAGGGGTTCTTGCCAAATTGATGATCTCGAAAATAGATCAAGGAGGCTCAACTTCAGGATCAGGGGCCTACCAAAGAGCATCACCGATGTCCCCAAATCTGTACATTCCCTGATCAAGACCCTCATTCCTGACATTCGCCCACACAAGATGGAACTGGACCGGACCCACAGGGCATTAGACCCCCCCGCTCTGATGGCCTACCATGGGACATAGTGGTAAAACCACACTACTATAGCACCAAAGAGGAAGTGATGAAGAGAGCCCGCTCTACCCCCCAAATCCAAGTCTTGGGACATACGGTCCAAATCTTCATGGACATCTCCCCTTTCACCATCCAAAAACAGAGAACCCTGAAACCTCTCCTCACAATTATGTTGCAGGAAAACATAAAATATTGGTGGCAATTCCCTTTTGGCTTGAAATTTGACTTTTTAAACAAAGCTTATAGATTCTACACTTTCCAGGAAGGGGAATACCTCCTTCAACACTTTGGGATAACATCCAAGACCCACCCTCACCGATGCAAACCTCCTCATCCAGTCTGGACAAGAGACCACCCCTTCAAGCCCACTCACCACCCTCTGGCAAAAACCTAAATCCAAGAAGTCTAAAAAAGGCGTACCACCATAAGAAGGTGCTAACGCTCCTATGCGTCTCCCCATTTGCACCTCCTGCATTGGAGATAGTCCCACATGGACAAAGTTTGTGTATCACACAGCTCATTGCGAGACTTCTAAGCCTCCAGATTTCTTTTACCTTCTTATTGCTCCCCTTTTTAGTATTAATTTATGAGACCCCTTGCCCCTTTTATTTATTTATGTTTTTATGGCCCCTTAACGGGCTCTATCCCAGCTTCCACCCACCCTAGCCCAAGTATATAGGGTGGCTCCCTCAGGTTTTAATGTTAGTCCAAGTTACCACATTGTAAGATGAGGGCCACTCACTCATCCTCCATGGAAGTTGGACTGGTTTTCTTTTTTTCTTTCTTATTTTTTGATTGTTTAATGCGAGGGTTAACATTTGGACACTTAGCAGCCTACCTGGGGCCCCATTGAGCCTGAAGTCTAATATTGTTTGCTGTTTTCTAACATACCTTTTTATGCTTTGCCTTTCACAGGGGACGTGGTTTGTGGAGTGGCTATGTTGTGCCCACCCCCTGCTCGCCGAGAATGGCAATTCCGGTTCTCCCGAACAGGGTGCTCCCGCTCTTAGTGGGATTTATTGTTCTTGACATTTGGAGCATGGTCCACATGCTCCCTCCACGTTCTTCTTTTTATATGTTTCGTTTTCCTACTTACCTACTCTCTCTCCTCTCTCTTAGGTTTTCTCCCTCTTCTATGATGACAAGTCTGGACTCTCTGCTCCTCTGGCTCCAGGATAACTGCTCCGGATCCAGTCATCCAGCATACCTCCCAACCACTCTCACTGGGTCTCAGGTAGGTGATCAAGGATTAGCGGGTGCACTCCTCCTTCTGCTTCATGGCTGACCCTACTATTTCTTGCTCCCTCTCTGTATTGCCTCGCACAATATTCTGGGCCTAAATTCCCCCATGAAGCGTAAAAAGACGTTTCAACAGTACGCTGCCCAAAAGATAGAGTGTCTTTTTGCAGGAAACCCACTTCCCAGAGTCGTTCTCTCCCTCCTTCATTCACCAAAAGTTCCCTAAATTTTACCTAGCCAGTGCAGATAACAAAACGAAGGCGGTGGGCATCTTTATCTCTCGCAATGTCCACTTCTCATGCACTTCAGAACTAAAAGACCCAGAGGGCAGATATCTCCTACTTAAAGGACACATTGACAACAAACTCTTTACATTCATCTCGTATTCCACCCGGAATAAAGGCCAAACAAAGTTCTTTGAATCCCTTTTCTAAGCCACTACGCCTCTAGCAGAAGGGACGATAATATACGGAGGCGATTCGAATACAGCATTCGATGTGGGCATTCACAAAACTCGCCCCCGGGTAGGAACCAGATCTACCCCTCTAGGCAGAGTCTCAAAGTTGTCAGACAAATTTTTAACCATTGGTTAGTTGACGTATGGAGAGAATTGAATCCTTTTGCCTGAGATTATACGCACTTTTCCAGCCCTCACAATACGTATTACAGGATAGACCACTTCTTCATCCGCACTAACCAAATTCCATTGGTCTCCAATTCCCTCATTAGGGACTCTGCCCTGTTGGACCACTCCTCCCTCCTCATAATTTTGTATAGACCACCCAACTCGCGCACTTGTTATAATTGGAGATTGCATGCCTCTATTCTCAGTAATCCAACTCATGTCTTAGAGCTCAACAAAGCTATTCAGGAATACTTTCTCCTAAACGATGTAAACAACATGTCACCCTCCTCTCTATGGGCTGCTCATAAATCCTCTATTAGGGGTAAGCTGATTCAGATGGCCTCCAGGATCCCCAAAGCTAGAGCGGTGCATATTGAGCACTTGGAAAGGGAATTCTTAACAGCTAGCAAACAACATAAGAATGCGCCCTCCTCCACCGACCCTAAGCAAATTAGAAGCAGCACGCACTGCCTTGAATTTGGCCCTCACGGTCATTGCGTAGAGAAACCTCCGATGGGAAGGAGGTCAGTTCTATCTTTAGACAGATAAGATAGGCTCCATGCTGGCACACAGACTTGCCCCCAAACTCAAAGTCCATTCCCTTCCTAAAATCAGATTGCAGGATGGTTCTCTCTCTCAAAACCCTCAAAAAATCCCAAAAGCCTTCCAGGACTTCTATGAGAAACTATACAATGGAGGAGATAGGACCCCACCTACGGACAAGCTAAACAATTTTTTGCACTCCCTACCAATCCCCACATTAAAAAAACACCATAAAGATGAACTAGAGGAACCCATTTCTCCAGAAGAGGTAATGCATGTTATTAAGTCTCTTAGGACCGGCTCTGCCCCTGGCCCTGACGGTTTTGCGGTTCTCTATTATAAACATTTCGCAGACACTTTAGCCCCATGCATGGCCCGCTTCTTCAACCACTTACACTCAGATAACCCCCTAAACACTGACCTGAACTCAGCCTTCATCACCATCATACCCAAACTTGACAGAGATCCCATTGCTGTGGAGAACTATTGCCCTATTTCACTAATTAACAATTACCTAAAAATCCTGATGAAAATATTGGTGAACCGGATATCCAACTTCATAGGTCACTATATACATACGGATCAGGTAGGTTTTATACTGGGGAGACAATGTCCGAACCAGATCAGGAGGGTGATCGCCTCCCTCCTAAAATTGGGTTGGGACAATGGTGCTAATCAGGAGGTGTTCCTCCTCTCATTAGATATGACTAAGGCTTTTGATACAGTCTCCTGGTCCTACCTGTTCCCGGTTCTCCAACATTAGGGTTTTGGCTCATCCTTCTTAAACATTATTAGAGCCCTATACTCCAATTCTGATGCCACAATTAAACTTCACGGTTTCCACTCCTCCTCTTTTTCTATCAGAACTGGTACAAGACAAGGCTGCCCACTCTCCACTCTGATTTTTGCCCTGGTCGTGGAGGTACTAGCAATCACCCTTAGATCCAACCCTGACATACATGGGGTGAGATGTGGCACACAGGTCCACAAATGCACTCTATATGTGGATGATATCATGATTTTTGTCACGGAACCCTACATCTCATACTAAATATCTGTAGGACTCTGGACGTGTTTGGCAAGCTCTCAGGGCTACACATGAATTTCTTCAAATCATTGGCCCTGAATATAAACTTACCTGCACAACTGGTTGATACTCTCAAAAACAACTTTTGATTTAGCTGGGTTGACAAAAAACTCCCATATCTAGGGGTCCACATTACGCCCTCTGTTGACAATCTCTACACAGCGAACTAGCCTCCCATGTTCCTAAAACTGGGTCAGGAGCTGCAGACTAGGGGAAATCTAGGGCTCCCCTGGTTAGGTAGGGCTAACTCTATCAAAATGAATCTACTACCGATTCTCCTATACCTTTTCCTGTCACTCCCCATTCCAATCCCCAGAGGACCTGTTAGGAAATTCCAAGCCAAAATCATTTGCTTCATTTGGGGTAACAAAGGGTACAGGCTAAACAGAGAGACCATGTTTCGACTCAGGGATCAAGGGGGCCTGGATCCCCCAAACTTACTCTGGTACTATCACGCTGCCCAACTCTCCCAACTTTCAACTATCTACTCGAAAAGCACACACCCTGACTGGGTTCGTTTGGAGAGACAAGCAATCCCTAAACACACTACTGACTATTTGTTATGGTGCTCCCCTAAAGCAAGACCCCCCCATACTGGCCCCTACTCTCTCCCACTCTCAGGTTCTCTGGGACAGCACTAAACACAATAGTAACTTGATCTCCTCCTGGCGTCCACTTTCCCTCCTATTCCACAACCCCCTCCAGGGATGGACATTATGGCCTTGTTCTGGTGGCTGGACAAAGGTTTGTATAGAATAGGTCACTTTGTTAATCCCATGGGCCCACTCTCGGCAGCACATCGCACGAGTAAAATGGACATGCCCTTGTCTGAGAGGTTCAGGCTTCAACAAATTACCCACTTCATTAGATCTTTGCAGACAGATAAATCCTCCCCCTATCCTTAACAGCCTATGAGGCTTGGTGTGGTCAGGCCATGGAGCAGAGGAGGGGCATCTCAGTGATCAACCGCTGTCTGGCCTCCTCTTTGACTAAAACACGGTATACAAGGGATTGGGAAGGTGAGCTGGACCTTGACTGGAACCTTGAGAACTGGCACAGGGTATTCTCTGCAGCCACAAAGGGCATCTACAATACTTCCCTGGTTGAAGCCAATCTGAAGGTTCTGACGCATTGGTACTTAGTTCCCTCTAGACTCACCAAACTTTTCCCAAACTCTTCTCCCCTATGCTTGCGCCAATGCGGCCTCACTGGCACAATGATTAATACCTGGTGGGAATGCCCCAAGATTAGGGGTCTATGGAATAAAATCTTTCATTTCCTTAGGAAAATCACAGGTCTCACAATTTGGAAATTCCCCCAAATTGCCCTACTTAATTCTATGAGTCCTGAGATCCCTAAACTAACCAAACGCCTCATAACCTTCATCCTGATCGGTGCAAAAATATTGATCGCTAGAGCCTGGAAACGCCCCCATGTCTCCTTCAGTCAGGTTAAAAAGAAAATTTCTTGGATTATGATGCAAGAAAAGATGGCTAGCATTCTTTTGGACTCCATGGAGAGACATGACGCAATATGGGAACCCTGGCTCGCATACGCCTCTCGAGCTTGATCCGTCGCAATCCCACTAGACTAATTTTGTCAGCAAATGAGTCCTCCCCCTGTCACCATCACTTCTCTTTCCTCCCCCTCTTTCTCTTTACTTCTCTTCTGTCCGTTGTACTTTCCCTTTTCCTCCTATTTCCCATCTCATTTCCAAGTCTCTTCTAAGGTTCATCTACAGATCACAGTACTCACTTGTTATCTCAGGTTACTACACGATTACCATCCCTGTTGAGTCTTTGATGGTTTTATCCTCCATTCGCCGCCTGAGCAATGTTTCTGTTTGATTACTATCTTTCTTTAGGGCCTGGCTAAGCAGCTCCTGTGGCTTCCCTGGGGCTGTCTGCCTGACGGCGGGGGGGAGACAATCACACCACTGCAGCACAGTTTTCTCCCACTTGGGGTGCTGCGGTAGGATGATTCAGTTTTCTTCCTTATGAACGTCCCCTATCCCACTCTGATCGCAGTAGCCACAGGGCAATCTTATTGAATGGAGGGCCACACTTTTTTTGATGCTTATGTTGCATTGTTTGTTATGGACTCAACATTTCTGGACTCCGTTGCAATATACTGTCATTCTGTTTTCTTATGCTCAAAATCAATAAAAATCTATTGAAAATAGAAATGCACAGAACATCATGTAATAATGGTATATGCAAAAAAAAGGTTTCCATAATCGAGAGCAAAGTATATCAGGTTTAATTTGCATGCATAAATATTTTGCAATGTTTCTTTTGTAGAAACAAGCCACATAGAAAGAGCGAGAGAACCACAGGACATTATAATAGCTAATACTATTATTAATAAGGCACCATATGTACAATGCAAGCAATGTCGACAAGGGTGGGCAACACAGGCAACGAAAATACATGTGATGTTTGCAGGGACAAGTACATTATCCATAGAACAAAAACATATACATGAATTACAAGATACAAAAAGCATGAAAGAGAGATATACTGGAGAGCGCATGTGCGGAAGCTCCAGGATGGTTGCTTAACCTGGAGCTCCGCACCATCACCCGCCTGCGAAGCCCTAAAGGAAGAGGAGATGACACAGAGGAGAGCCACAATCAGGAGATCCTCTCCCCTCTACCGCCCCACAAGACTCAGAGAGCATTAGAGAGCGTGGTGGGGGGACCACCGAGCACACCAGCCGCATCGAGGGGACCGCCGGGTGTCCCAAGATGGCCAAGGCGGTGGACTAACAGTCACAGCGGATCAAGAGCTGCAGACCTAATTGAGCGGGAACGATTAATCCACCCAAGATCAACTGGCCCATGCACCTGGGGTGAAGGTTAGTGATGTAGGAAGCTCTCGGAGACCCCCAAACTCCCCAACCCAGCAGCACCAGAGGAGTCAGGGTGTACCAAGATGGCCACCGTTAAGGCCTAAAGGCCTTCTAAATCACACAACCGCATGGTGACCATTCTAATTAATTTAGCAGAGTATTTAGACGACCCACCAAGACCCTTGGGATGTCCACAGGACTTGCATCAATAATTTAGAAGTGTTAACAATCTTACTTGGGCCATACCCCCACAATTTCTGCTGCAAGCAATTGGTCAGAGATAACCTACTACATCCTTGGGGTCTATATAGACCACAGAGCCCATAAGCTTGCTAGAAGAACGGGTGTACCGATCCCTACAGCAAAGCAGATTCTCTCCTGCATGTCTGCACCATCTGCAATTCTGCGGCACCATTCTGCGACTTCAGAGCAGGGGGGTCCCAAGATGGCGACAACTTCAATCGCAGCTACAGGAGCCATGGACAGCCCTCGCTCAGAGAGCCTAGGTCATTTTACGCGTACTGATTCCAGACAATTACTTTCTCCTGCTTTATTGACTTTCACCCCAAGTCCTCAGGGAGGGTCTACACAGCTCCCTTTGCCATCACCCTCGTCCCCAGAATCACTATTGGGACGTTTCCAAGGGGAACTCTCATCCCCAGCACTGGGCCCTATCAGCTCGGCTCCAGCTTTACCCATTCCTCCTGGCCCTGACATTTCTTTACAGGTGGAGGATCTCTACCACAAATTCTCATCTCTCCTTGAGAGGGGGCTGGAAAACATGATTGCCACTATTACGGGTGAGATTAAATCAGATTTTCAAATGTTGGGGGTTCGTATTGAAGCAATTGAGAACAAGCTGGACTCCACTGCAGCGATCTCCAATCAGAACTCAGATCTTATCGGTTCCCTACAGGATCAATTGGATGCGGCCCTTTCAAAAATTGATGATCTAGGAAATAGGTTGAGACGTGAGAATTTCAGAGTGAGAGGACTTCCAGAGGAGATCAAGGATATTCCTGAAGCAATACAAAATTTGATTACTAATCTATTACCGGACACCCCTAAACATCGTTTGGAGCTTGACAGGGCTCACAGAGCTCTGGGGCCCCTCCAAAAAGATGGTACCCCGAGGGACATAATTGTCAAGCCCCATTTTTATGCCATAAAGGAAGGGGTCATGAAACAGTCCAGAATTAATGCCAAGATCCTCTGTAAAGGGCACCCGGTTCAAATCTTTGCCGACCTTGCACCATCTACAATACAAAAAAGGAGAGCTTTGAAACCCCTTCTTGCGGTGCTGACGGAGAAGGAAATCAAATTTGAGTGGTCCTTTCCAATGGCTGTTAAATTTTCCTTCAAAAATCGGGATTATGCCTTTTCTTCTGTACACGAAGGAGAGAAACTCGTTCTCCACCTGAAACTGATATCTCAGGAATCCGATATGGACACCTCCGGCAACACCAGTTAAACTAAGAGACAGACTCCCACCAGTCCTAGGACCCCCCTCTGGAAGAAGGCCAAACCAAAACGAGCGAAGGAAAATGGTTCTCCATGACTTGGGTCTCAGACAAGTTCAACATAACTTTTAACTAGCAGGTTCTCTGCTATGGGGGAACGCGCATATCCTAACTTCCTCTTTCTGTTTTTGGCCTAGAGTTAATTTCTAACCTCATTATATTGCTGGGCTCATGTTGAGTTTTGTCCTTTCTCAACTTCTAGAACAGGCCTTAAAATGCTTTATATTACTGTTAACATACTTTTGCTTTTCAGTCTGATGGCAGGGTCCGAACTGGGAGTTTCTTTGACGCCAAAGCGTCATAGTCAAGGATGGACTTCTTTACACAGTTCTCCCATATTTTAAGGGTCCTCTCGCCCCTTCCAAGTAGGCTTTGTCGGGGTATCAGGGGTTCTGCCCTGTGGAAGCTTTCCTAACCCTCTTCTTGGGGGGGGGGGGAGTCTTCGCAGGCCAGAACCAGTGGGGAGGGCTACTATCAATTAATAGGGGAGAGACATCGGGGGCATTTGGTCAGTTTCAAGACCCCACTTAAGATTAGAATATAAGTTGTCATTTGTTCTTATTTTACACTTATTTGTCGAGATTGGTTTACAAGGTTTAATATTGCCTTTTGCATATTTTTGTTCTTCCTTTCTTTTTTCCTTCATTACTTCTTCTTGCCTCCTAGAGTGTATCCAGATCAAGGTTCTTTCTTCAAGCGGAGATGTGGTCTCTTGGATAATGGGAAAACCCTGGGAAGGGTGAGTGGCACTACTATTAGACACACACTCTGCACTATAAGGGATGGCTGACCTCCCACAATTCCCTTTTAGGGTTGCCACTCATAATGTTCAAGGGTTAAACTCCCCCATCAAACGCAAGAAGATTTACAAATTTTTACAAATCTCTGAAACTAGATATCCTTTTGCTCCAGGAAACTCACTTCCCTGCCCGATTCAACCCTAACTTCCTCCATACTTATTTCCCATGCTTTTTCCTAGCTAATGCCGAATCCAAATCAAAAGGAGTAGCTATTATATTTTCCAAAAATTGCAACTTCAAGTTGCTCTTAGACGTTAAGGACCCAGAGGGTAGGTACATTCTAGTGAAAGGAACTATTGAAGGGCAAATCATCTCACTGATTTCGTACTACGCCCCCAATCAGGTTCAGCTAAAGTTCTTTCAGGAAATGTTAGCGGCCCTTTCCCCCTTGTTGCAGGGCACAATAATTTTTGGAGGTGACTCGAATGTTGCATTTGATCAATCTTTAGATAAAACTAGACCCCTAGGCAACCAACTGTTACGCCCAACTAAAGTCAGCCTTTGCATTGCCAAACTCCTCCACTCTCAGAATTTAATTGATGTGTGGAGGGACAGGCATCCTCATAGCAGGGATTTTACTCACTACTCCAGCCCCCACAATTCATATTCTAGAATTGATCACCTATTTACTCCCTTCTATACCCTACCAAACATCCTAGATGCCTACATTCACGACACAGTCCTTTCAGATCACTCTCTCGTGTCGATGTCCATCCGTATCCAGTCCAGGCTATTCCCGAAACCTCATTGGAGATTAAATGAGTCGTTACTCACAGGCTCAGTTAATGTCACTGTAATAGATAACAGTCTCATGGAATATAAAAAGATGTGTCAGGAGGTGGCGCTGTCTTGTGTGGTATGTGATATAGTGATATATATAGTGATTAAGTTAACTTAAATATTTTTAAAATTCAAAAATTGCATAGAGTGCTTCAATACATACAAAGTGCATATATGTTTAACATTAACCCACAGTTGATTATTACACAAATGTCCGTAAAAGTACTATCTCTGTTTTTCCTTCTCAAGCACCGTTTTCAATAATATAACAGACCTCCTATAGGCATCCCCTGTGTATGAAGAAAGGGGATCTAACCGTCCTCAAGCAGGCAGAGCCTGCATGTCTTTGCAATTGTCCGCTGGAGTGTTTTGTGAACTTTGTTTTAAACAACTTTTCTAATAAATTGGACATTGGTTTTTAAAAATACTACACTATCGTGGATGCTTCTATGTGTGTTTTCTCCACACCTTCATCCGGGACCATCTGGAGCGGGACGGTGTTCCAAGGAAGGAGCCGGGACCATTTAGAGCGGGACAGTGTTCCAGGACCCCCAGGGAAGGAGCCAGCAGAAGGGAGAAATAACAGCAGGACATCTGGAGTGGAAGCCGACCAATAAAAGACCCCATTTACCAAATGCGCATCACCCCTGCAGGGGTAAGGAAAATCTAGTAAGTGTGGGCACAAGTGGGGAGCACCAGTGAAGTCACTTTTTGTTCTAACATAGGAGGAATCTGATATGCACTAAAGTCACCTTAATTGTCATATTATCATTTACGGAAGATAGACTGGTCTTTTCAAGTAAATTATCTACTGCAACTGCAAATACACCTAACACCTCCAGCAGGTGTAGCCATTTATAGTAGGAGTCGTTCTTACGGACCATTTTACGGACATTCAGGGTGTCTCACAGATTATGAGTTTTATGCAGAATCTCTCATATCCTGTTAGGGTTAACATATAAATGCCTATAGGAGGTCTGTTATATTATTGAAAACGGTGCTTGAGAAGGAAAAACAGAGATAGTGATTTTACGGACATTTACGGACATTTATGTAATAACCAACTGTGGGTTAATTTTAAACATATATGCACTTTGTATGTATTGAAACACTCTATGCAATTTTTGAATTTTAAAAATATTTAAGTTAACTTAATCACTATATATATCACTATATCACATACCACACAAGACAGCGCCACCTCCTGACAAACCTTTTTATATCCATTTCTCTCTTCTGCGGAGGAGAGGAGCTGGAGGGCAGCAGTCTTAAAATACCTTTTCCACATACACTTTTTCCACTATCCGAGCGCAGGACTCTCCTCATAATTAGTCTCAGGGAATACTTCTCTACTAATATGTCAGGGGAAACATCGGTTGAATCAGTATGGGCTGCCCATAAGGCCTTTATTAGAGGCAAATTTATTCAATTGGCTTTCAATATCAAAAAGGAAAGAGGACTTCATGTGCAGAAGCTGGAGGAGTCCTTCTTAGCTATTAAGGCAGAACATAAGGCGCATCCCTCTCAGTTGCTTTTAGATAAACTAGATAAGGTGAAACTAGAGCTTAATCTTGCGCTCACGACGAAAGCAGAGAAGGCCATCCGCTGGTCCAAGAGCAAATTCTATTCTCAGGGTAATAAAATGGGTTCATATCTGGCAAGGAAACTTACCCCCCGGACAAGGCATTTATCTATGCCCGATATCAGGGTAGATGGCAATCCCCCTTCTACCAACCCAAACACAGTTATTGGGGCCTTTCAGAAATATTATGAGAATCTGTATAGCCCTGGAACTAGCAAGAATGTAGAAATAATAAACCAGTATCTCGAGGGCATCGCTTTACTCCTTCTCACAGATCATCATAGAGACTTAATGGATGAAGCAATTTCAGAGGAGGAGGTACTGGGGGTTATCAAAGATCTCAAACAGGGCTCAGCCCCAGGGCCGGATGGTCTCTCGGGTCCCTACTATAAAACTTTTGCCAAAACATTGGCCCTGCATATGACTCGACCCTGTCCAGAAGCAACTTAACACAGCATACATATCTGTGATCCCAAAACCCGATAAAAACCCAGAAGATATAGACAATTATCGCCCGATTTCCCTCATAAATAATGACCTAAAAATTCTAACTAAGATAATGGCGAACCGGTTAGCTTCTTTTATTGGTCAATATGTGGACAAGGACCAGGTAGGTTTCATTCCGGGCTGACAGGGCCCTGATCAGGTTAGAAGGGCAATTGATATAGTCTCAATACTTCAAACCAATTGGACAGGAGGGCCGGTCCAGGAGGGGATGTTGCTCTCCCTGGACCTGCGAAAGGCATTTGATTCGGTGTCTTGGACTTATCTGGTGTCACTTCTGCAGCATTGGGGCTTTGGGGAGAGGTTTATAGGCCTTACCCGAGCACTCTACTCAGCACCGCAAGCTATGATTAAATTGCAGGGATTCTACTCCAATGCTTTCCCAATTAAAACAGGTACTAGGCAGGGCTGCCCACTATCCCCATTACTTTTTGCTATTGCAATAGAGACACTTGCTATAGCCATCAGAAATAATCCCCTTATCAAAGGGGTGAGATGCGGTCAACAAGAACACAAATGTGGTCTATTTGCTGATGATCTTCTGATCTTCATAACCTCCCTAATATCTTCCCTCCCCTTATTATGTCAGCTCCTTAAGGACTTCTCAGTGATTTCAGGGCTCCAGGTTAATTATA
The DNA here is from genome assembly GCA_018402905.1 of Glandirana rugosa. Classification (NCBI taxonomy): domain Eukaryota; kingdom Metazoa; phylum Chordata; class Amphibia; order Anura; family Ranidae; genus Glandirana; species Glandirana rugosa. The sequence continues at coordinate 51,244 of BLSH010325203.1, read as the reverse complement.
CTAAATCTCAAGCTTTAAATGTCTCCTTACCTCCAGAGATAATCTCCAAGCTTAAAACGGATTTCAAGTTTAAGTGGAGCGATACATCAATTAAATATCTAGGTATCAACCTCACGTCTAAATATGAATCCTTATATAGCAATAACTATCCACAGATGTTTAGAAAACTTGAAGATGATCAGAAGCTTTGGTCTAAACAGGAGATCTTGTGGCTTGGGAGGGTTAACTCAGTGAAAATGACTTTGATACCTAGACTCCTCTACCTTTTTCGCTCTTTACCAGTCCCCTTCCGGAGAGATCACATCTCCACTTTTCAAAGTAAAATCCTCAAATTCTTTTGGGGAAGCTCGGGATATAGGATTCCTAAACAAACCCTATTCCACCATAGACGCAGGGGCGGACTGGGATTACCCCACCTAGTGAGATATTTTCAAGCTGCCAGGCTTGCACAATTGTCTGCTATATACTTTAGGCAAGAGAGGCAGGACTGGGTACGGATGAAAAGACAGGCTACTCCGAGGCACACGCTAGACTTTCTTCTATGGTGTTCCCCTAAAGATAGACCTCCAATTTTGACCCCTACACTCCCTAACGAGCTGGCTCTATGGGACAAAATAAGACATACTTCCTCCCTGGTTTCCTCAGTTAAACCATTAGCACACCTCTTCAACAACCCGGACTTTTTCCCGGGGCTAAATATCAAAGCCTTCCAATGGTGGCTAAACAAGGGGCTGTTTCGCATAGGACACTTCTTTATGGCTGCGGGTCCGATAACTCTCAAATACTGTTTAAACAAATTAGAGCTTCCAAATTCAGAGAAGTTTAGATTTTACCAAATATCTAGTTTTCTTCACAAAATTTGGAAGGATAAACCACTCCCCCCAAGTTTTACAGAGTATGAACGATGGTGTGGTCAGCCAACACTGCAGAGGGGTGGTATCTCGGTCATCTATGAAGCTCTCACTCTTCCCATTAAAAAATCAGGCTTTATGACTAACTGGGAACTAGATATCCAATTCAATTAGGAACTGGATAAGTGGCAAGCCGCCTGCTTCAGGTCATACAAGGGTATCCTGAACACTACTATATCTGAAGCAAGTGTAAAAGTCCTGATGAGATGGTATCTCACACCAGCTAGACTGAATATATTTTATCCGTCTGTTGATCCGTTATGCTTTAGGGGATGACTTCTTCGGGGTGCCATGGCCCACGTGTGGTGGGAGTGCCCAAGAATACGGTCTTTTTGGTCTAAAATATTCCGTATTATTAATAAGGTAAAACTTCATCCCGAACACCACGAAAACCAATAGAAAATGAATTTATTTTATATTATTGGGAGCCAAGGTTACCATAGCAAGGGCTTAGAAACAGGAATGGGTCTCCCTAAAAGCAACCATAAGGAAAATTTCCTGGCTAATGACTCAGGAGAGACTAGCTAGTATCCTAGCAGATAATCTACATAAATTCAAGCTAATTTGGGAACCATGGGCGACCTTTGTTGGAGTTTCTCTAAACCCGAGCATCCCAGGGAACCAAAATCTATGATTGATTGACAGATAAAGTGAACAGTTATCTGGATACACTCATCCCTTTTGAGGCATTTTTCCTCTTTTCTGTCTTTATTTTATTTCCTCTCTTTCTATTTTTCTTTTACTTTGTTGAATTCTTTCATTATATTACTGAAGATGGTAGGGATTGCTAACATGGGATTGAGGGTTCTGGAGTCCAGAGTGGCTCCTCTGTTGTCCCGGTGGAGATAATTACAGGGATTGTTTTGAGAATGAGGCTCTATGGGGGGGTACCGAGGGGGGTGGGGGGGTCCTCAGTTCGTGGCACAGTTTGTTCCCATTGGGGGTGCCAGGGACCTGAGGGCTCCCTCTCCTGGTGTCTCTTATGCAGAGGTGCCCAAAGGTGACCTCTTAGAGGGTCCCCTTTCCTGCGGGGCTTGTCCTGGAGGGCGCATACCCAGTCACTCGGTCTAAGCCAGGGGTCGATATGACCTATATTGTGTTTTCATGAGCTTATAGAAGTGACTTCTATGACTATGTAACAGTATTGATGTCCTTAGAGGTCTGTTTGATTTCATAAGTTATTTACTTTGAGCCTTACCATGCCTCTTTATTGTTTCTTTTGTGTATTTTGAATGATTGTTATACTTATCCGTACTGCATATTTTCTGCAAACAAATTTGTTCCGATTTTTGAAATTTTGTAGGTATGGTTTTGAAAATCCGTATTTGCAATTTCTTTGTTTGATATGATAAACTTCAATAAAAATATTGAAAAGAAAGAGAGACCTACTCATGCAAGCATATAATCTATAAAAATAAGGTCCAAATTGAAAGGACATGACTAGGGATGGGGGAACTTTCATTGTTAGGACATTCGGAGAACATCCGAACAAACGTGTTGTTCGACCGTTTGTTCGCCCCCCTAAACAGACCCCAATGAATTGCGGTACTGAATAATGCATTGCAAGCCCTGATTGGCTGAAGCAGTGAAAGATTCAGCCAATCAGGGCACAGAGTACTGTCAGAGTCATGATTGGACACTGTCATTATGATTTGATCCAATCATAGATCATTCCCGCCCCACAGTATAAAAGTATTCTTTCACTGGCAGCCATTTTCAGTGTGATTTTGGCTGGAGAGAGATAGAACAGGGCTATGTTCAGTGCTATTAGTTAGTTAGTGTGCCATACTGTGCTATTGTGCTTCAATTGTCAGTGTAGAATATTAGTGTCAGTCTAGGGATAGTGTGAGTGTAGTGAGGAGGACCATCATTCAGCTTTGCACAGTGTGCAGCTAGAGTAGGGACCAATCAGAGAGTTTCACTGTAGTGTAGTGAGACCGTGTCAATCATACATACATTAGTGTATATGTAGAGTACTGACACTTCAAATAGTGTCAATGTAGTGAAGGTTGAACACTGTTTATTTGATTGCGTTACTGCAAGTTTCACGCCATTTAATTGTGTGTGAGTTACTGCTATTTTAGCGCCATCTATTTCTGTGTGCGTTACTGCCAGTTTAACTCCAATCAGGGCACAGAGCACTGTCAGGGTCATGATTGGACACTGTCATCATGACTTTATCCAATCATGGCTCAATCCTGCCCCACAGTACAAAAGTATTCTTTCACTGGCAGCCATTTGCAGTGTGATTTCCGCTGAAGAGAGATAGAACAAAGCTCTGTTCAGTGTTATTAATTAGTTAGTGTGCTATACTGTGCTATTGTGCTTAAACTGTCAGTGTAGAACAGTGGTTCTCAACTCCTGTCCTCGGAACCCACCAACAAGTCAGATTTTAAGTATTACCTTGCAATCACTCAGCAGCAAATTATATCACCTGCAATGTATTTCAGTTATCCTGCAAACCTGGCCAGTTAGTGGGTCTCGAGGACAGGAATTGAGAACCACTGGTGTAGAATAATAGTTTAGTGTCACTCTAGGGATAGTGTTAGTGTACTGAGGAGGACCATCATTTAGCTTTGCATAGTATGCAGCTAGAGTAGGAACAGCTCAGATAGTTTCACTGCAGTGTAGTGAGACAATGTCATTCATACATACATTAGCGTAAATGTAGAGTAGGGCCTGCTCATATAGTTTCAGTGTAGTGAGACTGTGTCAGTAATCTTTACATTAGTGTATAGTTAGAGTAGGTACAGTTCAGATAGCGTCAGTGTAGTGACGGTTGAACAGTGTATATCTGACCAGTTTAACGCCATAAAGGTTTGTGTGTTACAGCAACTTTAACACCATTTACTTGTGTGTGCGTTACTGCACGTTTAACGTCATTTACTTCTGTATGCGTTACTGCACGTTTAACACCATATAGTTCTGTGTGCTTTACTGCTAGTTTAGCGCCATATAGTTTTGTGCATTACTGTAAGTTTAACACCATTAATTTGTGTGTGCGATACTGCAAGTTTAATGCCATTTACCTGTGTGTGCATTACTGCCAGATCAACGCCATATAGTTTTGTGTGTGTTACTGCCAGTTTAACGCCATATAGTTTTGTAAGTGTTACTGCCAGTTTAATGCCATATAGTTTTGTGCATTACTGCAAGTTTAACACCATTTACTTGTGTGTGCGTTACTGCAAGTTTAACGCTATTTACTTGTGTGTGCAATACTCCCAGATTAACGCCATTTACTTCTGTGTGCGTTACTGCCAGTTTAATGCCATATAGTTCTGAATGGGTTACTGCCAGTTTGACGCCATATAGTTTTGTGCATTACTGCAAGTTTAACGCTGTTTACTTGTGTGTGCATTACTGCCAGTTTAATGCTAAATAGTTCTATATGCGTTACTGCCAGTTTAATGCCATATGGTTTTGTGCATTACTGCAAGTTTAACGCCATTTACTTCTGTGTGCGTTACTGCCAGTTTAACGTAATATCGTTCTGTGAGCGCTACTGCTGTTTAACTCCATAAACTTTTGTGTTTGTTACCAGTTTAAAGCAATATAGTTTTGTAAGCGTTACTGCCAGTTTAACGCCATATAGTTTTGTACGTGTTACTGCCAGTTTAATGCCATATAGTTTTGTGCATTACTGCAAGTTTAACGCCATTTACTTGTGTGTGCATTACTGCAAGTTTAACACTATTTACTTGTGTGTGCAATACTGCCAGATTAACGCCATTTACTTGTGTGCGTACTGCCAGTTTAGCGCCATTTAGTCGTGAATGTGTTACTGCCAGTTTGACATCATATAGTTTTGTGCGTTACTGCAAGTTTAACGCTGTTTACTTGTGTGAGCATTACTGCCAGTTTAATGCTAAATAGTTCTGTATGCGTTACTGCCAGTTTAATGTCATATGGTTTTGTATATTACTGCAAGTTTAACACTGTTTACTTCTGTGTGCGTTACTGCCAGTTTAACACAATATAGTTCTGTGAGCGCTACTGCAAGTTTAACTCCATAAACCTCTGTGTGTGTTACTACCAGTTTAAAGCAATATAGTTTTGTAAGCGTTACTGCCAGTTTAATGCCATATAGTTTTGTGCATTACTGCAAGTTTAACACCATTTACTTGTGTGTACGCTACTGCAAGTTTAACGCCATTTACTTGTGTGTGCAATACTGCTAGAACAACGGCATTTACTTCTGTGTGCATTACTGCCAGTTTAACGCCATATAGTTCAGTGTGCGTTACTGCAAGTTTAACACCATATATTTCTGTGTGCATTACTGCCAGTTTAACGTCATATAGTTTTGTGTGTTACTGCAAGTTTAACGCCATTTACGTGTGTGTGCGTTACTGCAAGTTTAACACCATATAGTTCTCAATGCGTTACTGCCAGTTTGATGCCATATAGTTTTGTGCGTTACTGCAAGTTTAACGCTGTTTACTTGTGTGTGCATTACTGCCAGTTTAATGCTAAATAATTCTGTATGCGTTACTGCAAGTTTAATGCCATATAGTTTTGTGCATTACTGCAAGTTTAACGCCATTTACTTCTGTGTGCGTTACTGCCAGTTTAACGTAATATCGTTCTGTGAGCGCTACTGCTGTTTAACTCCATAAACTTTTGTGTTTGTTACCAGTTTAAAGCAATATAGTTTTGTAAGCGTTACTGCCAGTTTAACGCCATATAGTTTTGTACGTGTTACTGCCAGTTTAATGCCATATAGTTTTGTGCATTACTGCAAGTTTAACGCCATTTACTTGTGTGTGCATTACTGCAAGTTTAACACTATTTACTTGTGTGTGCAATACTGCCAGATTAACGCCATTTACTTGTGTGCGTACTGCCAGTTTAGCGCCATTTAGTCGTGAATGTGTTACTGCCAGTTTGACATCATATAGTTTTGTGCGTTACTGCAAGTTTAATGCTGTTTACTTGTGTGAGCATTACTGCCAGTTTAATGCTAAATAGTTCTGTATGCGTTACTGCCAGTTTAATGTCATATGGTTTTGTATATTACTGCAAGTTTAACACTGTTTACTTCTGTGTGCGTTACTGCCAGTTTAACACAATATAGTTCTGTGAGCGCTACTGCAAGTTTAACTCCATAAACCTCTGTGTGTGTTACTACCAGTTTAAAGCAATATAGTTTTGTAAGCGTTACTGCCAGTTTAATGCCATATAGTTTTGTGCATTACTGCAAGTTTAACACCATTTACTTGTGTGTACGCTACTGCAAGTTTAACGCCATTTACTTGTGTGTGCAATACTGCTAGAACAACGGCATTTACTTCTGTGTGCGTTACTGCCAGTTTAACGCCATATAGTTCAGTGTGCGTTACTGCAAGTTTAACACCATATATTTCTGTGTGCATTACTGCCAGTTTAACGCCATATAGTTTTGTGTGTTACTGCAAGTTTAACGCCATTTACGTGTGTGTGCATTACTGCAAGTTTAACACCATATAGTTCTCAATGCGTTACTGCCAGTTTGATGCCATATAGTTTTGTGCGTTACTGCAAGTTTAACGCTGTTTACTTGTGTGTGCATTACTGCCAGTTTAATGCTAAATAATTCTGTATGCGTTACTGCAAGTTTAATGCCATATAGTTTTGTGCATTACTGCAAGTTTAACGCCATATAGTTTTGTACGTGTTACTGCCAGTTTAATGCCATATAGTTTTGTGCATTACTGCAAGTTTAACGCCATTTACTGGTGTGTGCATTGCTGCAAGTTTAACGCCATTTACTTGTGTGTGCAATACTGCTAGAACAACGGCATTTACTTCTGTGTGCGTTACTGCCACCATATAGTTCTCAATGCGTTACTGCCAGTTTGATGCCATATAGTTGTAAGGGTTCGGTTCTGGAGTGTGTGGATCTATTCAATCGATCGGTTGGGTAATCAAACAGACACTGACAAAACTTGGAGTGTAGCAAGATTACGTTTTAATGGAGCCCTTTTACATGTTATAAAGGAAACACAAAAGCATATACGCCTCCTTTTGGGCCAATCATTACAGAGTATAAATTTCATGATTAAACATAGAATATATTTTCTATCTGCTCAGCAACAACACATCTGTGTTGGGTCAATGGTACATATTGACCACATTCAACACCTCAATAAACAATAGTCATACATTTTCTCTGTTTCCGAGAAGCAAAACTAGACTCGGCTTAACCACAAACTTATTTTGAGAAGAGGTGTTGCGTCTCAGCAAATTTCCCCTTTTGGGTAAACATGAATTCTTATCTTCTAAGCATAATATTCTTTTAAAACATAATATTTCTTTTAAAGCATAAAAAGGAATAACTCTAAATTACAATCTATAATATGGAAGATTGGTTATTGGTTATGCTGACCTTCTATTCTACCCTTATAACCCCTCCTTTGATCAATGTTCTATCCAGAACATAGATCACTCACCATACCACCTGCCCCTATCTATCATGGGCATACAAACTTCTGGTTCCTTCTCTATTGGCACCCTTGACTTACTTACTTTAGTAATAATACATAATATAATTTTAAATGCCATGTAAGCAAAAAGAAAAAGCACAATTATCATTAATATCACTATTCCTGCCTTTTTGAAGAAACCCATTATTCCTCCCCAAACACCTCCAAACCATCCTCCAATTCCCTGGAAGGGGTTCCAGGTGTCGGCTAAGTTATTGGCCTCCGTTTGTAAGCGCACCCGTTCTTCCTCATGCCCTTTAATTACATCATAATAATCTGGCACTTCTACATCCATAGTGGCCTTTGTTAGGTTATTGAAATATATGCAACATATTTGTTTATTCTCTGTTTGATCACACAATCCTGTAACGGCCATCATAATCCAGTTCCCACGGTTATCTCTTCCTTGGTCTTCAAACATACGGGTACTATCTATCCCCGTCCACCATACCACTCACTAGATACAAGACCTATCTTGTAACTAGTTTCCTCCCCAATATTCCCATCTTATCTTCCAGTCGTATTGGTTA
>BLSH010325188.1:0-10574 GCA_018402905.1 Glandirana rugosa | reverse complement strand
ATGTGCCACATGGGGTAATTTGGGTGTAAAGGAAAAAAATAAAAAGCACACAAGGGTGTACTGGCCTAGCGCATTACCCTCAGTAAAATAGCATTTATTAATAAATCATAAAATATACTCACAATCAAAATCAAATCTCAAGCGTATCAAGCAGTATGCGGCTTCGCATCCAATGCCATTTTCTGATGGTGTCCTGGACAGGCAGGCCAACGCATTTCGAGGCCACAGCCTCTTCCTCAGAGCGCTAGGCCAGTACGCCCTTGTGTGCTTTTTTTCCCCTTTAGTGCGTTGGGACTTCCCCAGTCCATCAAGTGGCAGCACGGCGGCACACTACCCGGTGATATTACAAGCAAAACACCCCGCTTTTACCACTGTGGAGAAACCTCCTCTCCTTGAGCGTAGGAATTATTTACTGTTTTGTTTGGTAATAAGGGTGTGCCTGGGCACACCCTGTGAGCACCCCTATGGATACATCCCTGCTCTCTTTTGTGTTAAATTAGAAATAGCATCAGATTTTTCCACCATAACATCTAAATGGTTTCAGTAAATCTGACCGGACCGGACTACATTCCAATTGATGTTCATTCGCTTTTTCGAATGAAGCCTGCAGAGCATTGCACCTGCAATCAGTGTAATACACAGGTTCCATCGATGTTACCGCAGCTTCCATGCCATGCGGCGGTATGGGCCTGGGCTTTAGGAAGGGTGACTGGACTACAAAAAGGGGGTGAGGGAGGACGACTGCCAGTACAGCTCGGCATAGACCTCCTAGTGGGGTGGCACATGGGACATGTAGTACATCACTGGGAGCCATGGGTGTGCCTGGGCACATCTTAATCACCCCATGTGGTGGAGATTCCCCGTCTGGATCCCTGATTATATAGCAAAGTCCCCTAAAAAAAAAAATTGTAAAAAAAATAAAAATAAAATTGTAAACAATAAAATAAATACTGACACCAACCTCTGCCCTTCTGACACGGTCAGTACATATAAATGCGTGTCTGAGCTTTGGGGTGCACGCACCTATGCAGGGAGCGATCCCAGAGAATGGGTGAAGTGGCTGCATGGGCAGAGCCAGTCACAGCGCTTAAAGAAGAACTGCAGTTGGCTCACATAATTGGTAATAAAAACATCTTTGCCATTCTGAAGCTTCCTTCCAACCACTTTGCATATTTTATATACACTTGTGCTCATAAGTTTACATACCCTGGCAGAATTGATGATTTGTTGGCCATTTTTCAGAGAAGATGAATGAGAACACAAAAACTTTTCTATCACTCATGGTTGGTGTTCGGCTGAAGCCATTTATTATCAATCAGCTGTGTTTCCTCTTTTTATATCATAATGACAACAGAAACTTTCCAAATCACCCTGATCAAAAGTTTACATACCCCGGTTCTAAATACCGTGTGTTGCCCCCTTGACGTGTCCCAGAGAATCGCTGAGAGGGAGGGAGGGTGGACTTCCTTCCGGAGCCACGGCACCAGGAGAGGAAGTGGACCTGGGACCTGTGAAAACAGGGTTCCCAGTCCCCCCCCCCCCCCCCAAAAATGACATGCCAATTATGGCATGTTGGGGGGGGTCACCTTCCCTTGAAGTGGAAGTTGCACTTTTGGTTGGAACTCCGCTTTAACTTCATGCATAAAAATGTATGAAGGTAAAAAAAACCTTTAGGCTGGGCTCACAATGGAGAACTCAGCGGCTCCCAGCAAGGGTCCGGTGCGTCTCCATTAACCGTTTCAGGTCCGATATCAGCCAGAATTTTGGGCTAAATTCGGACCGGAAATGGACCAAAAGGCACACAGGACTCCTGCTGTGCAATTCACACCGGAGCCGCTGCAGAGATGTGTGAACCGGCGCCATAGACAGCCAGCCGTAATCTCCTGCTATGCCAATTGGATGCAGAGAAACCCATAGCGTGAACCCAGCCTGAGCCTTTACAATCAATTTAACCACTTGCCGACCAACTCACGCAGATATACACTGGCAGGTCAGCTCTCCTGCGCAAACTGATGTACCTGTACGTTGGTCCGTGCATGAGAGATTGCAGGTGGAAGCGCGCATGACGCGGGACTCGATGTCCGCCGGCCGCCCACGGTCGTTGTGCGCGCAGGCAGAACAGGGACCTGTCTGTAAACAAGGCGGATCCCCATTCTGCCAGATCTCTTCTGTTCCCAGTGATCGGGAACAGCGATCTGTGTCAGGTCCTAGGCAGCCCACCCCCCTACAGTTAAAACACCCAGGGAACTCCTTGATCGCCCCCTAGTGTTAACTACTTCCCTGCCAGTGTCATTTATACATTGATAAGTGCATTCTTATAGCTCTGATCAATGTAATAATGTCGCAGTCCCGCAAAAAAATAAAAATAAATAAATAATAAATAAAAAAATTGCAGATCGCTGCCATTACCAATAAAAAAATAAGTAAATAAAAGTCTATAAATCTATCCCATAGTTTGTAGACGCGATAACTTTTGCGCAAACCAATCAATATACACTTGTTGCGATTTTTTTTACCAAAAATATGTAAAAGAATACGTATTGGCCGAAATTTATGAAGAAATCTTTTTTTGGACATGTATTATAGCAAAAGGTTGTGATTTCTTTCAAAATTTACGCTTTTTTTTGTTCATAGTGCAAATAATAAAACCTGCAGAGGTGATCAAATTCCGCCAAAAGAAAGCTATTTGTGTGTGGGGGGGGGGGGGGGGGACAAATTCCGTTTGGGTACAACGTCGCACGACCGCACAATTGTCAGTTATAGCGACGCAGTGCCGTATCGCGAAAAATGGCCTGGTCATGAAGCGGGTAAATCCTCCCAGGGCTGAAGTGGTTAAGCACCTCTCAGCTTCACACAAATTCGATTCCACCGTATCGCATACTAGCTCATTATGAAATACTCACCTTGAAATGAAGATCCGACCGGGCTGCCTGGTCCCCTCTGAGGGAGTGGACATCTTCCCTTGGATCTTGCTTCCGGCGCTGTGACTGGCCGGAGCCGTGAGAGGTCACTCCCGCGCATGCACGCAGGAGCCCGAGCAAGGTCTGGCCCTATGCGCTGGGCCTCGCAGCTGCTTGGAGGGGGAATATCTCCTAAACTGTACAGGTTTAGGAGATATTTATTATACTCACAGGTAAGTCTTATTATAGGCTCACTTGTACGTAAAAATCCCTCTAAAGCAGTAGCTCTCAACTCCGGTCCTCAGGACCCACCAACAGGCCAGATTTTAAGTATTACCTTGGGGAGATTCAGACTAGAATGCTGCAATCACTGAGCAGCAAATGATATAACCTGTGATGCATTTCAGTTATCCTGCGAACCTGGCCTGTTAGTGGGTCCTGAGGCCTGGAATTGAGAACCACTGCTCTAAGGCTGCTTTCACACTGAGGCGTTTGCGGGACGTTACAAAAAGTCCTGCAAGCAGCATCTTTGGGGCGGAGAGGGGAGCGGTAATATACCGCTCCTCTACCACCCCTTCCATTGAAATGAATGGCAAGCGCATCCGAAGCAGCTGCACACCGCCTCTGTAGCGCTGAGCGCCAGCACTTTTAAGCCCTTGTGGAGGGTTAAAAGCGCGGCGCTCCTGCCCGCATAGCAGAGCCCTATCGCTGGTAGAACCACGCTAAAACTAGTGGGATTTTACCACGATAAACAACAGCTTTAAAATGCTATTTTTTTTTTTTTTTTAGATATCTTAGGAGAACCTTCCAGCACAATACCTGTGTTCTGGCCTTCCAACGCTTCACATCCTCCTCAAGCAACTTCTTCTCCGCTTGAAGCATCCCGCTCTTCTCACTCAGCTCAGAGTTGGACTCTTGCAGCGGCAGGATATTGGATTCCAGCTTTCTTATCTGAAAGTGAATTAAAAATACAGGGAGTAGCAGAGAAGCTTTTCATAGAGAAAATAATTAAACTTCTAAAGGTCTTGGGTTAAAGTGGATGTAAACCCTCCACTTACCCAGTGAAGTGATGATACACAGAGATGACACAAACCTCCCTATAGAAGTCTTACATGTCTATCTGCTGTCTTCACTTTGATACACTGTTTAGAAAATGCATTCTGTTAGATTTTCCACTTCCTCATTCCTATCTGGGAGGGGTTGATAGCCAGACACTGAGATGCTGTGAGAAAGCTGATTGGAGGAAAGGCACACAGCCCCTCCCCACACATGCAGAGCTCTGCCTGTGTTTTGTTTAGCAGCCTGCTAATCTATTTTTAGCGACCTCCCACCACTCTAATTCTCTGTCCCGACAAACCAGAAGGAGTGAGAACTTATCAGGCTGATAACAGAGCTACTGATGAAGAGACAGCTACGGGACACAGGTATTTGAAGAGAGATAACAAAACACTACAGACAGATGTGCCCAGCTCAAATTTCATGAACTGGATCCACTTTAACTTTCAAAAATCGGAGGATTTAGATCAGGGTTTCTCAACCAGGGTTCTGTGGAATCCTAGGGTTCCTCCAGAGGTTGCTAGGGGTTCCTTGAGCAATGAGACATTTCTGCCCCTCAGATTAGTTACTTCTGTCACCATTGAGCCTTTTAGCTATTTGCAGGGCAATACAGCTTTAGACCTGGCCCCCCCGTCTGACCACCAACATTCCCCAGGGCCCGCCCACTGGCCATCCCACCACATCCGCCCACTGGTCATCCCACCACATTCACCCACTGGCAGGGGTGCACACATGTGGCAGCCGCAGTAGGAATTATACCCCTTGTCACATTTACCAGGTGTAGCCAAGAATGGCCCATTCTAGTGAAGTGAAGTGTGGAATGCATGCTAGTGTTGGGTCCAAGGGGTTAAAAAAAACAGTGCACAGGCAGCACAGCCTCACCCGATGCTTGCAATAAGACCTCATGCCGAACCAAAGGTGCTGGAGGTCCCAAACTTGGACCAGTTGTGGTCCAGGGATCCCTCTCCATGTGACCCAAGTTTGGTATTTTTATCGGCTATGGGTCGGGACAACGGTGTCCCCAAACCGGGTGCCCCCCTCCCACAGACTCCAATGTTAAGTCCGAAATTCACCCGAGAATTGCTGGTCAATGACCGGTCACTTTGGGGACCCGGTACGGCCAAACCATAGGTGCTGGAGCAGTTGTTGCCCAGAGTGCCCTCTCTATGTGACCCAAGTTTGGCATTTTTATTGGCTATGGTTCAGGAGAACGGTGTTCCCAAATCGTGTGCCCCCTCCCATAGACTCCAATGTTAAAGATGGCTAAAGAAAGGGCCCCTTGAGACACTGGGGCCCCTTACAACAGAACTGCCTGTACCCCCGTGATGGCGGCCCTGGCTATCTGTAAGTGGGGGGGATTTTTCTTTTTTTTCCCCCATTTCAAGTATTTATTTAGTTTTCAAAACACAAATACAAAGGTACAAAAACATTATATAGAGTATCTTTCACATCATAAACATTGGGGATTTTTTCTAAATGACCACAAGTGTAAGGCAGAGTCTTCCCATTGACCATCACACGAATGTGGCAGGAGTTGTAGATAAAGTCATTTTTAGCGGGGGTCCCCTGACACTGGAAAGTTATTCCTCTGTGTTGAAAAGGTTGAGAAAAGCTGGGTTCGATGTTTCCATGCCGGCTTCCCTAAAAGCTCTCCTTCAGATTGACTTCCCCTTTAATTGGGTGGTCTCCCACATAAAATATCTGGGTACCCACCTACCCAGGAGGGTGGAAGATATTTATCCCCTAAACTTACCGACCACTTTTAACCATCAAAAAAAAAAAAAAGACCTGCTGACTTAGCAGAATGGCTTGTTTTTATGGTTTGGTCGTTGCAGTATTATAAAGATGAATATCATGCCACGCTTACGCTACCCACTTCAGGCCCTCCAGGTTCCAAGCCCCTTTTTTATGGGCAGCGAATCGAGCCTTTGTTCAATTCCTCTAAAGCCTCCAGGCCTCAATCGATATTGCGTCACCACAAGTTATTGGGAGGAATGGCGTTACCCCTCTACCATGCAGCATGCCATCTGACGAGAGTATTGGACTGGCATCTTCATGGTACTCTTAAACAGAGGGTACAGGCGGGGGGGGGGGGTTTCCTAATGTCCCGCCTGCGCTCCAAACGAATAAACAATTACGCTGGAATTGGTGAATGGGAAAGGAAGCTTTAAGTGGATTAAAATGGCCACCAAAATAGGTATCCTATTTATAGCAATGGTCCCGTGCCCCAGGAAGACGTCACGTATGACGAAACATGTTGGGTGGGGCTACACACTGACGCCATCGCTTCCCCACGTGACCCCGGATGATTGCTGTTTCTTTGCCGGCAAATGATTTTTATTCATGCGAGTGTTGTTCATTTGTTGTTCATTGGCCATTTGGCCCCCATTCTATTCTCAATAAATGACCATAGCAATATTACACTACTGGCGCTCCATACGGTCCATCGCATATCCCTGGATCTTGCAGTGGTCTTGTGTGAGGGGAGATTACAGCAAAGGAATCCATTAACCATCGGATTACCCCACTGGTCCATTTTGGAATTTGCCTTGCGGGGGGATTATCTGCCTGCCCATTTGACCATCCTAGCGATAGGTGGTCCTGGCTATTCGGTCTCTGAATACAGTGTGTGGGGTGCCACAGAAGGCTCTTCATCATGTTTCTTGGTGGAGACATTTCTATGCTTTGAATTCAAGGATTCTCACACATATATATGGACTTTTGAATGAATTTGTGATACTGTTTTTGTAATGTTTATTGTTTTTGCACTTTAGGATGTATTATACATGAAATCACGATTTAATATATTTTATAGCTCACACTTTAACCACTTCCCCACCGCCGCCGTCACCTCATGGCGGTCACTTTGCCGTTGTATACCATGGTTATGGTAGCAGATGGCAGATAGCTACCATAACCATGGTATTTTTTTTTTTTCAGCCAGCGATTCTCTGTAAGATAAAAGTGGTCTCAGTGGCGGATTCGCCGCAAGATCCCTTTTATCTAGGGAGGGAGGTGCCCCCCCCTCCCGCCGGTTTCCCATCATCCGCCACTTAGCGGCGGAGACCATTGGGTCCGCTCCTCCCCAGTGCCTCAGCTCCATAGCATTGCAGGGCGGAAGTGACGTCACAAGTCATTTCTGCCTAATGCCCTTCAAAGGGGCCATTTTTTTTTCCAATGTCATTTTATTTTATTTTTTTATTGCATTTTAGTGTAAATATGAGTTGTGGGAGGAGGGGAGGTCTTTTTGACCCCCAGATCTCACATTTAAGAAGTCAGGACACGTGAGGTATTGCTGCGATCGTTAGAGCGAGAGCAATAATTCTAGCGCTAGACCTCCTCTGACTCTAAACTTGTAGGAATTTTTAAACGTCGCCTATGGAGATATTTCAGAGCAAATTTTTGTCACCATTCCACGAGCGGGCGCAATTTTGAAGCATGGGTTGGGTATCAATTTACTCGGCGTAACATTATCTTTCACAATACGGAAAAAAATTGGGCGAACTTTACTGTTGTCTTATTTTTTAACTCAAAAAACTGAATTTAAAAAAAATTGCTCTTGTAAGACTGCTGCGCAAATACGTCGCGACAAAAAGTATTGCGACGATCGCCATTTTATTCTCTAGGGTGTTCGAACCCCCAAACATTATATACTGTAATTTTATAGCAAAAAAAGCAAAACAGTTTTTAACTTGTAAAACAACAAATGTAAAAAAAAAGGGCTCCAGGGCTGAAGTGGTTAAGAATAGCGCGATCTCTGAATCCTACAGATAGAGCGGACATTGGCAGAGCTGCCCCTAGATTCTTTACCGTGGTGTCGGTCGGGCATAACCCCTTCGGCTCCAGATCACCCAACTGTGGGCGAGACATTGCGGATCTGTTTGAGGGCGTTTGGGACCTCACATCTCGCTCCGGAACCTTCACCGCTCATCCCGATTATTGGGAATCCAATGTTTGGCCCGGGGGTCCGGGACCCCTGCTTCCATAGACTGACATCAGGTGGTACCTTTCAGGCACGGCATTTCATTGTGAACGGACGACAGCAAATAATGGAAGACCCGTCCCATGCAAATCTACCGTTTTGGCAAAAACTACAACCGGTTAATTTCATTCGATCTCTTCCCCCCTTTGGAGGCCTTTAAACGTCGTTTTACTTCTTTTGAGCAGCCAAGTCCAGGGCAATCCCCACCGCGTCATGCAGGGTCTCTGGCTTACCAATGGCTAGTAGCCCCTCCACCTTCCTACAGACCTCCATACATTTCTAAATGGGAACGGGACTTAGGACTTGACTTTTCAGACAAACAAGTTGAGAGAATACTTTTGTTCTACAAAACTTCCATGTATGCCAAACACCAAGAATTCAATTTCAAGGCGTTAACTCATTGGCACCGTGCACCGGTTAAGATCCACGAGATGTTCCCTCACTGCACAGTGTTATGTTGGAGGTGTGGAGAAGAGCCGGGGTCACTTCTTTTGGTCCCGTTGTCTCCTTCAGGATGATTGGACGACAGTACACAGTACCACCCAAAAATTCCCCGACCACGCTCTGCCAAAAAGGACCCCCGCTCTCTTCCTTTTACATCATCACCACTTCTCGGCCTATAGGTGCTCTATATTGCCACTTTCCACTGGGGCAGAGTTGCATTGCCTTCTTCTGGAAGCGCAGGCACCGACCGCGGCCATGTGATTAACGGAATGGAGAACCTGGTAGCCATGGAGAATGGCACCCGGGACAAATGCATTGTGCAAAGAAAATCATCATCTTTTCATAAAGGGGATAAGAACCACGGGAAGGCCAATTCATCATTCACTGTTCCTCCATATTGCTTACTATCCTATAAGTTGGTTGAGCAATATTTCGATTTTTGCCATTTATACATCACATAAAATTACAGGATCTGAACATCCAGCACTCAAATGTCTGCAAAGCACAGGCGACAACAGTAACTGCTATGATTATCTGACCTCTTCCTACTATTCCAACGGTCTCCACTATGTGGCCCTTTGCTTGCCTTTATCAGGCCCTTGGTGCACCATTCCTCCCCACCGACACCAATGATGGGGCACTATTCCTCCCCACCGACACCAATGATGGGACACTATTCCTCCCCACCGACACCAATGATGGGACACTATTCCTCCCCACCGACACCAATGATGGGACACTATTCCTCCCCACCGACACCAATGATGGGACACTATTCCTCCCACTGACACCAATGATGGGGCACTATTCCTCCCACTGATACCAATGATGGGGCACTATTCCTCCCACTGACACCATTCCTCTCACTGACATCAGTGATGGAGGCTGGGGATGTTTTCACTCCCACTGACAACATCTGGCCCTCCTAAAGCCTGAAGGACAGTAAAGCGGTATTTGGAATAGGACAGGGGTCTCCAAACTTTCCAAAACTATAGATTTGCATTAGAAAGATGCTTGAAGCTCCAACAGGTCCTCTTCTATAAGCAACTGCTGGGAGTGCAGGCAAGGATGGGGCTCATCCCGCCTCCAAATGTCAGTATGGGGAAAAGAAGTCCTGTAAGCCACACATCATTGCAAGACCCTGTGTGCAATTATGCAACAGCCTCAGCCAGGGTTCCAACCAGGTCACACCCCCAACGCGTTTCGATCTGCCATAGAGCTTATAATTAAGCTCTGGGCCTGAGTGAAACGCATTAGGAAGTGGCTTGGTTGGAGCCCGGGCTGAGGCTGTTGCATACGTAAACACGGGGTACACACGGGGTACACACAGGGTCTTGCAGTGATGTGCGGCTTACAGGACTTCTGTTCCCCATACTGGTGAGGGGAGTTGAACCGCTAAAAGGAAAGGTTATGCATCCTAGCTTTAATTCCGCTTTAAGAGGATCTTCAGGCCTTTCCTGAGCATCCCAATCGTGATCACCGATTGGCTGCCAGCCCCTCCTATTATCTCCCAATCCAGATTGCTCGGTGATCAGGAGCTGTAGGTGACAGCGCGGTCACAGTGCTGGGGGCGCATGAATAAGCATGCTCCCAGAACAAGACTGGTACACATTTGTGGCAACGTGGCACAAAGGTCCATTTCTGGGCTGCCACGTGTCCAGCTGGAGGGAAGGGATTCAAGTCCCAATACTGCGTTATGCTGACATCCTATGTATGTGGTCATGGAAATTCTAACCGTAGACCAAAGAATGGGGAGAGATTATTCTGTGCTCTGATAGGCCCCTTCCTAATGGATAAGAAAGCAACGTTTGAAAGATTATCTAAGAATAGAAAAAAAGTGAGGCCGGTTGCCCACCTTGGCTTGGAGTTGCTGAAGATTTTGTTCCAGCTTTTCTTTATCTTCTCTTAACATTTTGTTGGTTCCGATTACTACGTTTATGGTCTCCGTTTTCTTCATCAGCTCTTCATGCTGGGCCATGGTCTTCGCAGTCACCTGAAAGGTAAAAACAAGAAGCCTCTGTTAGAAAGCCACTGACAGATTAAATCCAATACACAAGTCCCTGGGTGTCCTCAGCTTCAGTGTTACACATTCCAGGATGCTACCCGACTGTTGGCTGTAAAGCCACCCGATCACTTTCTCTGCCCCCTGGAACTGCGATCCCCTCCTGATCACTTTCTGTGCCCCCTGGAAC
>BLSH010325115.1:361230-372836 GCA_018402905.1 Glandirana rugosa | reverse complement strand
CCCGTGAGGGCGGCAAGGAGATAAACGAGAAAAAAAAAATGAGTAACCTACTTTACTCCTTCCTCCGTGGCCCCGTGAGGGCGGAAGGAGATAAACGAGAAAAATGAGTGGCTTATTTACTCCTTCCTCCGTGGCCCCGTGAGGGCGGCAAGGAGATAAACGAGAAAAAAAAAAGAGTGACCTACTTTACTCCTTCCTCCGTGGCCCCGTGAGGGCGGAAGGAGATAAACAGGAAAAAATGAGTGGCCTATTTACTCCTTCCTCCGTGGCCCCGTGAGGGCGGAAGGAGATAAACGAGAAAAATGAGTGACCTACTTACTCCTTCCTCCGTGGCCCCGTGAGGGCGGAAGGAGTAAAAGAGAGAAAAAGAACGCATGCCTCCCTCCGTGGCCCTGAGAGGGCGGAAGGGCAAGCCGCCAAAGTATACACCACCTAACCAACCCCCAGAATAATTGAATAAAAAGAAAAGTTTTTTTTTTTTTTTTCACCTCCCCCTGTGGCCCATGAGGGCGGAAGGGAGTCGCACCAAATGACAGAAACGCAAAAGAGACATGACAAAACAACATATTCTCTCTTTTTTTTTCCCAACGGACCCCTAACTTGAAAACAGAATGTAAAAACGCATGAAATTAAAAATGCATCTTACCTTAGCGTAGAACAGGCTACACACGGCAACTGACCACACCGTGCGATCAACGAAGTATTCTGCCAGGAGGTCAATCAGGCTAGGAGCTCAAATCTGACAGTGGAATGAACTTTACCTACAAAGAATATGCACTTAATATCTGCAAACTAACATGAAACACCCCCACGGATATTACCCTATCTAAAACCTACTACCCAACCCCTGCCTGCTCCTGCAAGAAAACCACCCCTGCGGCTGAGGCATGAGGCTTCCTCCGTGGCCCCGACACCACCTAACCAACCCCCAACCTGCCAATGACAGTCAGAGTATAGGAAAATATATGAGATACGGATTGAACATCATAACCATAGAACATCCTGCAATGAATGAGTAGAAAACTGAGAGATATAAAAAGCTGATATGCAATGGTATAATCCCCCCCCCCCCCGGCAGTTGAGGGTTAGGTTGGTATCCCCAGAACAGAGCATCTGACGCTGAGGATCAGTATGCTGGGAACCCAGAATCAAGGACCAGATATGCATGAAGGCCATGGGGGGATTCCCACACTCCACCCCAATACCGGATTAGCCAGCCTGAGGACCTACCGAATGCTTGGTGGACTACAAGTCCCAACAGAAACAGGGGCTGGGATGGCTGGGACGCGAAATAGTCCCTGGGAAGGTCCTGAAGGAGAGGAGTGTTTCCTGCCACTTACCACCGCCCGATCGACCGAAGCGCCGCAACGCCGGCAAAACACCCACCACGCGGCGAGACCCGGGAGACGGCGACCGGAAGTGACGTCACGCAGAAGCGCTTCCAGAAGCCGTGGATGAGGAAGGAGGAGGCTGGGTTATAAGACCCCCAGACTCCTCCTACAAACACAGGCGGCCTGCGGCCAGCCTTAACATTAGTCATCGCTTTGCATGTTTTTCCATGGGGGAATCATGGTGTCGCTCCATGGAGGAGATATTTGCTTTTTCGGATCTGCGTTGACGGTCTGGATGTGGATGCATTTTGCACTGGCTCTATTTGAAATTGTCTTCCTCCCCTATAGGGTATTGCACGCCCACCGTACTGTATAGGGGCCACAGGGTGGCGCCGGTTTGCCGCGTTTGGCTTCTTGCGGACCCGGCCATGGCACCTCCCCCCACGGCGCACGTAGGCCCCTCAGCTAGCACTGCAGCTAGTGAGGCCGTCATTTGCCACACCAGGGGTCTTTCCCCCGCCCTTGTTTGTGGCGTCAGTGTGTGCGCCGGTGCCGTGATGATGTCAGATGCCGCCGCGCATGCGTGTGACGTCACTGCACACAGTGTCGCTGGATGCCCCTGCGGCAGGGAACCAAGAAGACAGGGAGTCGTCTCCCGCCTGGTTTCCCCAGGGGGGAGTGGCACCAGCGGATTGTTGAACGGGATCTTACTTGATCCCTGCCCGCCCTCTCGCTGGTTTCCTCTCCTCCCCCATGATTGGGCCTCCATTGGTGATTGGAGGGCTTCCCCTATATATACCGCTGACATCTTTGAGCACACCAGACGCTCCATACCATCTGATGGCGCGCTCACCGTCTATCCTTTGATTTTTAACAACAAAGGTAAGCCCGCTTCTGTGTGTAGAGCCGCTCATTTTTATTTTTTATTGTTTACTAATATGTACCCCTTAAATGGATTGGACCTATGGCCCACCCCAATGATCTACACTTATTGACCCCCATTATTTTTCCTTTTATAGGCTCTTATTTGCCACAGTTGTTGGTGCCTGTCCTTACACTGGGCCTTTCTGCACCCCCTACCCTTCTACAGTAAGTAGGGCTGCCTTGTTGCACAACCTCATATTTGATACACCTGTTTATGGGCCTCAGGTTTATGATGCTTATCCACTGTTCCCTCAAATTTACAGGGTTATCGGGTGGGGGAAAACGGGTCAAACTTGGGGCCATTCACGGCCGCCATTTGCCTCCTCTCTGGCTGCGCACCTAGTGAATTGGACGCTCCCTCTGGGGGATACATACTAAAATTTTCTTGTTTTTCTGAATTGACCAACCTTTTCCCTTCAAGTTTACTCTACTAGCCACTAGTATAACCGGGTAAGTACCACCACTCTCATGGGACAAACGCATGCTCATATGGATAGTCATTTGTATATTATTGTACATTACTGTACATTATTGTTGAATTGTTGTCACAACATTACTGCCATATTTATATGAACATGTTTTATACGTGTAATATACTCATGATGGTTATTACCTTACAGAACCACTCTACACATTGCTGCTTTCCCTGTAGAAGAAGTCTAATTAAAACCCAACTTCGAAACATGTTGGGATGACAGCAAGCCAGCAGTCACCAGGCCATACCCTAGGCCGAGTTGGCCTTCTGTTCTAACACTGGTTATTCATGTCTTAGTGGTGTTTACTGTTTTTCCACCCTCTTGGTTATGTGTCACTCACTATATTTTAACTTTGACTCAATAAATTTTGTGGGGGCACATCGCTGCCAAGTGTCCCTTGAACCCTGAGTAATGTGACATAGTTTGACGCATGTCCCTGTTTGCTCCCGCAGGCCTGGTCGCTGATCCAGACATGCCAAGCTCTGTGGTAAAAATAAGGGGGAAAAGTGTATGTGCCCTCCTGGACTCTGGAAGTCTGGTCACCCTCGTCCATACCCAACTGGTGGACACTGAACAGCTGACCCAGCATCAGGTAGGAGTGGTATGTGTGCATGGTAAGAAGTACCCCACAGCGCTGGTGACCTTTGAAACCAGCTCAGGATCTGTTTGCCATGAAGTGGCTGTGTCCCCTATCCTGTTGCAAAGTGTAATATTGGGGAGAGACTTTCCACTGTTCCAGGAACTTTGCAGTGTGAAAGAAAAGGGCCTTGAGTCTGGACTTACTAGTGGGACTGATGGGGGGGAACCCCAAACCCTTTGAACTAAAGGTTGAGGAAAATGCTGTAGGGGTGACCCCTTATGAAAATGTGTCTTTTCCCTTAGCAGTCTATGCAGGTGAACCAGAGGTGACCCCTGAGATCCTAGAGTTGTCCAGCGTGCCGGAGCTAAAGGTTTCTCGGGACAACTTCAGGACCGCCCAGTTACAGGATCCTACTCTTGTACAAACCTGGGAAAATGTGAAGGTAAACAATGGAACCCCGGTAGCCCCGGAGCTGGAAAATGAGTTTCCTCATATGGCGGTTAACCATGACATGTTGTATTGGGTTGACAAAATTTGGGGTGAGGTTGTGGAACAACTCGTAGTGTCTGGCCCCTTTAGGAGGACAGTGCTGAACCTTGCCCATACACACCCCCTGGGTGGCCATCTGGCCTATGAAAAGACAAAAGAATGTGTCGTACAGCGCTTCTTCTGGCCTGGGATACATTCCAACGTGAAAAACTATTGTGAGTCGTGTCCTGAGTGTCAAAGGGTAGCCCCTATGCCCCATTACCATAGCTCACTGGTACCATTGCCTGTGATTGGGATTCCTTTTGACCGAATTACCATGGATCTGATAGGGCCAGTAGTTGAGTCTGCCAGAGGCTATTAGTCCATCCTAGTCATCATGGGTTATGACACCCGGTATCCCGAGGCTGTCCCCTTAAGAAACACTTCCTCCAAGACCATTGCCAAAGAGTTGACCAAGGGACTCCTTACATGTCAAAGGTGATGAAAGAATTGTGCAAATTGTTCAGTATTAAGCATTTGCATACTTCAGTATACCACTGTCAGGAAACAATTGCTGTCTCTGGAAATTGGACTGAGATGCCTGTGTGTGCGCATGTGCGCGCCGGCATTGGCACCAATCGGCCTATTTAAATGGGCAGCACCTTGCAGCCGGTGCTGTCCATTCTACAGCGTTTGTGTGTATCTGAGCAACCCGCTATCTGATAACCTGTTCCTGTTGCCTGGCTTGTCTTGACCCTGCTTTGATCTCTGCCTGCACTGACCTCGGCTTCCACGACCACTCTCCTGCCTGTTCCTTGTACCTTGCCGCCAGCCTGTTGACAAACTCTGCCTGTGACCCAACCATTCTTCTGCCTAACCCTTTGTACTGCACCATCTGCCTGTTGCCGACCCAGCCTGTATCAACATATCAGCTTGCACGAGACCAGAGAGAATCCATCAGTTGTCACCGGTGACCATCTCAACCCTTGTGCCATCCTCACTCCTGAACCACCTGTCATTCCTGAACCACCTGTCTGGTCTAACAGGGGTTCCTGAATCAGGGTCATAAGAGAGGTTACTCCTGCATAAGTCAGACTCCACCACCAAGCACATGACAGCAACAGACAGCCATGTCTGGGTCTGCGCAGGGGTCCTCAACTATGGACGATCTTTGTTTGCACCTGGCCGGTCTGACCCAGGCTGTCAAGATCCTACAGGAAGGCTACACCCGACTGGAGAAATGGGTGCAGGAGCTCGCTTCAGCCACGGCCCCCGGAGACAGTCAGTCTATGGGTCGCACCCTGATGGTGCTGCCTTCTGAACCTAAGGTTCCCCTACCATAGCAGTTTTCGGGCGACCGTGCCAAATTCCGGTCGTTTCACAACTCCTGCGTACTCTACTTCGCACTCCAACCCCGCACTTTCTCCCTGGACACCACAAAGGTGGGATTAGTAATTTCCCTGTTGCTGGGGGAATCCCAATCGTGGGCTCACCGCCTCCTGGAACAGAAGGCTCCAGAAGTTAGCAGCTTGACCCTGTTCTTCCAGGCAATGGCTTTACTGTATGAAGATCCACATCAAGCCGCCACCGCCAAAGCAGCACTCCACACGCTCCAGCAAGGCCGCCATACGGCAGAGGACTACGCCGCGGAGTTCAGGCGCTGGAATGCTGATACAGCATGGAACGATGCAGCTCTCTGTCACCAGTTCCGTTTGGGCCCTTCCAGATCCACTCAAGGATGAGCTAGCCCGTGTTCGAGTGTCCCACACCCTGCATGCCCTAATAAATTTGTCTATCCAGATTGACAGGCGCCTCAGAGAGCGCAGAACTGAGAGATCTACGGGACTCTCTCATCTCCCCTGGATGTTACCCTGGGTACCTAGATACCTCAGTCCAGCTTCACTGGTCCCCATGGCCTCGCCAGAAGCACCTGATCAGCCTGCACCCATGCAGCTGGGTCTTCTTCGGCCATCTCTTACCCCGGAGGAAAGGCATCGTTGCTTAAGCAACCGTCTATGTCTTTACTGCAGGGAACCTGGACATGTAGTAAGAACTTGCCCTGCCAAGTTCGGTAAGTGTTCACCTTTCTCCGGTGGTGACGTACCAGTCTCCTCAAATACCTCCACTCATCTCACTCTCCCTCTAGCTTCCCGAAAAGAGCATCCTGGTTACCACGATTATTGACTCCGGTGCATGCAGTGGATTCATTGATCAAACTTTCGCGGCCCAGCACCAGATTCCGTTGTGACCTAAATCCCACAGGATGGTTGTACTTTTGGCTGACGGCACTACCATCAAGTCAGGTGTCATCACACATGAAACTTTCCCCATACCTGCCTCTACTCCTGACAGCCATTGGGAGCTCCTGCTATTGGATGTCATCGCATCCACACTTTTCCCAATCATCCCCGGCTTACCTTGGCTGCAAGCTCATAGCCCCTGTATCAACTGGGCTACCGGTGAGACCAAATTCTTGTCACCTTACTGCCTCCAGCACTGCTTCCCAGGAACTGAAGAACCTAGCCCCACACTGCTCAGCCTGGATACTGACTCTGATCCAGCTACCTGCCTGTTGGTTCCTTCAGTTTACCACACCCTTCATAGATGTGTTCAGTAAGAAGGGGGCTGAACAGCTACCATCTCATAGGCCATATGATTGTCCTATTGAGCTCCTTCCCGGAGTCGAGGTTCCCTTTGGAAGGATTTTCCCTCTGACCGAGCTAGAGCTAGCGGCCCTCAAGGCCTACTTGGATGATAACCTGAAGAAGGGCTTCATCTGGCTCTCTATGTCTCCAGCAGGAGCTGGAATCTTTTTCGTAGAAAAGAAGGATCACACCCTTCGGCCTTGTATAGACTACAGGGAGCTAAACAAAATAACGGTCAAAAACTGTTACCCCCTGCCTTTGGTCCCAAAGCTCTTCCAGAGACTTGGAACAGCAACTGTGTTCACAAATCTGGACCTCCGTGGGACTTATAATCTGGTCCGTATCTGGGAGGGCGATGAATGGAAAACCGCCTTCCGCACCCGGTTCAGGCACTTTGAGTACTTGGTGATGCCCTTTGGACTCTGTAACGCCCCAGCTACATTTCAGCAATTTGTGAACGATGTGTTCAAAGACTATCTGGATCTCTTTGTAATCATCTACTTAGATGACATCTTGATATTCTCTCCCACCCTGGAAGAGCACCGCAAACATGTTGCCTGTGTCCTGAGTCGGCTTCGGCAGCACGAACTTTACCCCAAGGCAGAGAAGTGCGAATTTGAATACTCCAGTATTCCCTTCCTGGGACTCATCATCTTGGTCACAGGCATTACTATGGATCCCCAAAAGGTCTCTGCTATTCTTGAGTGGCCTGCTCGCACAGGAGCAGAAGGGAATTCAGCGTTTTGTTGGCTTTGCCAACTTCTACAGAAAATGTATAAAGTAGTTCTCGACTATTATTGCACCAATTACGCAGTTCACCAAATTGAATACACGGTTCTTGTGGACCAAGGAAACCCAAAGAGCCTTCGAGAACATGAAAGGTCTATTCATGCCAGCACCTATCCTGAGGCACCCTGCTCCTGCCCTACCATTTGTCCTGGAGGTGGATGCTTCATAAAATTATTCCTTTGATGAGAAAATACTGGCAATAGACCAATAGTTTTAGTACCATGGGGACAAATACTCAGCTGGATGGAAGTTAACCATGATACCACCATTCAGGCTGAAACTGTCTGTGGTTGGCAACTGAGTAGTGGGATCCACTTGGCAGTGGGTCTTACCATTCTGGTAGGCTGCCATAACAATTGGCTCACATGGTATCTCCCACCCAGAATTGACAGCTGACAATGGTGCCACACACCACTTCTGATCCCAGCAGAGTGGCACATTCCATCCTGTGGAGTCCCCCAACTCCTCCCCAGGCCAACCACAGACAGTTTCAGCCTGGGTCCTCTCTGAGCTGTGGTATCATGGTTAACTTCCATCCAGCTGAGTATTTGTCCCAATGGTACTAACACTATTGGTCTATTGCCAGTATGTTTTCATCAATGGATTAATTTCATGATTTAACTATCCCCATGTTGTTTACCAATTCAACAATGTTTTTAATAAATACAATTTTTTTACACCAAAAGTGACTTTGAAGGTTCCATTGAGCGCTGCCTCTAAGTCAGTGTGTATCTGAGCAACCCGCTATCAGATAACCTGTTCCTGTGACCCGACTTGTCTTGACCCTGCTTTGATCTTTGCCTGCACTGACATCGACTTCCACTACCACTCTCCTGCCTGTTCCTTGTACCTTGCCACCAGCCTGTTGACAAACTCTGCCTGTGCCTAACCCTTTGTACTGCACAGTCTGCCTGTTGACGACCCAGCCTGTACCACCACTCTATCAGCCTGCACAAGACCAGAGGGAATCCTTCAGTTGTCGCCGGTGACCATCTCAACCCTCGTGCCAACCTCACTGCTGAACCACCTGTCTGCTCTACCAGGGGTTCCTGAATCAGGGTCGCAAGAGAGGTTACTCCTGCATAAGTCAGACTCCACCACCAGACACGTGACAAACACCCTCAGGCAGATGGTTTAGTAGAACGGTTTAACAAAACCCTCAAGAGTATGCTCAAGTGTCAGGAAAAGTCAGCTCTCCTGAGTTTTTCCGCGGTGGTGCGCGCGCGCTCATGCGCTGGAAACGGTGCCAAACAGTCCTATTTGAATCAGCAGGACCCAGCAGCCAGTGCTGTCCGTTCTACAGCGTTCCCTGCACCTGTGACCCCCCAGTGACTACTTTGAGTGACTTCCTGAGACCCCCAACTACCCCTCTGGGCTTGTTGATATCTGCCTGCATCTGACCCCGGCCTGTTTACGACTATCCGTTTGTCTGCTCCCTTTGTACTTCCGCTGCCAGCATGTTGCTGACCCTTCCTGTACCCGACCATCCGTTTGCCTGATCCCGCTGTACCGCACCGCCTGCCAGTTGCCGACCCGGACTGAACCACTACTCTTCCACTTGCATTAGCTCCGGTGGACTTCTGCTTACGATCTGAAGATTGTCTAGCCCTCGTACCCCCCTGTGCTCCAGAGCTCCCTGTCCACACTATCAGGGGTTCTCGAACCAGGCTGCAAGAGAGGTTGCTCCCGCATAAGCCAGACTCTGCCACCAGGTACGTGACATGAAGAAGGTGGTGGCTAAAGATGGGAGAGATTGGGATTGTCTACTGCCATACCTGTTGTTCACCATTAGAGAGGTCCCACAGTCTTCCACGGGGTTCTCACCCTTTGAACTCCTATATGGGAGGCATCCCAGAGGGTTGCTGGATATTGCTAAAGAAACTTGGGAGATTGAAACTTCTCCCTACCGAAGTGTCATTGAACATATCTCAGCCATGCAGGATAGGATTGCCTCAGTAATGCCCCTGGTTCGAGAACACATGCAGCAAGCCCAGGAAGGCCAGAGATGAGTATAAAATAGGTCGGCGAAGGTTTGCACTTTCCATCCAGGGGATTGCATACTTGTTTTAGTCCCCACAGTGGAAAGTAAGTTCCTAGCTAAGTGGCAAGGACCCTATGAGATACTGGAAATGTTGGGGAGGTAAACTATAAGGTATACCAACCAGACAGGTGGAAGAAAGAGCAGATCTATCATGTAAATTGAATTAAAGCATGGAAAGACAGGGAAGCTCTCCTAGCCCTGGGTGATCCGCCACTTAAAAAAGAGGGAGGCATAAGTGAAGTTAAGATACCTGAGTCCATGTCGGTGTCCCAACAGCAGGAGGTGAGGGAGTTTTTACAGTGCAATAAAGACTTCTTCTCAGACTTGCCCGGCTGCATAAATGTAATTAAACATGACATTGTCACTGACACAAGGTTTGAGTACGTCTTAAGCCTTATCGTATTCCAGAGGCCCGTAGACAAGCAGTAGCCGAGGAAGTTCAGAGGATGTTCGACCTCAGGGTGATAGAGAAGTCTAAAAGTGAATGGTGTAGTCCTATAGTCTTGGTTCCAAAACCAGATGGGTCCTTAAGATTTTGCAATGACTTCCAGAAACTGATACATATCACATGCCTCGGGTTGATGAATTAGTGGAGAAGTTGGGGCCGCCAGGTACATAACCACTCTGAATCTCACTAGAGGGTATTGGCAGGTTCCCCTGACAGAGGAAGCAAAAGAGAAAAACGCTTTTGCAACACCTGAGGGGTTATGGCAGTATGTGCGGATGCCCTTTGGGTTAAATGGAGCTACATTCCAGCGGATGATGGATGAGATCTTTAGGCTGCATCAGGGTTATTCTGCAGCCTATCTGAATGAAGTGGTTATTTGGAGCACAGATTGAGAAAGTCATCTGCCCAAAGTCCAGGCTATCATAAACGCCATCAGAAACGCTGGCTTAACCGCAAACCCAAAGAAGTGTGCCATAGGGTTAGAAGAAGCCCGGTATCTGGGATACACCATTGGACAGGGCCTAATCAAACCCCAAGTCATAAGGTAAAAGCCATTAAAGACTGGCCTGCCCCTGCCACCAAGAAACAAGTGAGAACCTTCCTAGGCATGGTTGGGTATTATCGAAGGTTCATCCCAAACTTTGCCACACTGACAGCACCCTTAACTAACCTCACCAAGGGAAAAAGCTCCTCCGTAACAATTAAGTGGAATCCTGAGGCTGAAGCAGCTTTCCAAAGCCTGAAGGAGGCGCTGTGTAACAAGCCTGTGTTGGTGGCCCCAGACTTTAGCAAAGAGTTTGTGGTCCAGACCGGTGCCTCCAGTATAGGTCTGGGGGCTGTTTTGTCACAACTGGTAGGTGGAGAAGAACACCCGGTGGTCTATTTGAGACGGAAGCTGACCCCGGCAGAGGGGAACTACAGTATTGTGGAGCGAGAGTGCTTGGCCATTAAGTGGGCCTTAGAGGCTATATGGTACTTCCTGCTGGGGCGCCACTTCCGACTCATAACAGACCATGCTCCCTTGAAATGGATGGCCCAGACTAAGGACCATAATGCAAGGCTTACCCGTTGATTCCTGGCCCTCCAAGATTTTTCATTTAAAGTGGAACACAGGACTGGTTGCAACCACAAAAATGCAGATGCCCTTTCTAGAAACCACCGTTTAATAGCTGGTGTCCGAACCCACGGGTTCAAACAGAGGGGGTGAGGTATGGACAAACAGCCCATTTCAGTTGTGGATTGAGTATATTAAGGTAAATGGCTGGCAGGGAGAGGTCTGTAGGCAGCAAGGGGTTAAGTATTGGTCAGACCTTGCTCCCCAGCTGGGGTATAATTTTGCCTGACCTGGGTGTAATCAGCGTGGTGCTGAGAGAGAAGGAGCAGGCTGTGAAGGAACATGCCTGCAGGTCTAAAGCAGACCCTGTGAGGTCTGTCCGTTAGCCAGGAGGCTTATTTTCAGTTGATGGACTTTGTAGTTGTGGCACTGTTTTTTCTACCCCTGCGAGGGAGACCTTTCTGTTCATCCTTCTGTCTGAGTGAATAAACACAGGCAGGACACCCTTAAACCTGACATACGGCTGGATTACTTGTTTGGGGAACCCCTCCACTTGAAGCTGATCGCCCACAGTGTGTTTTAATCAAATAAACGGTATCACACCATATCCATCTCCTTTGCCATCCTTGCCACTGAGGCCTGGTGAACCTATTGGGGAGCAGTATCTGTTGGGAGGAGAGGAGCAGACCCCGTGGAACTACAAGTCCCAGCCTTACAAGCACAAATAAGTGAGTCTGTCTTCCTACTTGTCTTTCCAGAGGGAGCGTCCCCATCTTTTTTGTCACGGTGTTGATGTTTCAGGTAGTTGACTTTTATTCGGAGGACCGATTGCCTGTCTGGAGTGTCCCAG
>BLSH010325115.1:327595-340979 GCA_018402905.1 Glandirana rugosa | reverse complement strand
AGTTTATCATTCTAAAACCATCTACTACTGCATTAGGGACAGGTTCCTGTTTGTGCTCTGAGGGAGAGATTATCATTCTAAAACCATCTACTATTGCATTAAGGAGAGGTTCCTATTGATGATCTGGGGAGATATTATCATTCTAAAACCATCTATTACCGCATTAGGGAGAGGTTTCTGTTGGTGCTCTGTGGGAGAGATTATCATTTTAAAACCATCTACTACTGCATTAGGGAGAGGTTCCTGTTGGTGCTCTGAGTGAGAGTTTATCGCTCTAAAACCATCTACTACTGCATTAGGGACAGGTTCTTGTTGGTGCTCTGAGGGAGAGATGTATCATTCTAAAACCATCCACTACTGCATTAGGGACAGGTTCCTGTTGGTGCTCTGAGGGAGAGATTATCATTCTAAAACCATCTATTACCGCATTAGGGAGAGGTATCTGTTGGTGCTCTGAGGGAGAGATTATCATTCTAGAACCATCTACTACTGCATTAGGGACAGGTTCCTGTTGGTGCTCTGAGGGAGAGATTATCATTCTAACACAACCTATTACTACATTAGGGACAGGTTCCTGTTGGTGCTCTGAGGGAGAGATTATCAATCATTCTAAAACCATCTACTACTGCATTAGGGACAGGTTCCTGTTGGTGCTTTGAGGGAGAGATTATTGTTCTAAAACCATCTACTACTGCATTAGGGAGAGGTTCCTGTTGGTGCTCTGAGGAACAGTTTATCATTATAAAACCGTCTACTACTGCATGAGGGACAGGTTTGTAGGTGCTCTGAGGGAGAGATTTATCATTCTAAAACCATCCACTACTGCATTAGGGTTAGGGTCCTGTTGGTGCTCTGAGGGAGAGATTATCATTCTAAAACCATCTACTACTGCATTAGGGAAAGGTTCCTTTTGGTGCTCTGAGGGAGAGATTATCATTCTAAAACCATCTACTACTGCATTAGGGATTAGGGACAGGTTCCTGTTGGTGCTCTGAGGGAGAGATTATCATTCTAAAACCATCTACTACTGCATTAGGGACCGGTTCCTGTTGGTGCTCTGAGGGAGAGATTATCAATCATTCTAAAACCATCTACTACTGCATTAGGGACAGGTTCCTGTTGGTGCTCTGAGGAAGAGATTACCGTTCTAAAACCATCTACTACTGCATTAGGGAAAGGTTCCTGTTGGTGCTCTGAGGGAGAGTTTGTCGTTCTAAAACCATCTACTACTGCATTAAGGAGAGGTTAATGTTGGTGCTCTGAAGGAGAGTTTATCGTTCTAAAACCATCTACTACTGCATTAGGGAGAGGTTCCTGTTGGTGCTCTTAGGGAGAGTTTATCATTATAAAACCATCTCCTACTGCATTAGGGAGAGTTTATCGTTCTAAAACCATCTCCTACTGCATTAGGGAGAGTTTATCATTCTAAAACCAACTACTACTGCATTAGGGAGTGGTTCTTGTTGGTGCTCTGAGGGAGAGTTTATCGTTCTAAAACCATCTCCTACTGCATTAGGGAGAGGTTCCTGTTTTGCTCTGAGGGACAGTTTATCGTTCTAAAACCATCTCCTACTGCATTAGGGAGAGGTTCCTGTTGGTGCTCTGAGGGAGAGTTTATCGTTATAAAACCATCTTCTACTGCATTAGGGAGAGGTTCCTGTCGGTGCTGTGAGGGGGAGATTATTGCTCTAAAATCATCTCATACTGCAGTAGGGACAGGTTCCTGTCGGTGCTGTGAAAGACATATTATCAATCGTTCTAAAATCCTCTCATACTGGTGTAGGGAGACATTCCTGCTGCTGGTGTGAGTGGTGCGTTTCTTGCACAAAAATAAAAAGTGCATCTACAATTTTCTTTTTTTAAAAAAAAAAGAATAATAATTTATTATTTTTTTTTAGTATTAATAAATAGTGCTACATAGTACATTTGTGTCCAGAATGAAGAGAGCGACAAATAAGGGACGTGGTCTTGGTGCTGCTGGTGCCTCTGGTGTTGGTGGTGTTGCTGAAACTCCTGTTGCAAGGATAGGACGTGGTCGATCTGTGCCAGCTACATGCACACGTGAAACACCTTCCTCAGGTAGCCGACAGAACTTTCAATATTATATGGTAGGCCCGAATGGCGCTCAATGAATGGTGAGACCAGAACAAGTACAGGCGATAATAGATTGGGTGGCTGACAATGCCTCCAGTTCCTTCACATTGTCTCCCACCTGGTCCCTTGATGAATGCACAGAGTTGGCACCTGAACCCCATGGCCATCTGTCTTTCACCTCAGCTCCTTGTAAATCAGCCAAGCAGTCTGAGCCCCAAGTCATGCAACAGTCTCTTATGCTTTTTAATTCAACTCATTTTTATTAATTTTAAGAGTTTTTACAGTGCGAGACAAGAATACATATATCGAATGTATGAGCACATACGATAGCAGTGTTTTATCATGTCTTAATGCTCTATGTCAATTGCAACAATATACAAATGTCTGAATTATGAGTTGTGTAACAATATTTCTCCCTAGGCACCCCCAGGGACCTGTGTTGGCCCGGCCCCTCTCCCCCACCCACCTCAAATGGAACATGCTGTGGGCGAGTGAGCAAAGTGGCCCCACCCAGCCCCCCGACCAAGGAACAATTGGAGCGCCAGGGAGGGGATGTAAATAAACCAATAGAGAATTTGAAGAAGAGCAAGTAACATATTCAGAAGAACAAAAAGAACCAAGTAAAGGAAGTGACAGCGTAGGTTCCAGGACTAGCACCCGCTGAGTCGGTAGGTTATCAGCCTTTCAGTTTCCATAATGACCAATTGAGATGATATTTGTCTATTTTTCCCTCCTTATAGGTCAGAATTTTTTCCATTAATGCCATATCATTGACAAGCCTAATGGCTTCAGTCACCATTGGTGCTTTGTTCGATTTCCATTTTTGCATAATTATTGAGCGAGCTGCCATGATAATGTTCATGGAAATTGGTCTCAGAGTAGCGGGAATGTGGGACATGTTAATACCTAGGATTGCTTGTTCTATGTTCGGTTTAATGATATTGCCTGTGGTCCTGGAGATTAGTTTAAAAATTTCAGACCAGAAACTGCGGAGATGTTTGCACGACCAAACCATGTGGAGTAATGTGCCAACCTGCCCGCAGCCCCTCCAACATAAGTTTGTGTTGGTATTTGAGAACTTGGCCGTTATGTAAGGGGTGTAGTGCCATCTCAATATCAACTTTATGGTAAGTTCCCGGAAGTTCATGCATCGGGAGTATTGGTGATTGTGTTTAAAGGCATTCATCCATTGTTTGTCTGAATAAGTCCTGCCCAGATCCTCTTCCCATTTTAACAAGGGAGATGGTTTGTCAAATTTCGATTTGGCGTTAAGGGTGTTATATATTAACGATATACCCTTGACCTTGGGATCTGCTGAGCACCAGAATTTCCAGATATGTTCCGGCAATGAGCATTCTTCCGTGGCCAACGGTCGTAGAAATGATGCCACTCTCAAATAGGGAAATATTTCAGATTCAGGCAAGTCAAATCTACTAGCTAGATCTTGAAAGGATTTAAATTTGCCTCTATCGAATAGCTCCTGTAAATTTTTAACCCCTTTACGTTGCCATAGATTTATATCTGGGATGCACCATTCAAGTGCCTCCAGAGGGATCGGGATTTTAACAACTGGGCCTTCCTGTACGCTTTTGCTGAAGAGATGGGCCCAAGCCTGGGTCGCGGCCACAATGGTAAGATGGTCTTGCTTTTTGTTAAATGGGTTGAGGGCAATAGACATGAGAAAAGAGCTTAGAGATTTGCCTTTCATCCAAGCTTTTTCCAGCTGGCACCAAGGTTTACGAGAAGTGTGGTTGAACCATGCCTTTAATTGGTCAAGTACCGTAGCTAAGTAATAATCTTTCACGCCAGGAAGGCTCAGTCCTCCTACTGCTTTATGTTTCCGCTGTATACGTGAGGGGTATCTAGCTTTTTTACCTGCCCAGACAAAATGGGACAACATTTTTTGCATTGCGGTGAAGAAGGTAGTGGGCAGTGGGATAGGGAGTGTTCTGAATTTATACAGTATTTTTGGCAGAAAGTGCATTTTGTATGCTGCTAGTCTGCCGGACCATGATAGATAATGGGATTTCACTCTAGTCATTTCTTTTTGCAATTCCAAAAATTAAGGGTTCAAAGTTTTTTCTGTATAAGTTTTGAACTGGGAATGTTAATTTAATGCCTAAGTAGTTCAGGGGCCTATCTGACCAGCAGTAAGGGAACCTTCGGGCAAGATCTAATTTCATTTGGGAGTTAATAGCATAGCTCAGTATAGGAGATTTAGTAGCATTTATTTTGTAGTAGGCTATGTTGCTAAATTGTTGCAAAGTCTCATGTACCTCCGGCAGAGAGATGTCCGGGTCTGTGATTGAAAGGATAACATCGTCAGCATACAGAGAGATGACATATTTGGAGCCTTGTGAGAGTATACCTTTTATGTTTGGGTTGGATCTAATCTTCTCCACCAGGGGTTCCATAACCAGTGCAAAAATTATTGGGGATAGAGGGCACCCTTGTCTAGTACCATTGGTTATTTTAAAATTACGGGAAAACATTCCTTCTGTAAATACGTACGCCGAAGGGAAAGAGTAAAGAGCTGAAATTGCTGAAAGGACCTGGCCATACAGGCCAAACTTGACTAGCACTTCTGTAAGATATCCCCAATGGACCCTATCAAAGGCCTTCTCCGCGTCCAGTGCGAGGAGCAGAGAAGGCCTTCCGGAGCCCTCCATTGGATGTAGAAGATTTATCATTCTCCTTGTTGCGTCATGAGCTTGTCTCCCCGGTACAAAACCCACCTGGGTTAATCAAATGTAGTAAAATCCTGCCGAGTCTATTTGCAAGAAGCTTGGCATAGATTTTCACATCTACATTTAATAGCGATATGGGTCTAAAGTTTTGTGGGTTGTTTGGTTCCTTCCCTGGTTTGGGGAGAGTAACTATTGTGGCTGTTAACATTTCAGGTGGAAATTTAGCAGAGGAGGCGGTAGCCTGAAAGACCCCTAACAGATGTGGGGATAGAAGATCTGAGAAAAGTTGATAGAACTCAGATGAGTAGCCATCAGGGCCTGGGGATTTGTTTTTTGGTAAATTTTTAATTAGGGAGGATATTTCAGGATCTCTTGGATCGATAACAAGGAGGGATATTGCCTTCAAAAATTCAGAGATGGCACTCCCAGTAGGCTGAGGAGTGACCGGATCTTTATATAGGTTATATAGGGATTCGTAGTAGTTGCAAAAAGCGTTGGCAATTTCTGTTGGATTATAAACAGTAATATTTGTTATAGGGTTGTGGATGTGGCTAATCTTTTATTTAATTACTTTGTCTTTTAGTTGGGTTGCTAAGTATTTTCCCGCCCTGTTACCGTAACCATATGATTGTGCCCTTAATGTTTTGATGGCTTTTTCATGTTGGGATAGCAGTAGGGATGTAAGTTCTTGTCTTTCTAGATATAATTGGTCTCTAATTGCCTGTGAGGTGGAAGATTTGTTGGTATTTTCTAATTTAGAGATAGATACTAGGAGGTCTCTCAGCCGCCGCTCCCTCTGCTTTTTAAGTCTACACGACAATTGGATGAGTAATCCTCTAATGTAGACTTTATGTGCATTCCATAGGGTGAAGGGATCCTCGACCGAGGGGGTGTTGACGGTGTTGTAGAAATTTAGGATGTGTATTATGTATTGTCACAGTGTCTCCCAGTGTTGGTTTACCGGTATTCTCTGTGTACAGCGAATATGGCTTTAACCGATATTGAGGAAAGGCCACATACAACGAAAATCTTCCATCTTGTGCTCGGCAAGTAGATATTAACTAAGGTGTATTTGATCTGATTCACCTCACAAATAATGATCAACAATCTTCCCTGGGTGTCTTCTAGTTTGTCCAAGAGGGAAAAATGAATTGTATCTTTAATCACAATGACCACTCCCCATTTTTTGGAGGGCCCATTTGCTGTCAAGACATGGAGAAAC
This sequence comes from Glandirana rugosa, assembly GCA_018402905.1. Lineage (NCBI taxonomy): Eukaryota > Metazoa > Chordata > Amphibia > Anura > Ranidae > Glandirana > Glandirana rugosa. Next base: position 334,976 of record BLSH010325115.1, on the reverse strand, counting down.
TTATTGTGTCTAAACAGGGGTGGACCATGGGAGTCAAAATGGGTCTCTTGGAAGCAGATAATGTCACTTTTGAGACTGCATGCTTCTTTCCAGGCTATTTGCCTTTTAAAGGGGCTGTTGAGCCCTTTGACATTCATGGGCGAGATCCGAAAAGTCATGGTGATAGCTTTTAATCTTCGCCAGAAGGAGGGTATGAAACTTTATTGTGTATGTCTGTGCCCTGGTTTGATGTCACTCTCAACAAGGCTTTCCAGGTAAAAGGGCAAAGTATTAGTGGCTATAGTCTGAAATAGCTCTGCTTGTTAGGGGGTCAAGCAGTATGTAGACCAGTACCTTATAGCTGGGAGTGTTCGCTGGGGACAAGGTAAAGTAGGATTCGATCTTCGAAGGTGTTGAAAGAAAGGAAAAAACAATCAAAAGTAACGAAAGAAACCACGGAAATAAAAACAGGCGATTCTTGTTCAAGAATCTGTGCGGCCTACTGACCGCTCAACTTAGGGGGTAAAAAAATAACAAGGGAAAGATGGCAAACTCCGGGGTTGCCAGAAATTGTAGTTGAACTTCATTGAAGCAGGCTTAGTGTCACATTACTTCATTCTGTGTCTCCATCATGGAGTGCAGCTATGCCAAGGGGAAGGTTGTTGTCTGACTGCTGACGGGGTAAAATATTCCACTTTTGTAGTAGAGTCATCCCTTCTTTCACTGTGGAAATCACGTGAGAGGTGTCATCCTTAGTTATCAGCAGTTTAGCCGGGTAGAGCCACCTGTAAGTAATATGGTGGTTGTTTAGTGGTTTTGTGATCGTTGCCAATTGTCCTCTTGGTTGTAGGGTGAAGGCAGAGAGATCGTTGAAAAAGGATAACTCTCGCAGATCTGCTGGGAGATTATCTTTGTCTCTCGTTGCTCTCATGAGGTGGTCTTTTGTGTGGAAGAAGTGGATTCTTGCGATCGTGTCCCTGGGAAGATGCTCAGGAATATGTTTGGGCCTGGGGAGTCTATGGATACGGTCGATAATCAAGTCTTCAAGTGGAGCTTCTGGTAATGTCAGTTTGAGTAGATTTGCGAAGAATTTGTTTAGCTCAGAAGTAGAGTTGAGCGAACCCGGACTGTAAAGTTCGCGTCCGTACCAAACTTTGGGGTGTCCGGGACCCGGACCCGAACCCGGACATTTCAAAAAAAGTTTGGGTTCGAGTTCGGGGTTCTGGTATTTGATTCCACGTGTTGAATAGCTGCAAAGGGCAGCCAATCAACAAGTGTTTCACTGGTTTGCCCTTAGAAGCCATCACAGCCATGCCTACTAATGGTATGGCTGTGATTGGCCAGTGCATCATGTGACCCAGCCTCTATATGGGGCTGGAGTCACCGTGCTGCATGTCATATGCTCTCAGGCTAGTTTAGGGAGAGGATGCTGCTGGCTTTGTGAGGGACAGATTGCAGATATTATATAACTTCTCATCCTGCATTACTGAACGATCTGATTGTGGACTAGGTAGAGATTACTAGTACTGCTGCTTTGAGGGACATATTGCAGACCTCATCCTGCTGCACAGAATGATCTGACTGGACTAGGTAGAGTCTACTGCTTAGAGGGACAGATTATTGTTCTAAAATCATTTCCACGTTCTATAGGGAAAGGTTCCAGCTGTTGCTTTAAGGGGCAGATTATTGTTCTAAAATCATCTCCAAGTTCTATAGGGAAAGGTTCCAGCTGTTGCTTTAAGGGACAGAATATTGTTCTAAAATAATCTCCAAGTTCCATAGGGAAAGGTTCCAGCTGTTGCTTTAAGGGACAGAATATTGTTCTAAAATCATCTCCAAGTTCTATAGGAAAAGGTTCCAGCTGTTGCTTTAAGGGACAAAATATTGTTCTAAAATCATCTCCAAGTTCTATAGGGAACGGTTCCAGCTGTTGCTTTAAGGGACAGAATATTGTTCTAAAATCATTTCCAAGTTCTATAGGGAAAGGTTTCAGCTGTTGCTTTAAGGGACAGAATATTGTTCTAAAATCATCTCCAAGTTCTATAGGGAAAGGTTCTTCCAGCTGTTGCTTATAGGGCAAGATTATTGTTCTAAAATCATCTCCTAGTTCTATATGGAGAGGTTCCTGCTGTTGCTTAACCACTTGCCGACCGCCCGCCACAGCATGACGGCGACAAGGTGGTTTGTTATCGCGAATCGCCGACAGGGGACGGTGGCCGCGATCACGTGCCGTGAGCGCGCGTGCGCGCTCACACACAAGACCGATCACTCTACAGGGCCTGGCCCTTCCGATCGGTCCTGCCAATGACATTGCTCCTCTGCCTCTGAAATGTAAACAGAGGCAGAGGAAGTTAGCTCCCCTTCCTCCCTGAAGCCCTTTTCGGTTTCAGCGAGGAAGAAGGAGCATCAAAAAACGTGAGTTGCACAACACCACACTGACACAAGGTCACATAGGCACATTTAACCCCTTGATCACCCCCCAGTTAACCCTTTCACTCCCTGTCACCCCCTGTCACAGTATCATATAGTGCAGTGATCTGATTTTTACCGATCGCTGTACTCGTGACCCTTGTGATGCTAAATCAGTGTTAGGTTAGGCTAGTACTAGGCCTAGTTAGGTGAAAATACCCCCCTTGCCCCCCCAATAAAGTTTAACCCCTTGATTGCCCCCTGTCACCTGTGATCACCGTAAAAGTGTCACGGGTGAAGCTAGCTAGATAGATAGTTTTTTTTTTCAATCAGATTACCCGCTGTATATTATTTTATTTACCTTTTATAGGTTTTAACCCCCGATCGCCTGGCGGTGACCCCAGTTAGGTTTTAGTGTGCGTTGGGATCAGTGTAAACGCCAGGCAGGGTCAGTTAGCGAGGTACTCTGACACGCACGCACGCACATTAGATAGGTGCTAGATATTATTGTAGTATCTGATCAGAGCAATATCTGCGATCTGATCAGATATATATTAGCGTCCCCACTAGATTAGGGTTCTAAAAAACACAGCTGCTAGCACCTGCATTTAGCCCCTCCACCCTGCCCAGCCCACCCAAGTGCAGGATCAATAGATCGCTGTCACTTACCAAACACAGATCACATATATCTGCAGCCTTCGCATAGATCACGCCCGATCCCTGTGAATTCTGACAGTCATTTTGGTAGTGTTTGAAGCAGGCTCTGACAACCAGGTGCGCTTTTTTGCCTGTGAGTCAGGCTAGTGTACGTTTCAAATTTAGAAAGCCCAAAATGTCTGGCCGCACGTAAACTAGCTTAGAGGCCTACAATATGCTGAGTATGACAGATGAGAGCGATGGGGAAGACTCACTGTCAGAATCAGGCTCAGCATATGAACCTGTAGACAGCAGCGGCACCCTAACAGATAGCTCTGATGACGAAGTTGTGGTCCCTGCTAGAGTCAGGCGTACCAGACCCCATTCTGCTGTCACTGATGTGCGTGAACCGCAGGGCTCTCGTATGCAGCAGAGAGCCAGTACTAGTGCTGCTACCCATTCTGGTGACCTGGTAAGCACCAGCGGCCTAGTACATCCTGGATGTAGACAAACCAGCACTGCAGTAACACTTGGTGACGTGGCGAGTCCCATAAGTGCAGTACAAGCTGGTGTGGCTAGCACGAGTAATGCCCCACAGCCACGAAGAAGACAAACACAGGCCCGCAGAGTCCATAGTGCCCTTCCTGACGTGCTTGCAAACCCTGATTGGCAACCCCCCACTGATGCAGCGCCCGTACTTCCCCCATTCACTGCCCAACCCGGAATCACGGTGAATACAGCTGATTTTACGGCCATTGATTTTTATTCGCTGTATTTCACGGAAGATCTCTATAGCAGTGTTTTTCAACTCCAGTCCTCAAGGCACACCAATAGGTCATGTTTTCATGATTTCCATGAGTTTGCACAGGTGATTTGATCAGTTTCACTGCCTTAGTAATTACCACAGCTGTTTCATCTGAGGGAAATCCTGAAAACATGACCTGTTGGTGTGCCTTGAGGACTGGAGTTGAAAAGCACTGCTCTATAGATCTATTGTGGACCAAAGCAATTTATATGTTGGTCAATTCATCGCCATTAATCCCCATTTGATGCTTGCCAGAAACTGGAAACCAATCATGGTGCCAGAATTTAAGATCTTTCTGGGCCTTTCCTTCCTCATGGACATAACTAAAAAATCTGAATTGCGGTCATATTGGTCCATGCACCCAATTCACCATATGCCCGTGTTCTCTGCTTGCATGTCCAGGACACGATACGAGCAGATTTTGTGGTTCATGCACTTCAGTGACAATGAACTTAGTCGTCCATGGGGTGACCCTGAATTTGACCGGCTCTACAAAATTCGGCCCCTCATAAACCACTTCAACCAGAAGTTCGCCACACTTTTTATTCCCAACCAAGTTGTGTGCGTGGACGAGTCCCTGGTTAAATTTTCTGGCCGTCTTGCTTTCAAGCAGTTTGTCCCCAGCAAGCGTGCCAGATACGGGGTCAAATTGTATAAGCTCTGTGACAGGGCCACAGGCTATACACATAGTTTCACAGTTTATGAGGGCAAAGATAATCAGGTAGAGACGGAAGGATGTCCAGACTACATAGGGAGCGCTGGCAAGATAGTGTGGAGCTTGGTGTCACCCTTATTCGGAAAGGGGTACCACTTATACGTGGAAAATTATTACACGAGCGTGCCACTGTTTAGTCACTTATTTGATCATCAGATTGGCGCATGTGGCACCGTGCGACCTAATCGCCGGGGATTCCCCCAATGGCTTGTAGAATCCCGTCTTAGTCGGGGGGAGAGAGCCTGCGCTAAGTGTAATAATTTGCTTGCGATGAAGTGGAGGGACAATCGGAATGTTTTCGTTCTGACCTCCCTTCATGCAGATACGACAGTGCAAATTTCTACGGCGACTGGTCTTGTGGAGAAACCCCTCTGTGTCCACGAATATAACCTAAATATGGGAGGGGTGGACCTCAATGATCAGTTACTGGCGCCGTACCTAATTGCCCGTAAAGCGAGACGCTGGTACAAAAAAGTGTCTCTATACCTTTTTCAATTGGCTTTGCTGAATGCTCATGTCTTATACAGAGCGTCAGGACTGACAGGATCCTTCCTCAAATTTATGGAAGAGATCGTCACAGCCCTTCTGTATCCAGATGGTGCTGCACCCCCTGTTCACAATGTGAATGCAGTTAGCCGGCTCCTTGGGAGGCACTTTGCACGTGTCCTCCGTGGTACCCCAGGCCAAAGAACACCCCAAAAGAGATGTCGTGTCTGCAGACAACGCGGATACAGGCGTGACACCCGCACTTATTGCGCCTACTGTCCTGACCAGCCTGGTCTCTGCATCGATGAATGTTTTGAACGCTATCACACATTAGTGAATTATTAGCGAAGGGTGCAGTAGACACAGTGATAGGCACACTGACATAGGGTCTCCAAAGATGCCAGTGCATTTTTGAGAGACCCAAAGCTGGAACCAGTTCGTTTTTAGTTAAAAAAAAAAGGTGTACCAAAAAAAAAAAAATAAATAAAAAAATTTAAAACAACAAAAAAAAGTTAAAAAAACAAAAAAATATACAAAATAAAAAAAAACAGTTGTACGTTTCTTATTTTTCTCTCTCTTGTTTTCTCTCTAATCTCTCTCTATTGTTAATATTTTGTATGCATACCTGTTTGTTACTGTTTTTATCATGTTTTCTTTGCAGGTATGTAATTTTTTTATGTTAATGCTTACCTGTAATGTTATATTGTTAATGTGTTTTATATTTTTTTCTTTTTAGCAGGTATGCAATTTTTTTATGTTACTGTGTTTTATTAATTGTTTATTCCTTTTCAGGTACACCATTCAGCTGCAGCACTGATTTATTAATGGTGACAGCAAAAGCGTTTGCTCCCACCATTCATAAAGCAGCGACTCCAGCGCTGTTGGCGGTGATTTCACCACCACAGTTAAAAAAGAGCAAATATACTGGAGCATAGGGGCAGTGGGTGGAAATTGGGGCGGATTGCCCCCATGCTCCGGTATATTTTTTAAAAAAAGTGGCTATGCCCACCATTAGAAGTGGGAGGATGAAGGGAGGTTTTCTAATGGTGGGCATACCCACCGATTGATTCTTTTTTTCATGAAAAAAAGAACATTACAATATATGCCCAACAAGGACCAGCGACATACTAGTATGTTGCTGGTCTTCTCAGGCTCTCCTGTCCCACCGGGCAACGCGAGAATGCAGCTGATGGTTCCCCCAGCTGACCATAGAGCTGATTGAAGACTAGAATCATCTCCATGGCCTAAGAAACCGGAGGCTATGAGCATTTTGTGACTTTGGTTTCGCCAGATACAAACGGTGCCATTGGGAAATCTGGCTGGGAAGCATCTTATCACACCGATTTTGGTGTGGTGAGATGCTTTAAGGGCTGGGAAAAGATCTAGAGTTTAGTAGACCCCAAATTTTAAAAAAAAAATATGTGACAATACCTATTTTTATCATATTTAAAATCCCTGTGATAAAAATAAAAATGATAAAAAAAAAGATGAAAAGGGACAGTGTAAAAATAAAATTAAAAAGCAAAATGAATAATTAAAAAAAAACCAAAAAAAACAAAACAAACCCCTGCCCCCCATGCACGTGCGCAAAGGTGGACGCAAGCGTCAGTCTCGTGACGTATGTAAACAACAATTTCACCATGCATGTGAGGTATCAACGTGAACCTCAGATCGAGGGCAGTAATTCTAGCAGTAGACCGCCTCTGCAGATTTAAAGTGTTAACTTATAAAGGCTTTTAAAGGCTTTTAAAAATGTATATTGTTTGTCGCCACTTTGCGGGAGTGCGTCATTTTTAAAGCATGTCATGTTTGGTGTTTATGAACTCAGCATGAGATCAACTTTTATATTTCACAAAAAAATGGGAAAAACAGTGTGTTTTTGTGCATTAAAATTCAAAAAAGTGTTTTTTTCCCCAAAAATTGTGTTTGAAAAATCGCTGCGCAAATACTTTGTGGGGAAAAAAAAATGTAACACCCACTATTTTATTCTGTAGGGCCTCTGCTTTAAAAAAATATATAATGTTTGGGGGTTCAAAGTAATTTTCTAGCAAAAAAAAAAGTATTTTTTCATGTAAACATTAAAAACCCCTTTTTTTGTGAAAAAACTTAAAATTACGTGTTTTTGTGTGACAAAAAGGGTAAAAAAACACTTTATATTTTCAACTAGAGTACGACTCAAGTATTTGTGGTTTGTACTGTACGAAATTTTTACTGCGTGAGGGCGTTTCACCGCTGTTTGTTATATGTAAAAATTTTCGGAAATTTTCGGAAATATTCAATTGTGAAATTTAGACGTCTCCGCCAGATGACGATCTTAATGACGGGAGCTAGACTCCAAGTGCAACTATGGA
>BLSH010325115.1:239883-272952 GCA_018402905.1 Glandirana rugosa | reverse complement strand
CTGGGGGGAGGAACCCCACTTACTTTTTGTTCAGCAATTTTTTTTTCTTTTGTATATTGCCGGGAACTGGCAATACATTACAGCCGCAATTTTAACCTGTACAGAACCACGCTATAGCCGAAAGACGGCTACAGCGCGGCTCTGAAAATCCGGGAGGACGTCCATGGACGTCCTCCCCCTTGCGCGCCCCCCGCGCGCACTCGCAGCCTGCGGCGGCGCGCTCTCGCGGCCGCCGCACGCTGCGTGGGCGTGTCCGCGGGTCGGGCGGACTCGATGTCCGCCCGAGACCCGCCGATCACCTGTAGCAGCCTCAGAACGGGGAACCGCCGATGTAAACACGGCGGTTCTCCATTCTGTGAATGGGACATGACAGATCTACTGATCCCTGTCACTGGGATCAGTTAGATCTGTTATGTCCCGACCAGCTCCACCCCCCCACAGTTAGAACACACCCAGGGAACATTTCTTAACCCCTTCACTGCCCCCTGCTGGTTAACCCCTTCACTGCCAGTGACATTTATACAGTAATCAGTGGACATTTAAATTTCTGATCGCTGTATAAATGTCATTGGTCCCAAAAAAGTGTCAAAAACGTACGACATGTCCGCCCCAATATAGCAGTCCCGATAAAAATCGCAGATCGCCGCCATTACCAGTAAAAAAATAAAATAAAATAAAAATGCCATAAATCAATGTCCATAGTTTGTAGGCGCTATAACTTTTGCGCAACCCAATCAATAAACGCAGATTGCGATTTTTTTACCAAAAATATGTAGAAGAATATATATCGGCCAAAACTGATGAATAAATTTGTTTTTTTATTTTTTATTTTTGGATATTTATTATAGCAAAAAGTAAAAAATATTGTTTTTTTTTCAAAATTGTCGCTCTTTTTTTGTTTATAGCGGCGATCAGAAATGACGCAGAGGGGATCAAATACCACCAAAAGACAGCTCTATTTGTGGGAAAAAAAGGATGCAAATTTTGTTTGGGTACAACGCCGCACGACCGCGCAATTGTCATTCAAAGAGCGACAGTGCTGAAAACTGAAAATTGGTTCGGGCAGGAGGGGGGTTTAAGTGCCCAGTAAGGAAGTGGTTAAATGACAATTTTTCCTATTGAAATGTCATTTTGCTCTGGCTATGTTCTACACCTCACAGAGATGCGCCCTTTTACACGCAGACTAAGGACACCCCCCATGCACAATATTTAAAGGAATTTTTCTTTTTTTTTCACTTTAAGCATTATTAAAATCCCTGCTCCTGAAAAAACAATTGATTTAAAAACTTTTTTTTCATTGATACATGTCCCCAAGGACAGGACCCGGGTCCCTATACGCTTTTTATGGCAATAACATTGCATATAAGCTTTTAAAATGAGCACTTTTGATTTTTCATGTTCGGGTCCTATAGACTTTAATGGTGTTCGAATGTTCGCCCAAACTTTTTGTCTGTTTGCATGTTCTGGTGCAAACCGCGAGGTGTCAGGAAACTAATGCTGCTCCTGGAAGCATTTCCGCGGGTGCACGTAGAGTGTGCGCGCGCCTGTGCTGCGCATTTGCGCGCGCCTGTGCATGTGCATATGCGCCGGCATTGGTGCCAAATGACCCATTTAAGCTGACAGCACCCTGCAGCCAGTGCTGTCTGTTCTACAGCATATCCTGTGTTTCCCAGTGATCTGAACCTGTGCATTTCCTATTCCTGTGACCCCGGCTTGATCTGACCACCCGTGCTTTCTGCCTGTACCGACCCCAACTGGTCCACGACCACTCTTCTGCCTGATCCCTTCTGTACCTTGCTGCCTGCCTGTTGACGAACCATGCCTTTGTCTGACCATCCATCCACCTGCTCCTTCTGTGCTGCATTGCCTGAACGTTGCCGACCCGGCCTGTACCACTACTTTACCATCTCTGCACGAGCCTCACTGGAGCCTATGCTGCTAGTACCTGCTACCAGCGAAGCCCTCGTGCCATCCCACACTCCTGAGCCTCCTGTTCCCACCTTCAGGGGCTCCCGAAGCGGGATAGTAAGAGAGGTTGCCCCCTGCACAAAACCAGACTCCACCGCCAGGATTGTGACACAGGGGTTGTTTGGCTCATCCCTAGTTATTTCCATCCATTATACTTTGATAGACTCTCTGTACAGTGGGGGCAATGGTGTCTGTGGACATTTTTTAAAATTTCAACGTGTAGCCATCCAAGCCTGGCGCTTTCCCAGGGGACAATGATTTAATCGCATTGGTAACTTCCTCCAGAGAAATTGGAGCATTGAACTGGGACAGGAGGGTGTCACTTATGATAGAGAGAGAAACTTTATCTAGAAAAGATAGGGCCGTTTTCTCATCAATAGGGTCAGGGTCGTAGAGTTTTGTGTAAAATTGTTCTAAAATGAGGTTTATGGCTTTTGGGGAAGAGGTAAGATTCCTTGAGCTGTCTTTGAGTGCTGTAATGTGCGTGGATGTATGGGGGCCTTTGCACAGTCTTGCCAAAAGCTTGCCAGATTTATTTCCATATTTGTGGTATGTGAGGTCTAAGAAAGATTGGTGTGTTCTTACCTGAGCAGCTGCCCATTGATCGAAGCGGTCTTTATCGTTAGGCCATTGTTCCCTATGAGCAGGAGAATTAAATTGTGCTAGGTTAGCTTGGGCTTGGCGTAGTGAGTTGCTGGCTTCAGTATGTTCTGTGGAGATTTTTTTTGTGGAATGAGGCGTAAGAGATTATTCTACCCCTCAGGACCACTTTCCCAGTTTCCCAAAACAGATTGGGATTATTATGGTGTTCGGAATTAGTGACCGAGAATTCCTCCCACGTGTCATTTATAATTTTCTGTAGCTCTTTGTCCTGAGCCAAATAGGAAGAAAACCACCATATTCGGGCATTTCCCTGTGTGAGTAAACCTGTTAGATTTAGGGAAATTGGTGCATGGTCCGATATGGTGATGTCATGGATACATGCATTTGAGGCATGAGGTAGGAGGAGTGAGTTTAGGAAGGCGTAATCAATCCTAGACATAGAGTTATGAGGGGGTGAAAAAAGTAAACTCTCTTTCCTCAGGGTGGGTAAGTCTCCAAAGATCAACTAGGTGCAAACTTTCTGTGAATTGTAATAGAGTAGACAACTGCGCAGGGTTTGTATCTAATTGATGGGCTACTTTTGATCTGTCTTCTCGTGTGTCAAAAATGGTGTTGAATTCCCCTGCTACCAGTAGCGGAAGGTGAAGGTGCTGAGCTAGACTGGGGATCAGATTATAAAAAAAGGACTTGGGTGGTGAATTAGGGGCATAAATGTTGGCTATTACCCACTCCCTGGTGGATATCTTGAGTTTGGCCATGATAAATCTCCCTTCACTATCTTCTTGAACAGAGACTACTTGTCAGGGGAGGTTTTTATGGATCAGTATTATAGCACCTACTTTACCCTTTGCTGCTGGGGATCCTAATACTTGGCCTACCCATAATTTTTGCATGTGGTTGAAATCTTTTCCTTAGAGGTGTGTCTCCTGCAACAGAGCGATATCAGCCTTTAAGCGTATTAATTGCCACCATACGCTTGTTAGGGGAACAAAGCCCCTTAACGTTCCATGATACTACTTTCATAGAGTAAGAGTTCGGAAGGAGGGTTTTTAATTATGGCAATGCTTATATAGATCTGAATTTCAATGATTGGTTGTGATAGGAGGGTTACTTTGAGGCCTGGAATGGGGTGCATTAGGATGGGGTCTCAGGGAGGGGGGTCTGCACAGGACAACACAGAGAAAGAGAGAATTTAGGTAACAAAATGTGGCAACATACCCAATGTAGCTTGGACTTCACTTTTTTCCACATGTTTCAACACAACCTAAGGACAGTGTTACCGGGGGATGTATGGGTTGTCGCCCACGGACTCAGGTGGGAGTCTTAGGCCGTCAAGTCCACCGGGGAGACGTGAGAACAGTAGGCCCTGTAAAAGGAGGTATATAATGGGTCGATGGAGCCTGGCTCATCCCTCAATAAGGTTGTGCGCATCTCTAAGAAAATTAACCAGGGAGAGAGTTATGAGTACATCGTTATGCATTTAACAATTGCAAAACATAAACAGAACTGAACCTTAAGCAAATAGAGAACAGATCTCATGCCAGATTAGTGTGGTGTTTGCCAGCCTGATGAGTCAGAAAGGCAAAGTTTTTTTGCAGAATCTTTTCTCGGGCTACGTTGGTCCCCTGGTGCTTCTTCTGGATGGGAGAAGGACTTAGTTTCACCTTTTGGCTCCATGAGTTGTAGTATGGCTGGATATGCCAGGGTGAATTTGATCCCCTTTTGATATAGGGCAGAACATATTGGTTGGAAGGCCTTGCGTCTGCGAGAGACTTCCTGCGAATAATCTGCAAATAGCAGAAGCTTGTACCCATCCAGTTGGAGCGACTTAGAATTCCTAAATGATTTCAGGATATTCACTCTATCAGAGTAGTTTAAATAGCGAATGAGGGGGCGTGGCCGCGACACGCTGGGAGATGGCTGCCTAGTACCCGAGCTCTCGTCTCCATGGGAATAAAGCACCTTCAGACAGGGGTTTGAGATTGAGATTGAGATTGAGCAGTATACAATGGGGACTTCATCCAGAGACTCATCTGCCTCACACTCGAGATCCCCAAGGGAGCAGGGGAGCAGGCTTAGCCAGAACATACCGGAGCTGTTTCGCTCTCAGGTGAGCAACATAGCGCCTACACCACGTGGCCAGACACAGCAGGTGCATACACCTAGTGCCGCTCCCACTCCCTCACCGTATTGCTCTTTCGGCCCCGGGGAGAAGGTAGTGCGCAGGCATCCAGACAGCCGAGCCTCAGCGATCTGCATACAATCACAGCAGATATAAAGCTGACCCTCACAGCCGCGATTACTGATCTCAGGCAGGACATACAGGCCCTAGCGGGGCGAGTCCGGGAGGTGGAAAAGGCCGCACCAGCAAAAAAAACACGGCTATACGCCACATAACACATACTGTCGATGCCCACACTCTTCATCTCAGGGATCTACAAAGGCACATTGAGGATATCGACAATCACGGCAGGAGACATAATCTCCGGGTCCACGATCTGCCAGAAGCGATAGAAACAGACAGTCTAACGCCCACAGTAGGCGCCATCTTTAACAACTTGCTGGACAGACCTCCAGACACCCTATACTCCAACATTCTGAATAGGGCTCACCATCTTCATCCAGGATCCCCACCTTGGGTGAGCAGATCTGAGTCAGACAGGAGGGCAGGTCTCTCCGGTCACCGGAGTTATCTTTTCTCCCTTCCCTTACCCCACCTTCGTTTTGGAACTCTAGATCTATCTGCCTCTACCCCCACCTTTCTCTTCCTGTATCCCCCCCCCCCTTTTTCTTTCTTTCTCTTCCATGTCATCCCCCCAAATCGCCCATCACATTGTTATACGCCTATTCCAGACTAAACCAAAAAGGTCTTACCGCCCACAAAGTAATTTTACCCCAATGCTAGCTTCATAATGTTGGGTGCCAACAAAGACGACCACCTTACGTTAAGATTGTTCTCGTTAAACGCCCATGGTTTGGACACACCTGAGAAACGGTCGAATCTCCTCATGAGAATCCATAAATTGAAAGGGGATGTAGCGTTTATACAAGAAATGCACATCACTTCCGGTTCCGGTTTCCACATGTGAGGAGGTGAGGAACGGCGGCTCCTGCCAAAAAGCTTATAAAACCCCTCTAATACCCCTCACTGAACTCCAGACCTGCCTCAGTGGGCGACTCTCACCTCTAGAGACGCCAGCAGATGGATCGATTTGTGGTGCATAATCCACCCAGTGCCCCGGCACCCTTGTGCGCGGTATCCCTTCGTTCGGAGTCTCTTCGTTCGGAGTCCCTTCGTTCAGAATCCAATACGACGGGAGAAGGCTCAGCTAAGATGGCGGACGGAGACACTTCTTCACATCCTATGACGCAGCTGCAGACTCCGGAGGTCCATCAGAACACATCCTCCCCATCTGTCCTCCCTCCCCAGATTGATGCCCAACTTGAAGGGCTGGCCCAGGCGGTAGCAGCGCTCCTCACGCCGTCCATAACAGCAGCAGTGGAACGAGCGGTTGCAGCAGTAATCTCCCAATTCAGAAAGGAATTGGTCGATCACACTAAACGCATAGGAGAGCTGGAATCCAGAGTCTCAGACATTGAGGACGATATACAATCCTCCTACAGTGACAACCAACAATTTAAACAAACGCAGCAATATTTGCTTGACAAACTGGATGACTTGGAAAATCGCAGTAGGAGGAACAATTTGCGCATAATCGACCTCCTGGAAGCTATACATCAAGACGCATTACCGGAAATCTGTGCCTCACGCATACCGGGAGCTCTGGGCATAAATGGGCAATGCACAGTGGAAAGAGCACATAGAATGGGAGCTCCGTCAAATGAGAGACGCACTCCAAGACCGGTAATTGTACGCTACCTCAATTATGCGGATAAACCCAATATCCTCCGTTCCTTTCGCAATTCGAAGGCCCTCCAATTAGATGGCCACAAGCTATTGATATTCGCGGATTACTCGCAAGAAGTATCAAGGGGGCGTAAAGCCTTCCAACCCCTGTGCTCAATCCTCTTTGAGAAGAAAATTAAATTCGCTCTGGCCTTCCTGGCGATTCTGAAGTTCACTGACCCCAAGGGAGATCCTAAATCTTTCGCCGACCCAGATGAAGCTAAGCAATTTCTACACTCCCATTTTCAAATCCCCATGGATACATCTGTACCTCGTGCCTCCCCCCACTTGGGAGAACCCAGAGAGCAAAGGAGCCCACAGAAAGACCCTGCCAAGAGGATGCGTCTGGTTGACCTCTCAAGTCGAGGCTACAGAGAATGACACAGGAGCATCTGCCAATACCCATTCAGGTCTCCAGACGCTAACACGAAACAAATGATTAGCGCCCTTTTAAAAGACCCGGACTTGTAAATACATTACCGACTTACCTATACTTGGTAAAGTATGTTCAATTGCATTGTTTGTTCAGTTCAAAATGATGATGTGTACCTACCTGTCACAACCTGATTGTCAGGCCCACCGGGCGCCAACAGCCTTGCTTTATGCCGGGGACGGGGATGTTTGCTATCTCCCCCTCGTGGGGAGCAGAAGGCACGAAATGCGCCAGGAGGGGCGATCCTTACCCCGTCTCTCTTCGCACCTCACTGTCAATTAAATAAGGTGAGGGGATACATACCCAACCCCTGGCTTAGGTAATGCTGTTCAGGTTGGTTAGACTCACGTGTGGAAAGCTGTGAAGTACTGTCTTCCTTTTGTATTCCCCAGAATTTTTGCTTCTACTGAGGAATACCCCTTCCTCGACCCTAGTCCAATTCTGCTCTACAAAACTTTTGTTCACAGGTCATTCTACATTCATTTTCCTTTCTTTTTCTTTTTTTTGTTCTCTACTCCGACTGAGGCAGACAACTTACGTAACCCCATTTCAATCTCCGAACTACACAACCAGCCACACCTCAACAAGTATAGTCACCAGACATTATCCCCAGGATGAAATTAATTTCCTGGAATGTTAAAGGCCTTAGGTCCCCCAATAAACGCATGGCTATATTGCGACACCTAAAAAGACTAAAAGCAGATATAGCACTACTACAGGAGACACATCTCCCTCAATCAGACTTCGAAAGCATGCGCAAATTATGGGTGGGTAGAGTGATAGGATCCCCGGCAGTAAAAGGCAAAGCAGGGGTAATAATTTTACTCCACCAAAAACTTTCAAGGCGAGGTAGAATCCATACACTCAGACTCGGAGGGTCGTTTAATTTCAGCTGTCATCAAATCCCATCTCAGGTCGTGGGTTATCACAAACGTGTACACCCCAAACTCCCCTACAACTACCTTCTTCCAAAATCTTGCTACCCATATTGCTCCATTCTGTCACCTCCCTCTCACTCTAGCCGGCGACTTTAACCAGGTGATGATCCTTCAAGAAGATAGATCATCAGTAAAAAGCAAAACCACGATGAACCACGAGACGACTACCCCTACCTTACTACATAAATTCGCAGACAGTATAAATCTCACGGATTACTGGCAAATGGTGAACCCAGAGACTAAAGACTTCACATTTTTCTCCGCTCCCCATGATTCTATGTCACGCATAGACTACATACTATTAAACCCTCTCCTCCTCCCACTAGCCTCCTCCCCACGGATAGAGATGATGGTCATATCAGACCATTCCCCTATCTCGATAACCCTCCCAGGACTGGCACACCAAACAAGCACCCCCATTTGGCGCTTCCCAAGCCATCTTGCAAAGGATGAAACGCTTCAACGGGTGATTAATGACACCTGGGAAGAATTCTCATTAACCAACCAGGCACATAAGGCAGATCCGAATCTACTCTGGGATGCGGGAAAGGCAGTGCTTAGAGGCAGAATAATCTCCTACGCGGCGGTGTACAAAAAACAAATCACCAAAAACTACTCGCTAGACTTGTAGCGGCCAAAAGCCATATCGCTTATTTGGGAATAAACATTGGTAAAACTCCAACGTCTCTATACAACCTTAACCTATCACCCACTATACAAAAAATAATACCTGAACTGGACAATTGGTCCCACCTTCCTTTATCTCTCTTTGGGAGATGCCACCTCTACAAGATGTGCAGCTTCCCCAAATTATTGTACCCCTTACAAACAATACCCCTCCTTATAAAGCAAAAAGATGTCGCCAGACTCCAAAAAGCAATCATACAATTCATTTGGCGAGGGCGCAAACCAATCAAGCTAGGCATAAAAAGCTATCAAAAAGCGTTTTATGCCTAAACATCTTGGGGGTCTCAACCTGCCCAACATAAGGCTATACAATTTATCCTGCCTGATGAGAGCTGGGTTGGACTGGGTGTCACAAACCTCTAAATACTTAAATTTTGAACTAGAATCCCAACTATCCTTCCCCCACAACCTAACCGCCCTTCTCATTGCCGCCTAAAAGACCTCCCAACTCAGTTAAAGAGCAATATTCTCTTCAGAGACACAATTATAGCCTGGAGAGAAACCTGCAAAATTTCAGGGTCGTCTCCATACTACTCCAAATCTCTACCGATCCAAGGCCACCCTTTATTCCCGCAAGCCAATCATCACCATATCAACATCACATGGCCAACAAAAGGTTTGCTTAGATTTGCGCAGTTGTTGATGACATCACGGGTCGATCTTGGCCCACTGAGAAGATTTGCTCGGACTATGATCTACCTAAAAACCACAGCCTCTTCCTTAACCAAGCATCAGCTTTGCCACAAGTCTTTGTCCACAAAGAGCTCTCCATATCTGCATTCCAATAAATCATGGCTCTGCACGTGTTATATGGCTAGTAGGAGAGCTATCCTAAGAAACTGGATACCTACTTCCCCACCTACAACACAAGAGGTGTGCAAGGACCTGGAGAGCTTATATAACCTTGAGAAATTGGACCTAACCTCTCCTGACCCACTTAAGCACAAGCGGTTTGCATTGAAATGGGCGCACAGGCTGCCCAAACAGAACCCAGGGCAGGGCTAAGAACCACCATTGAATGTCTCCTTGATTGAGAACATTTTCTAATGTTTCCTTTTCTGTAATGGTCTGTATTGATGTTAGGCCTTGCACTTGAATGACCTTAACTACCTTCTCTTCCCATCCTTTACCCCAACCAATCTACTAGTTCCTCTCTTTTGCTTCCAGGATTCCCCTCCCCTACCCCCCCTCTATTCTACCCTATCTTCTTACCCTTGATTTTACCCCTTCCTATGCCCGTCAAGGAGGTTGCTTTCGCAATCTCCGACCGGACATTATAGATTGCAACTAATTCAGTACATGTATGTTAGTTAATGGCATAAGTCTAAGTATCATGTACCTGCTCTTGCTTTGTACACTGAAAAATTTCAATAAAATTTTATTTAAAAAAAAAAAAAAAAAAAGAGATGCACATCAGGTCTGATAACATTCCCAAATTTTACAATGCACACTATCCGACAGTCTATAATGCAACATATCCAGGATCCAAATCAAGTGGGGGTAGCAGTCCTCATCTCAAAAAGGTGCCCACTAGTAATAACGGAGACGTTGACTGATGGTGATGGCCGCTTCATCTTTATAACAGGCACCATACAAAATAAACCAATCACACTGACAAATATTTAGGCGCCCAACAAATCTCAGGTACCCTTCTTTCGCACTACCCTACGAACACTAATAGATTTCCAAAAAAGAATCCTGATTCTAGGGGGGGTTTTAATATAGCCCTCTCACCTAAACAAGATGACTCTGCAGGATCTTCACACATTACGTACCGGGCCCTCAAAGCAATTAAAACCCACCTTGGCAATCTGCTCCTACACGACACTTGGTGCACCTTACACCCAGACATGAGAGACTTCACATTTTATTCAGGACTCCACCACAGATACACAAGAATCTATTATTTCTTTCTCTCCCAACAGGACTTACAATACTTAATGGAGGCCACGATAGAACCAATGTTCTTGTCCGATCATAACCCGATAACTATGACACTTTCACTCCCAGTTAAGACCAATCACTCATACATATGGAGATTAGATCCTTCACTCCTTTTGGATCCCTTAGTAGAACAACGTATCCGTGAGCAAATCCAACAATACTTTCAACTAACCACCTCGCTAGAGACTACCCCGCTGACTCTATGGAACGCACACAAATGTGTAATCAGGGGGGAACTCATCTCTCTCGCCAGTAAGCGATATAAGGAAAAGCAGGCATGCATAAATCACTTACTAGTCAGCATCAAATCCCTGGAGCGGTCCCACAAACAATCTTTAGAATCCCAAACGCTCCACAGGCTGGTCCGGGAACCCACAGAGCTCCTGGAGGAACTTGGGAAGTCAGTAAAATGCAAATTTGCATTAACCCAAAAAAGGTTTTATGAAGCAGGAAACAAAGCAGGGAAACTATTGGCCAGAGTGCTGCAAGCCAAGAAAGCCTCCATGATGATCCACCACATTACCGCCCCCACGGGAGAAACAATGGAGACAAACGTGGGCATAGCTACCCAGTTTGTACAATACTACTCAAAATTGTCTAACATCCCACCCACCCCAGCACACACACAAAAAAGGAAGGACATGATCAAAAGCTTCCTGTGACATTATGCCCCTAAGGCACTGCAGGCATCCGAGGCAGAGGAACTTGAACATCCCCTTTCATTAGAGGAAGCCAAGATGGCATTAAAACAGCTCAAACCAGGAAAGAGCCCAGGCCCGGATGGCTTTATAAGTGGTTACTACAAACATACTCGGATATGCTGCTCCCCAGATTCTTAGATGCGTTTAACACACTAGATGAATCACCTCCTCAGCCCACATAACGGTTCTGCCCAAGCCAGGCAAAGAGGCCTCCATTGTCTCAAATTATAGGCCTATCTCTCTATTAAATGTGGACGTCAAATTATATGCCAAGATACTGGCAAACAGAATTCTCCCCCGCCTGCCTGACCTGGTATCGCTGGACCAAGTCGGTTTTGTCCCCGGCCGTGATAAACCTCCACCACTGGCTTGTTTCCAAAAATCATAAGGACTTCTTTCTTTCCCTCGATGCGGAGAAGGCGTTCGACAGGGTGGCATGCGACTTTTTAGAAGAAACACTGAAAATGATGGGGTTTGGAAATACAATACTAAATTTTATCCTTGCTCTTTACTTCAACCCCTCGGCGAAAGTGAGAGTCAATGGCCACCTGTCGGACGCCTTCCCTTTGTCAAATGGGACTCGGCAGGGATGCCCCCTATCCCCACTAATTTTAAATCTCACATTAATGCCCCTTTTGAACAGGATCAGGCAGAACGGGCACATCAGAGGTGTCACAATAGCAGGCCACACGTATAAACTTGCAGCATGCGTGGATGACGTTCTACTGTTCCTCACAGAACCGCTAACTACATTGTCCAATTTACTAAAAGATCTGAATTAATTCAACATTTTGTCAAATTTAAAAATAAATTTTACCAAGTCAAGTGCACTCAACATCTCTTTGCCACGCCAAACCGTCGAGCTATGTAAACAAAACTTCCCCTTTAAGTGGGAGACCCGAGCAATAACCTATTTAGGGATCAAACTTCCCACCAGACTAAGTAATCTCTATGACTATAACTTCCTACCTTTGCTCCACACACTGCAGCAAGACCTGCAAAAGTGGTCCACAACAGCATTCTCATGGTTTGGTAGGGCTACCATAATTAGAATGAATGTCCTTCCCAGACTCTTGTACCTGCTTCAAACAGTCCCAATAAAACTACCGCAACTCTTCTTCTCCACATACAGACGTATCTGTACAGACTGTATCTGGAACTCCAAGACAGCTAGGTTGAGCCATGATAAACTGACTACACCTAAACTTAAGGGGGGGATTGGACTACCAGACGCTCAGAAATATTATTGCGCCTGTAACCTCACCAGGATCGTAGATTGACACGTTCACACACAGTCCAAGGCATGGGTTTTGCTAGAAGGGGCGTTCTCGAGTGTGCCTCTGAGATTCCTACCCTGGCTCAGACCCTATCTCTACTCCAACCAAGTGAAGGATCACCCACTGATCAGTCACACACTATCCATTTTTCAGGCAGTGAACAAATGTCTGCAGCTCTCATTCTTCCCGGGTCCCCTCACCCCACTATTACATAACTCAGACTTTCGCCCGAGCACATCAAATGCTTTGATTAGCGAGGTGGGGAAAGAACTTTTGGGAAAAGGGGAGAATTTCTTTGACAAAGGATCATTTATATAATTTAAGGCATTGGAAGCCCTAACACCAATACACAAACTTTCCTGGCTTGGATACCTGCAAATTAGGCACTATATTACAACCACAAACCCGCTGTCGGATTGGCACAGACCTTATACCCCCTTTGAGGCTATCTGCAGCAGATCAGAACCCCAGAGACACTTGATTTCTGAAATATATGCCAACATGTTTGCGAAATTTCACCCTAAACAGAACAGCAACTCCCGCTACTGAGAAAGAAAACTATCAATAGATCTGTCCGCTTTTGAATGGGACCACATATTTACTCATATACACAAAGGCTCGATCAACGTATCGGCCCAGGAAAATGGGTTCAAAATGTATTCTAAATGGTATCGAACACCAGATAGATTGCACAAATTTTACCCGTCAGTCTCCAAAAATTGCTGGCGATGTAACGAGGAGGAGGGCACACTCCTCCACATATGGTGGTCGTGTCGGATGATCTAGCCATTTTGGAAGAAAATCCATGACCTTCTAGCCGAAATCACAACTTTCTCTCTGGACTTCTCCCCGGCCCAATATCTCCTACACCACACCTCCATCTCACAAAAACAGTATCGAAAATCGCTAACTCTACACCTAATTAATGCGGCCAAACTGTGTATCCCCCTGCACTGGAGGGATACAAAATCCTCCTATGGTTGAGGAGTAGATCAAAAGAGCGCAAAAAGTTGCGGAATTGGAAGACCTGTTCCACCAAGCCGGAGATTCCCCCAGAAAATTTTACAAAACATGGGCTTGTTGGTTAGAGTTTATTAACAGGAGATCTCACCCAAAACTGACCCCCTATATATGAGTCTAAAGGCAGAATCCCTCTAACAGAGGAAAGCGCGGGGGGATGGGAGAGGCAGGACCCCCTTTTTTTTTTTTGCTCTCTTTCCTCTCTTTCTTCTTCACTCCTCACCCCCCTTGTCTCCCACCTTTTGTTCCCATAAAGAGAAATATAGAATATCATTAATGTTCAAACCTAACTCTCCATGATTCTGGGACTGAGGTTCGGGAGTCCTTCGGGAGCCAGGTCGGGGAATCGGGGCAATGGGCGGACAGGCACCCGCCACCCCACAGAGTGCTCCCATTTGGGGTGGGGGCAGTTCAAAGGCTTGTCCGTCCATCAGCCTGGAGGCCCCGAAAAATGCTCAGCAACCAATCCATATATCCCTCCCTACCTCAGGTCCTGCAATTAAAGACTTGTACTAAGGGCACACTACAGACTTCCTGCTATTATCAATATTACATTCGATTCATTGATAGGGATTAGGGTGTCTCTTTTAACATACTGTACAACCTCCATTTTGTGCAAATATATCTGTATTTCTGTATTCTTGTGTCATTACCCTTTTGCATATAAAGACGGGAATTTTCCCCGCAGAATGTCTGTAATCTTATGTCTATCTTGTTGTTTACTTCAATAAAAAAGATTGAAACAAAAAATAAATAGCAAACGATCACCGGTCTGGGGGTGCGTATGCCGTTGGGTGGGGCCTCTAGGTGGTGAGCTCTTTCCACAAGACAGGGCATAGAGAGCCCCAGGGCATTAGGGATACGTGTGGTGCAAGTGTCCTGCAGTGCCTCAGAGTGCATAGATTCCGGGAGTTCGATAACCCGCAAGTTATTTCTTCACAAATGATTCTCGAGATCATCAAGCTTATCTAGTATGTATTGCGGCGCTTGCTGGGACTTTTGTTCTGCTGTGAAGGAGTTTTGTACCTCGTCCTCCAGATCTGACATGCACTGCTCACGTTCAGAGATGCGCTTAACATTGTCTCCCATCTCTTTCCGTATCTGAGATATGCCTGTGGCGACAACTCTCTCCAATGCAGCTGTGATGGTGGGAGAAAGCAGGGCCACAACAGCCTGCGCTATGGCTGAATATTGCTCCTCCGGCAGGATTGTCAGTGCGGCCATATGGTGCATTGGGGCCGGGGTTGATGTGCCATCTGCCATATTGGCCGCGAGTGGGCCTGATGAGAGGAGCTCCGGGCAGACCGTAGCAGGTGCGCCTAAGGGTCCTTGCATTAAAATGTTTTCCATCTACGGTGCTGCAGTGCCCTGTGAGCGGTGGGCCAAGGTGTGTGTTGCCGTCTGCGGGATTTGTGACCGGTTTTCTTTGTGTGTCGTCCCAGAGCCGCTGTACCACATTCCCTCACATGTGGCGCCGGAACCGAAAGTTCCTTATTAGAGCTTTGATAGGCTAACTAATTATAGGAATAGACAAATTAATACATATTTATAATAAATAAGGGGAATCCATAACCACGCCATATTTATTTCAGGGGACAAATTTGGATATTCTAGAAGCTAGTAATTTTACAAACAATTTTAAATCTGCATTGAGCAGTGAGACAGGTCTAAAATTTTGAGGGGTGTCTGGATTTTTTCCTGGTTTAGGAAGAGCAATAATTACTGCAGATAACATTTCAGGAGGAAGCATGGAGGAGGAGGCAGCGTCATTGAAGAGGTTTTGAAGGTGAGGGTTGAGAATAAAGCCAAATTGTTTGTTATATTCTCCTGGGATTTGCCAGTTGGGAGGGATTGGATTGCTTGATCAATTTCTTGTTTTGAAAAGGGAGTGTTCAGGTCTCCTAATTGGTCCTCGCAAAGAGTAGGGAGTTGTATTTTGGATAGGAATTGCCTAATTAGATCTTGGGATAGTTAGGGAGCATTTTTGTCATTTTTAAAGTTATAGAGGGAGTCGTAGTGTGAGCTAAAAGCATTGGCTATGTCTTGTGGGTTGATCAGTTTTTCTTTTGTAAAAGGGTGGAAAATATGGGGGATTACCTTTGCATTGGCCGTCAATGCATTGTGCCATGGCCTCCCCTGCTTTATTAGAGGTAGAGTATGATATGGCTTTGAGCCTGCAGTGTGTTTTTTCAAAGGAATTTAAGAGGAGAGCTCTTAGTTCTTGGCGGAGAGCTAGCAATTTAATTTTGAGGTCGTGGGTTGGGTTTAATTTGTTTTAGGAGTCAGTGATACAAATTTTGGTTGTGAGCTCGTCTAGACGCTGCGTCCTCGTCTTTTTTTGCCAGTGAGCTTAGTTGGATCATTATCCCTCTCATGAAGGCTTTATGTGCCATCCCGAGGATAGAGGTTTGAGGGGCAGATCCCTGTTATTTAAGAAGAAGTCATTCAGGTGGCCTTGTATTTGGCTTTCCAGATTCTAGTTGGGTTCAAGGTTGTAGATGATGCAATGGTGATCCTCACAGGGGCATGGTCCGACCATGTAATTGGGTCAATGGTTGAGTTGGGGATTTCTTGTAATATCCACTTGTCAACAAGAAAGTAGTCGATTCGAGAGTACGAACTGTGCGGGGCCGAAAAGTAGGTGTAGTCTCTCTGTCGTGTGGAGGCATCTCCAGATGTCATGGAGATCATGTATCTTAAGGAAGTTCAGCGTTGGTGAATGGTGTCTGGGGAAAGGGTTGAAGGTATCCAGTGATTGATCCGGTATTAGATTGAAGTTTCCAAACATACATAATCAGGGAACCTTGTCTGTGTTTGTTGATTTTTTTCATCACCTTGTTTAATCAAATTTGGTGAGAGTTTGGGGCATATATGCATGCTAAGGTATACTTGGATCCTGTAATAGTGCATATCAGGATTAAGTATCTACCATTGGGATTACATATTTTTTCGTGGAGATGGAAATTGGTGTCTTTGTTGATGGCCACAAATACTCCTCCTTTTCTCTTTTTGTCCTGGTCGGATCTTGTGGGAAGTTTTTGTGGTGACAAGGAGGAGTGGCTGATTCTATAAAGTGTGTTTCTTGGATGCAGACTATGTTGCAATGTGAGTGTTTTGCTGTTCACCACAGTGATGCCCTTTTCTCAGGGTGGTTTAGCCCTTTCACATTTAACGAGATTATTTTAAGAACCATGTGGTGTGTGTTGTTGTATGATGGGTGGGATATTCAAAGTTTGGCTGAGATGAGATGCTGTTGTTTCTTCGGTAGAGGTCTGTAAGTAAAGGTGAGTTTCTAGGTGGTCATTGAGTGCATTGACGTGTGGGACATCAAGGTACATCAAGGAAGATTTCAAAGGTCTCATGTATGGGGGATAAAACAAAAAGGGTGACAAAAAGTTTTCCTTGCTGGAAGATGTAAACTGGTATAAAATTTTAGATACAATGAACGCGGTGGAAAAATCTGAATGCTCAAGAACATATTAAACAAAGATATTAGCCAGTGTATCCCAATGGGAAATACATTTAAAAGAGCCAATAAAACACCAGGAGGGCTTAACATAAAAGCACATATAAAAGCAAAGGAGAAGGCTTTCAAAAAATACAATGCAAGACTGAGGGGCCCCGGTCAGCATTCCATCTTTATAAGGTATGCAATAAGGAATGTAAGGGTGCAATCAGGGCGGCTAAGTTAGAACATGAAAGACACATAGCAGAGGAGAGTAAAAATAAATTCTTTAAGTATATAAATAGTAAGAGAGGGAGGTCAGGTCATATTGGCCCCATAAAGAATGATGAAGGGAATCTGGTTACAAAGGATGGAGAGATGGCAAAGGTGATAAACTTATTTTTCTCCTCAGTATTTATAAAGGAAATGGTGGGATCAAGCATCCAAAACTACAATGTTGGTCCTTATGACATGTCACAGGAAGCACCCTCATGGCTAACTGAGGGTAAAATTAGGAATAGACTTGAAAAACGTAACGTTAATAAGTCACTGGGCCTAGATTGCTTGCACCTGAGGGTCCTTAACCACTTACCAACCGGAAGGTTTTCCAGCTTTAGGACCAGAGCACTTTTTGTGATTTGGCACTGCGACGCTTTAACTAACAATTGCGCGGTCATGCAACGTTGCACCCAAACAAAATTTGCATCCTTTTTTCCCACAAATAGAGCTTTCTTTTGGTGGTATTTGATCGCCTCTGCGTCATTTCTGGTCGCCACTATATACAAAAGAAGAGCGACCATTTTGCAAAAAAACCCAAATTTCTACTTTTTGCTAAAATTCAAATCCAAAAAAAAAAATAAAAAAACATTTTTTTCACCGGTTTTGGCCGATTTATATTCTTCCTCATATTTGTGATAAAAAAAAAAATCACAATTGGCGTTTATTGATTGGTTTGCGCAAAAGTGGCCGCGTTTACGGATGATGAGAATTCATTTCTTTTATTTTTTTTTAATTTTTTACTAGTAATGGCGGCGATCTGCGATTTTTAGCGGTACTGCGATATTGCAGCGGACATGTCGGACATTTTTGACACTTTTTTGGGACCAATGACATTTATTCAGCGATCAGAAATGTAAATGTCCACTGACTAATGTATGAATGTCATTGGCAGTGAAGGGGTTAACCTGGGGGGGAGAGCTAGGGGTTAACTGTGTTCCCTGGGTGTGTTATTACTGTGGGGGGGTTGGACTACCATGAGGATGAGAGATCTAACTGATCCCAGTGACAGGGATCAGTAGATCTCCCATGCCTGCACTGTCAGAATGGGGAACGGCCGTGTTTACATTGGCGGTTCCCCGTTCCTTCCCTGTGGCCGCTCATCGCGGCTCGCCGGCGGACATCGGAGGAGTGCGGCAGGAGCCCGCCCCCTAGTGGCTGTTCACAGATCGCCGCCTTTTTACGGCGATTCACGCTCAGCATCCCGACTGCCGCCGTGAAAACACGGCACGCGGTCGGGAAGTGGTTAAGGAACTCAGTCAAATAACTACCAGACCAGTGTACCTAATTTTTAAGAACAGTCTACTGACTGGTATGATACCAGCTGATTGGAGAAAAGCCAATGTAGCACCAATATATAAAAAAGGACAAAGATACTTCCCTGGGACCTAGAGGCCAGTTAGCTTAACATCAATAATATGCAAGCTCTTGGAGGGAATAATAAGGGATTATATACAAGATTATTGTAATGAAAACTGTATCATTAGTGGTAATCAGCGCGGTTTCATGAAAAATTGTTCTTGTCAAACCAATCTATTAACCTTCTATGAGGAGGTGAGCTGCCATCTAGATAAAGGAAGGCCTGTAGATGTGGTGTATCTAGATTTTGCAAAAGCATTTGATACAGTTCCCCATAAACGCTTAATGTACAAACTAAGGTCTTTCAGCATGGATCAAAAGCTGAGTACATGGATTGAAAACTGGTTACAGGGGCGAGTCCAGAGGGTGGGGATAAATGGGGAGTACTCAGAATGGACTGGCGCAGAAAGTGGGGTTCCCCAGGGATCTGTCCTGGGATCAATTCTATTACATTTATTCATAAACGATCTATAGGATGGGGTTAACAGCTCAATCTCAATATTTGCGGATGATACCAAGCTAAGCAGGGCAATAATTTCTCCAAAGGATGTGGAAACCTTGCAAGAAGATCTAAACAAATTAATGGGGTGGGCAGATAAGTGGCAAATGAGGTTTAACATAGAAAAATGTAAAATAATGCATTTGGGTTCCAAGAATATGAACGCAAACTATTCACAAGGGGGGAGCCTCTAGGGGAATCTAGGATGGAAAAGGACCTAGGGGTCCTAGTAGAGGACAGGCTCAGCAACGGCATGCAATGCCAGGCTGCGGCAAGCAAAGCAAACAAAATCTTGGCATTCATCAAGAAAGGGATTAACTCCAGGGATAAATCAATAATTCTCCCACTCTACAAGTCTCTGGTGAGGCCGCACCTGGAGTATGCCGTCCAGTTCTGGGCACCAGTCTTCAGAAAAGATGTGCTGGAACTGGAAAGGGTTCAGAGAAAGGCAACAAAGCTAATTAAGGGATTGGAGGACCTTAGTTATAAGGGATGATTAAAAGCACTGAGCTTATTCTCTCCGGAGAAGAGACGCTTGAGAGGGGATATGATTTCAATGTACATATACTGTACTGGTGACCCCATAATAGGGACAAAACTATTCCACGCAGGGGAGTAGACAAAGACACGCGGCCATTCACTAAAACTAGAAGAAAGGCGGTTTAATCTTAAACTGCGTAGAGGGTTCTTTACGTTAAGAGCAGTGAGGATGTGGAATTCTCTTCCACAAACAGTGGTTTCAGCTGGGAGCATCAATAATTTCAAAAAACTATTAGATGGGCACCTAAGGGACCACAACATTGAGGGATACACAATGTAATATTGACATAAAAGCACACACATAGGTTGCACTTGATGGACCTGTGTCTTTTTTTAACCTCTCTAACTATGTAACTATGACAACAGGGAACTGAAACAAAACTGTCATAACAATGTAGCCTTATGTAGAACTGAATAGACTGCTCTGTACAGAGAGAGGGGAAACAGTTCACTGGAAATCAGCGTGGCGACGGAGGTGCCATCGAGAGAGACAATAAGTGGTTGAGTGTGAAAGCACCTTCTTCAGCTAGGTTTTAGCGGTTTCTGTTGCAGTTTCCGGATCATAGACATGTGCGGTTCGTGTTGTTCCGACTTAAAATTCGGACGAATTTTCCCTTTTTTCGGAAATTTCGATGTATCCGAATTTCCGAATTACAATAGTACAGAATTTGAACAAATCCGAAATAACGAAATTTGAATTTGAATTATTTTCAAATCGTTTTCGAATACTTTTCAAATTCGAATAGTTTTCACATTTGAATTAGAAAAGTTTTCAAATTCGAATAGTTTTAAAATTCGAATTTGAAAAGTCCTCAAATTTGAATAGTTTTCATATTTTCAAAGAGAACAAAATAGAATAGAAAACAAATGAATAGAACAGAAAAAAAAACAATAAACTAGAAAAGAATATAACAGAAAACAAAAGAATAGAATACAACAGAGTAAAACAGCTCTGTTCCTTTACACCACATTATATTCTTTCATTTTCTGTTATATTCCCCTCTATTGTATGCTATCCTTTTCTATTCCTCTACTTTCCACTCCACCCCGTTCTCCTTGGAAATTGGAAAACTATTTGAATTCGAAAACTTTTCAAATTTGAAAACAGTTCGAATTAGAAAACCATTCAAATTTGAAAACTATTTGAAATTGATTCAAATAAAAATAAACTAAACAAATTCCGAAAAGGTAGTAAACGAATGAAACAAATCTAACTAAACAAAGTTATATAAATAAGGGATCGAAACTAAACTAAACAAATGTTTTCACTCTGCACATTTCTACCGGATTAAGACTTAAGAGCCAGGGTGGTGGGATTTTGTCGGATATGTTGCGTACTCCAGACTGAGGGGCTTGGGTGGGTATGATGCCCCATTCCCTGAGTAATGAGAGGCTGTTCTCTAGGGATGATGTTATGTATGACACTCCATTGTGTTCCACACTTATTTTGGTGGGATACTTCCATTTATATGGAATGTTGTTGTTGCGGAGTGTTTTGATGACTGTATTTAGCTGTCTACAGAGATCCAGGGTGTATTTAGAGAGGTCAGCATAGATTTGTATGTTTGCATATGGATCTGGGAGTTCCCCTAGTGAGTGTGACTTCTGTAATATTTGCTCTTTAGTAAAGAAAAAGTGCACCCTCATGAGAACATCTCTGGGAATTTAGTTGGGCATAAAAGAGGGTTTAGGTATACAATGTATACGGTCAATCTTGAGCTCTAAAGGGGTTAATTCTGGCAAAAGTGTGTGGAAGAGCTCTGTAGCTTATTGCGTGAGATCTTGGGTAGGTACATTTTCAGGGACCCCCCTTAGTTTCATGTTGTTTCGCCTCCAGCGGTCCTCAAGGTCTGCAAATTTTGCACGCATCCAGTGCCTTTCCTCTTCCCCTTCCTCATTGGAATCAATTATGCCATTGACTGTTGTATTAATGTCTGTGATTGCATGCTCTACTTGGTTAACCCTTTCTCCTATCATAGACAGTTCTTTTGAGAATTTATAAGTGATATTTGTGAAATCAGCATGCAGGGAGCGGTGTAATGAGAGAAGCATCTCTTTAAACTGAGTGTCTAATAAAGGCTGGTTAGAAGTGGAATAGCTGGCTATGGGGGATTGGAGCTCTGTGTGTTAAATGCTGGGGATATTTCATGACTCACCCCGGTGTCCGGAGCAGCTGTGTCTAGTCTCATCCTTGCCTTTGCTGGGCTCAAGCAGGGAGGGCTGTGGAGCGGTGAAGCACTTCTGGGAGATGATCTCCCAGCACTTCCATCTGCATCTGGGAGGTCTGAGTTGTGGTTGCTGCGTGGGGTAGAGGAGGGGGCCAAGCTGCCGGCGCCATCCTTGCCTCCTCCACCTTCAGGCCGGTGGAAGTAAGCCATTCGTTTCTTGGGCTTACAGTCTCCCTGCCGCTTCCTCAATATCGATGGGAGGTAGCTGGTATATTTGGGAATCTGTGTGGTGTTCTGGGGAGGTTGAGCAGTGCTCTGTTCAGCCGTTATTCACTGGCATCTCTCTCAGGGCTCCAGAGCAACTGTCTCAGGCCGCCATTGCCCCCCCCACCAGCCTCTTTTATATCCTCTCCCAGCAGTCTGTTCTTCCTTCTCAGTCAACTGGTTGTTTTAGTTCCTTGCAATACAGCTAAAGGGCAAATCAAAACAGTCTGAACTACATATCCCAAGATGCCTTGCTCTGCTTAGTCTCTGCATTCCAGATAGGATAGCTTAGAGTCTAAACTCAACATTAGAGGGAAATGGCTCCCAAGCAGTGAGGTTACACAATGTCTACTGATTGCACGTACGGATATCCAGCTCCTGGCTACATCCGCCCCCCACTTAAAGTCTTTGGTCCCCAAAGAGACAGGGATATTTAACAACAACTGTAAGAAGAAAAAGGGATTAAACAACATTAATCACAATTCAAACTTAATAAGCATTGGCACACTTCTGGATTCTGCTGAAACCCCCTATATACACTTTCAGTTAATTCGTAATCAGTTTTCTGACAGGCCAAGGCAATAGCCGTGTCCCACCCATTGTTGTCAGAGGTCATGTCAGGGTCGCCCCCTACCCAATTAATGGTAGCGGAATTAGGAGTGGGAACTTGCCTTTGAATGGTGGGGATCAATTTATCAGAGTTCTCTCCTAAATTATCATAGGTGAGTCTCCTCGGGGATGTACAGTATATTTCTTCTCAGTCTGATAGGGGAAGGAACCTCTGTGTTAGGAAAAGCCTGGCTTTTTAAAACATTTTTGCGTTTTTGCACGTCCGCGCGCACGCGCCGGAAATGGCGCCAAACGTCTCCATTTAAGCTCACAACGCCCAGCAGCCAGTGCTGTCCATGCTAAAGCGTGTGAGTGTTCCTGAGCGACCTGATTTCCTGAGTATCTGTTCCTGTGACCCGGCTTGACCTTGTTGATTTCTGCCTGCACCAACCCCCAGCTTGCCCACAACAACTCTTCGGCCTGATCCCTGTGTACTTCTGCTGCCAGCCTGTTAATGACCCTGCCTGCACCTGACGACCCTTCTGCCTGAACCCTTTGTACCACATTGCCAGCCAGTTGCCGACCCAGCCTGAACGGCCACCTTCTGCCTGTGAGACCTTCACTGGATTTTCCACACCACCACCAGTGATCCTGTCCAGCCCTCATGCCCCCCTGAGCTCCCGTGCTCCCTGTCTGCTCTACCAGGGAACCTTGAACCAGGGCCGCAAGAGTGGTTGCTTCCTGCATAAGACAGACTCCACCCCCAGGTGCGTGACACTCTGACACTGGAGTAGAGTTCTTTTCAGGACTTCTTATATTGGTGAGATCATGAGATTCTGATAGCAGGTCTATACACAGGGCTGCAGGACCAGTCTTTAGAATCCTTTCTTCAACAGGATCGGAAGCTAGCACATTACACCTACCTTCTTCTCCATCCAACAAGGAAAACTCCTTTCCCATGTGACACTATGGTTCGGGCACAAATAGATCTCCATCAGCAAAACGAATCAAGTCTTCCACACCTTGCTCCAAAATCGGACTGCTACTCTCTATTTTGATAGTGTCCATTCTCCTGGGTGGTGATAATCTTTCCACCTTCGGGTTGGGTGACTTTTCCACCTCTATTGGCAGTCTTCTTTCTTGGCTCCAACAATTGGTTCCTGTATCAACTTCAGTAGTTGAAGGCCACAGCCAGAAAGGCACTATCTCTTCATCCTCGCTTTCTTCCTCTTCCTGCACCACAGGGTGAGTTGGGAGTTGTCGTCGAGAACGAGTCCTGGGCGGAGTTGATTCAAATAAAGGCAGAGAAGAAACTTGAGGAACTTGAACAGCATCAGATAATGGAAGCAAATGGTTATGATGCCATGTCTTCAGAGGCCCTCGTTTTCCTTTAGATTTAATTTGATAAACTGGCAATCCAGGAAGCTGTTTGCAGATGATGTAGGGTTGAGGTCTCCAATGGTCAGCTAATTTATGTTTTCCAGGCACACCCAAATTCTTTAACAGCACTCGATCTCTCGGCTGTAAATCCTGCACTCTCACCTTCAGATCAAAATTCCTTTTATTTCTCAGCTCTCTGGTGGCAGTATGTTCCATAGCTTTCTTATAGGCTTGCTTCAAATTAATGTGCAGTCATTCCAAGTATCCCATGTGGGAAGTCAGTGAGGTGTTGTCCACAGATGTTCCAAAGACCAGGTCAATTGGGAGATGGGCCTCTCTTTCAAACATAAGTCTGTATGGTGAATATCCAGTGGCAGCACTCACATCACTTCCCTAGTGTTGTTTTTCAGTGAGCAAGGTCCCCAGCATGTTCAGTAGAGTTCTGTTAAATCTTTCTGGTTGAGGATCTCCCGGGGGATGGTATAGTGTGGTTCTTGACTTCTTTATGCCCAACAACTTGCACAACTGGTCTATTGTTCGGCTTTCGAAATCCCATTCTTGATCAGAATGAATTCTGACTGGCAGTCCATAACAAATTAATAATTTCTCCACAAGGACCTTTGCTTGTTGCTTGTTGATCTTTAGTAGGATAAGCCTAGACATACCAAGTGAAATGGTCAGTCACCACTAGAATGTTACTTCTTCCACATGTATCAGGTTCCAGGCACAGGAAGCCAATATACACCAACTCCATAGGCCCCTGACTTTGTTTATTTTGTTTTTTTAAATCAGATAATTTTTTTGAAAACATTTTTTTTTACAATTTACAACAAAACTCTAAGGGCCGGTTCACACCTAGTTGACTTGCCATCCATCTTGTGTTGCCCCAGGTCGCCTCAAGTCGCTTGACGTGAGAAAACCCATTGAAATGAATTGGAGGCATCTTAATATATGTTACTCAAGTCACTCCGACTTCAAGGCGACTTCAGAAAAGGTCCCTGTACTATTCAATGTGACTTCTAGGCGATTTGAGCCCATAGAATTCAATGGAAGTCGCTTACAAGTCAGATCACTGTCTATAAAGAAGCGACTTTACAGGAAAAAGAAAAGAATTCTTTAAGGCAACCCCCTCCCTCATCTCTCTGATTGGCCACAGGCAAAGTCACCTGACATGGAGGTCGCATTGTAAGTCGCCCAAAGTCGCCTTGAAGTCACGTTCAAATCGCCTAGCAAAGTCGCCTCTGAAGTCGGATCGCCTAGGTGTGAACCAGCCCTAACAAACATTCCCAATTAAAACAAGACTAGGCAAACCAAAACTAAAAAAAAAAAAAAACACAATTTTACTTTATATTAAAGAGTTTAAATGTAATTATGCTACTCCCAGATTATACAGTCATTATTACTTACTTAAAGCGGCATTCCACCCTGATAAAAGTCAGCAGCTACCAAAAGGGTAGCTGCTGACTTTTAACAATCGGCCACTCACCTGACCCTCGTTCCAGTGATGCGGCCGCCCGAGGGCTCGCTCGTCTCCCCCTCCCCTCGGCGACACCAGCATCACAAGTGTGAGCACTCAGCTTTGGCTTCAAAGCCGGGCGCTCACTGCGCATGCGCAAATCACGCTGCAGCTTGTGCATGGCTCGGCTTATCTTCTGGGACCTGTGACATGTCCCAGAAGATCGCCGAGAGGGGGGGGGGAGGTAAACTTGCTTCCGGCTCCTCAGCGCCAGGAGAGGAAGTGGACCGTGGACCCTGTGAAAGCAGGGTCCACGGTCCCCCCCCAAAAAAATGACATGCCAATTATAGCATGTCAGGAGGTCACCTCCCCTTAAAGCTGAAGTTCCACTTTTGGGTGGAACTCCGCTTTAAAACCTTCTAAACATAACAATATATTGCCAGTTATATTTATATATAAAACCTACAGCAATATAAAACAAACAAATATACTCAATTTGGAAATGACATCATGATAACATATATGAACAATTATATCAGACCCGGGACCTATCCCGCTGCTAGTTTTCCACAGCATCATCATTTGACACAGCATAGTGCATAAACAAATTAGAGTCTAGCCATCGAGCCCATATTTTCTGAAATTTTGGGGGCATTTTCTATGTTTGTATGTCAATACCTCCCTACATAAGTTAAAATTCATTGCATCTGACCATTGGACCATTGTTGGAGGAGAGTTTGATATCCATTTCTGCAGTATAAGTTTACAGGTTATATACAAAGAACGCAGCCATATCACATGCATTTCATATGGAAGAGCAACTTTTGATATAATCCCTAACAAAGCTATTTTTAGATCAGGGTGGACATGTGTACAGCATAAAGTATTTAAGGTTTCAAATATATATTTTCCCAATATCGATGTAATTTGGGGATTAAAGTGATATCTGTGAATGATAAATAATGGAGTCAGACACTGTGAGGATAAGAAGACTCTTGTCAGGTTCACCGAAGCTTGTTCCCCTCCTCATCACTTACAGTCTCCGGGTCCCTGCGCCATTGCTCTGTTTGGAGCAATTTGCAGATATTGCTTTAGTTAGAATTGGGGAGGGATTATATTTTAACATAAAAGTCGCTGCCTGACTCTGCAAACATGCCGTTGCTGCAGGTACTGAAAAAAATATTTATTAGGTAAATTATATTTCTTTGCCAGTTTGTCAAATGGGTATAAATCCCCATTATCAAAGAGCTGACAGAAATACAATGCAAGCTCTTTTCCATGAATCAGAGCTTTCGAGCACCTATGGTAATCATGGATTGTTTCATACAGGCATATATTGGGTATACCCCTCATGAGAGGTAAGTTGTTGAATGGTAGTCCAAACTTTATGTATCAAATGGAATGTAGGAAAAGAACGTTTACTATAAAGATGATAAGCTACTATTGATTGCACCAATGGTACCACTGGAAATTGGGAAATTACAATTTGCTGTATAGGGTCCTCAAGATCTATGATATTCCAGCCATATAAATGCTGATGTTGTGAGGCTAGATGATATAGTCTAGCATTAGGAACAGCTAGACCCCCTCCATCCTTGGGCAACTGCAGAACTCCAAACCTAATATGTGGGTGTTTGTATCTCCAAATAAGATCTCTAAAAATATTATCCACCTTCCGGAAAAATTTCTGAGACAGCCATATAGGGCAATTATGTAGGTGATACAACAATTGTGGCATCCATACCATCTTTACCAGATTGGCTCTGCCAACTATTGTTAAAGGTAACTTGCTCCATATTTTCCCCATTTGTTTAAAGCACTTAAGCAGTGGATTAAAATTCCTCTCTACATACTCATTCACTTGTGATGTTACTTGGATGCTCAAATATTTTAATGCAGAAACGGTAAGAGAACCGACTTATGCCAATTTATTGTAAAACCTGAAAAGGAACCTTATGTAGTAATTAAGGACATCACTGTTACTAGAGAGGATGAAGTATCTCCCAAAAATAGGAGCGTATCAGCATATAAAGCATTCTAGGGATCTGCAAAATCATATAATATTCAATGACTAGCAGTAAATCTGGAATAAAACCAGATTGATCTAGATGCACAATCTTAGAGATTACTCTCGCTAGTATAATAGCTAATAACTTCACATCTGATGTGAGCAATGATATTGGACGATATGAATTTGGTTTATTACGATATTGGTCGTACGACATTGTACCCAAACAATATTTGCGTCCTTTTTTTCCCACAAATTTTTGGCCGATTTGTATTCTTCCTCATATTTTTGGTAAAAAAAATCACAATCGGATTTATTGATTGGTTTGCGCAAAAGTTGTCACATTAGCAAACCATGAAAATTCATTTCTGGCGTTTTTACAATTTATTTATTTTTTTTTACTAGTAATGGTGGCGATCTGCAATTTGTATTGAGACTGTGATATTGGGGCAGACGTGGGACATTTTTGACACTTTTTTGGGACAAATTACATATTTATACAGTGATCAGAAATTTAAATATCTACTGATTACTGTGTAAATGTCACTGGCAGTGAAGGGGTTAACCTGCAGGGGGAGATCTAAGGGTTACGTGTGTTCCCTAGGCGTGTTCTAACGGTGAGGGGGCTGGGCTGCCAGGGGCATAAGAGATCTAACTGATCCCAGTGACAGGGATCAGTAGATCTCTTATATGGTTCCTGACAGAGCTGGAACCGCCGTGTTTACATTGGCAGTTCCCCGTTTTTAGTCTTTCCCAAGCAATCGCGGCTCTCCAGTGGAGATAGAGTCCGCCTAAGCCACAGCCACACTTCTACAGAGTGTGGCGGGCCATCCACTACAGCACATCCGCCAGCTGCCTTTTATAGCGGCGATTCGCTCTACAGCGCCACTCTGCAGCAGTAAATGTACGCGAGTCGGTCGGGAACCGGTTAACAATACTATAATAACCACCTCATTCATGGAGGGAGATGGCCACCTTCTAATGCTGCATTAAATACCTCTAGTAATTCTGGTAGCAACTTAGCTCCATACAGTTTATAAACCTCCCTCAGCAGCCCATCAGCGCCTGGAGCTTTATTATTAGGCAGGCTGGCAGCAGCGGTCCAGAGTTCCTCTAAAGTCAGAGGTTTGTCAAACACCTCCTTGTCAGCTGCAGACAATTCTGGTAACATAATGGAGTCAAGGAAAAGTTGCAGTTCAACTTCTTCCTAAGATACTTTGCTGTTGTATAGATTTTTGAAGAAATCACTAAACACAGGTGAGATCTCCAAAATAGTGCATGCCATTTTAGTTGCAGGTTCTTGCAGTTCTATCACATGGGCCAGAGGTTTTTGGGATGTTATAATTGTAGCTAATAGATGACCCATGTTTCCCCCCTCCTCAAAATAAGGTTGTTGAAGGAAAAAATGTTTCTGCTCTGCTTTTTTTACAGGAGATTTTGGCATAAGACTGCTGATTTTGTATCCATTTTTGCTGGTTTTCTGCAGTAGAATTTGATATACATTTAAGTTCAGCCCGCAGAGCAGCCTTAGCTACAGATTGTTTCCAGTCCCTAGATTTCTTTTTTAATTTTTGAAAATTGAGCAATAATTAGGCCTCTCATATAGGCTTTTAAAGAGTCCCAATAAATCTGTAATGATACAGATGGCTTATTGGTGATACTATAAGTAGATATACAGTATCTCACAAAGTACACAACTCACATTTTTGTAAGTATTTTATTATATCTTTTTATGTGACAACACTGAAGAAATTACACTTTGTACTTACTTTTGTTGCCAGTGGTTTATACATTAATGGCTGTGTGTTGAGTTATTTTGAGGGGACAGCAAATTTACACTGTTATACAAGCTGTACACTCACTACTTTACATTGTAGCAAAGTGTCATTTGTTCAGTGTTGTCACATGAAAAGATAGAATAAAATATTTACAAAAATGTGAGGTGTGTACTCAACTTCTTTGGTCGACCATGGCGAAACCTGTTCTGAGTGGAACCTCTGTGTCACGTACCTGGTGGTTGAGTCTGGCTTATG
Source organism: Glandirana rugosa (assembly GCA_018402905.1). Classification (NCBI taxonomy): domain Eukaryota; kingdom Metazoa; phylum Chordata; class Amphibia; order Anura; family Ranidae; genus Glandirana; species Glandirana rugosa. The sequence goes on along the minus strand of BLSH010325115.1, from coordinate 243,497 downwards.
CGGGGCAATCTCTCTTGTGGCCCTAGTTCGCGAGTCCCTGGTAGTGCAGACAGGGAGCTCAGGAGCACAGGGGGGCACGAGGGCTGGACAAGTCTCTGCTGGCTGGTATAAGTCCACTGAATTTCATGCAGGCTGGAGGATAGTGTTGCGGTCCGGGTCGGCAACTGGCTGGCAGCGAAGTACAGAGGGATCAGGCAAATGGGTAGTCGGGTACAGGCTGAGTCGGTAACGTGCAGGCGGCTGAAGTACTAAGGGCACAGGCAGAAGAGTGGTCGTAAACAATCAGAAGTCAGAGCAGGCAGATAGCAGCGAAGTCCAAAAGGGAAGCCGGGGGTCACAGGAACAGGAAGTCTTCTCAGAACAAACGCTGGGGGGGGTCACAGGTCACAGGAACACTGTAGAAGAGACAGCATCTGCTGCAAGGTGTTGTCCATTTAAATAGGCTGTTTTAGTGTCATTGGCGTGCACAGGCGCACGCACACGCACACAGACCCCCGGAAATGGCCATTTCCCTAACACTATGTATGGTCCTGGCCACTGTTCTGAGTCCTGTTAAACCTCTGTATGGTCCTGGTCACTGTGCTGCAGCTCAGTTTCAGGGTCCTGGCAATCTTCTTATAGCCTAGGCCATCTTTATGTAGAGCAACAATTCTTTTTTTCAGATCCTCAGAGGGTTCTTTGCCATGAGGTGCCATGTTGAGCTTCCAGTGACCAGTATGAGAGAGAGAGCGATAACACCAAATTTAACACACCTGCTCCCCATTCACACCTGAGACCTTGTAGTACAAACAAGTCACATGACACCGGGGAGGGAAAATGGCTAATTGGGCCCAATTTGGACATTTTCACTTAGGGTGTATTCACTTTTGTTGCCAGCGGTTTAGACATTAACACATAATGGCTGTGTGTTGAATTATTTTGAGGGGACAGCAAATTTACACTGTTATACTAGCTGTACACTCTCTACTTTACATTGTAGCAAAATGTAATTTCTTGAGTGTTGTCACATGAAAAGATATAATAAAATATTCACAAAAATGTGAGGGGTGTACTCACTTTTGTGAGATACTGTATCTAGCCGAATATCTTCTGTTGAAGGAAAGAGGTCAAACCAATTAGGATTTACTTTCCAATAGATAAATGTCTGAACAGGATGCAGGGTTAACTTAAGAACCAGTGGAGAATGATCAGATAGCCCCCTAGCTGCATATGTCACATCAGATATCATTGGCATTGTGGATGTAGCCAGTGCCAGGTCTATTCTGGACAAGGTCCTGTCTGTACTGGGGAAGCAAGAGAAGACCTTATCATACGGATGTAACTTTCTCCATATATCCACAAGGCCAATTTCCTGAACAAAACCAGCAAAGGATGTATATGTGGTGGTCGAATTACCCTCAATCGTACCATATTTATCCAAGGAGGGGTCAATGTAGTTATTGAAATCTCCTATTAAAAGCCAGGAGACATCAGATTTATCAGAGTTAGAATGCAGAAAGTCTTTAAATAACTCAGATGAATATAGTATAAGAAAAGAGTATATATATATACTATATATTTGCAATCACATATGATTTTCTGTATATTGTACAATACAGAAAAACATAACGCCCCTTAGTATTCGTTTGTAAGTGCCTGCAGGTAAAATCAACATCAATCAGTATAAATACACCTCTGGAATATGAGTATAAATAGAATGACATTGCGTGCTGTATTTTGCATGTTTCAAATAATTTAAAGTGCACAAGTTTAGATGGGTTTCCTGCAGGCACATAACAGATGGTGAGAATCGCTTAAGTGTAGTAAATAGCTTGCCTCTTCACTGGATACCCCTAATGTTTCAAGATACCAAAACTTGTGTTAAAACAGGCATAATATAATACTATCAAATTTGAATACATGGCCCTCATATTTTTCATAACAAAGGGTCGATAGTTGAATATTAAGACATCCACCGATTCTATGCTGAAAAGAGAAAAACCTTACATCAGGGGAACTAATATAAAAAAATCCACATATATAAATTGTATGCATGGCAGTAATACCATCAAACAGAGATCTCCTAAAGTCCTCACGTAAATATAAGGTCTCAGCAGTCACTTTTAATATCTGGTGCGCATAACCAATAATGTCGGTAGAAAAAAAAAAATACAAAAACATACAAAACTTACATCGAACCTTAAGAGATCCAAGCTATACTCAAAAGAGAACCTGGTAGAAAGAGGCAACATTATAAATATTAAATACCTTAACTCCATTTTTGGTAGCCATAGAAAAATAGGAATAACACACCCTGATAAAAAAAAACAAGAGACAATAAAAAATCTACAAAACAAACGTTCCCCCACGGGAAATGATGGGAGAATTCATTCTATAATATATATATATATATATATATATATATCTTTCCCTTCTCCTTCCCCTTTCCCCCTTAGTTAGTTATGGTTTTATCCTTTTTTTATTACTTTAGGTTTAGCAGGGCATATCATTGAGTATTGAAATTGCAGTCTTTGTATTCTTTTCTTTACATCCTGAAATTTAGCTGTTGTTTTTGGAAAGAACATGACCTTAGTTCCATTGAAAAAAACCTCTTTTAATAAACTGACTCTTCGAAAGATAACATGCCTATCACGTTGATTAAGGAGTCACACTAAAAATGGGCGCGGTGAGGATCCTGATGGTAAAGCCTAGTAGACGCTCAGTGTACCCTTTCTACTGAAAAAGTCATAGAGAGATGATCTTTCCCAATGATCTCCCACAACCATGTTTCAATGAACTCTGTGGTCTTAGAACTTTCAACATGCTCTGGGAGGTCCACCAGCCTGATATTATTGCGTCAAAGACGATTTTCCAGGTCTTCTAGCTTCTAGGTATTGTGACAGCAGGCGGAGTAAATCACCTGGCTGCATCCAGGATGGCAGGTACAGTCAGATCCATAAATATTGGGACATTGATACAATCATAATCTTTTTGGCTCTATATACCACCACAATAGATTTGAAATGAAAGGAACAAGATGGGCTTTAACTGCAGACTTTCAGCTTTAATTTGAGGGTATTTGCATCCAAATCAGGTGAACGGTGTAGGAATTACATCAGTTTGTATATGTGCCTCCCACTTTTTAAGGGACCAAAAGCAATGGGACAGATTAACAATCATAAATCAAACTTTCACTTTTTAATACTTGGTTGCAAATCCTTTAAAGTCAATTACAGCCTGAAGTCTGGAACGCATAGACATCACCAGATGCTGGGTTTCATCCCTGGTGATGCTCTGCCAGGCCTCTACTGCAACGGTCTTCAGTTCCTGCTTGTCGCAAGGTCTGAAGTCCGACATTAACTGAAATTTCCTAAACGTTGGTTCATAATTTTTCACTTTCAAACTAAATACTAACAATTAGACAGGGTAACGAAAACCAGGGAATTTTTCACCCTCCGTGTATATGTTTGACTACATTAAGGATGTGGCAAGTGGACTAAACCTACGTTTATGGGAGTTTAATTTCGACTTTCAGACGTCAATTTCGGGTAGAACAAGGAAAGTAAAGTTTAGATAACACCACCATATATCTCGGTTTTTCTAATACTAACATAGTTACAGGGTTATAAATACCT